>LVTN01000151.1:302716-339473 GCA_001649415.1 Musa itinerans
AAAATTGAAAACATTTGGTTGGTGAAGCATCGCAGCAAAGTACGTGCACATCGGCTTGCTCAACATGGTATATAAGGTCACCTGACCTCGTCCCCCTTTCGAGGAAGAACCGTTCTTTTAGTTCCCCCTCGCAACCTCCCTCCACAGAGTCATCCTATTGCCTCTTCGCCGTAGAAGAATGGCGACCATGGAGAGCTTGATCGGCCTCGTTAACCGGATCCAGAGGGCCTGCACCGTCCTTGGCGATCACGGCGGCGAGGGATCGTTGTGGGAAGCCCTCCCCTCGGTCGCCGTCGTGGGAGGACAGGTACGTCTCCCTCCCCCCCCTTCTTCTGTTTCTTGGACCACGTGAAATCTTGCGGTCTTTCCTAATTTGCTCCCCTTCTTTGGATCTCAGAGCTCGGGGAAGTCGTCCGTGCTGGAGAGCGTCGTCGGAAGGGACTTCTTGCCTCGTGGATCCGGTAATCCGATAGAGAAACGGGACCTTTGCCTTCTCCCCCTCTCGGTGTCAATCTTTCCTCATTGGCATCGGATCATGTGTTTGATTGGAAATGTATGATAGGTATCGTGACAAGGCGGCCGTTGGTCTTGCAACTTCACAAGACCGACGCGGGAACCGAGTACGCAGAGTTCCTTCATGCCCCCAGAAAGAAGTTTACTGATTTTGGTAAGATATTATTGGTCTTAGCCTATTATTCTAATCCTTGTTGTTGCAATCTACATCATCTTTAACTTGCAAAAAATTCTGTTTATCAGGGTGTTGTATTGCTTAGGTTTTTCAATTTTTCTTTCTTTGAGTTCCTTTGGTAAAATATCTGATACCGTTTTACTGATTTTGGCCTTCTTTTTTCTCCTTACTTGAAGTAGATTGGAGGTTTTCTACCTTGCTGATAATTAGCCCGTAATTTGGCGAAAATTTGATATTAATGAACCTCGATGCCTTGTGAAACAACTAATGTTTGGCAGGTTGGCGTTTGACCCTACCATTCAATGGTTTTTATCTAGTGTATGTTTTTTGGTGCTGAAGTATTTGCAAGATTTAATGTCCTTTTCTTAATTTATGAAGACAATTTTTTTTGGTAAAATTTATGTAGACGATCAGATTCAAAGTTCCTCTGCTCTTCTTCTTTCCTTGTTAAAGCACCACATGACTGCATGATAGCTAGCCTGGATGCTTGTTTTCTCTCTTTCAATGGTATTGTGGATTTCCATGTTTGTTTTGGCCATGATAATATTCAGAAGACCATATTGGCTTTATTTAGGTTCCACTTTAGTTAGTTTACTTGACTCCACTTAAGCCAGCATGTAACGAAGATATTCTTTTCTCTTGTAACTTCCACACATCCTTTTCCTAATCCTATGGTAGTTTTGTGTTAATTTATGTCAGAAGTGCCTCAAGTCCCATTCCATGAATATATTGGTCAACAATATTCCTAAAGATGTTAATTTTTTTCTCTTTTGGTTGTTAGGCACCTTCATACACATATTCTTGATATTAGCTATATGCACATAGACCTCTTGTTCATTTTCTGTTATATTTTCTGTCAAGTTTTGTAATTCTTTCTCTTGAGAACTCAGGTGCACTTACAAGAATTTTGGTCTATCCTTCTTCAGTTTAGTTATGTGCTAGAAATCAAGGCAGTTAAAGTATATTCCAAATCATGTGCATGTGCAGCTGCTGTGAGGAAGGAGATTCAGGATGAGACTGATCGCATAACAGGAAAATCAAAACAAATATCCAATGTCCCAATCCATTTGAGCATTTATTCACCCCATGGTAAGTGCATATAGTTGATCTTGTACCAACATAAATTTATATAAAATTCCTTCTTTTAAATTCCCTATATTCTTTTTCATTTTTTCTCCTTACCTTTTGATTTTCTGTGGCATGAAAGTGGATATTCTGTTATTGCTGTTAGCTTTGTTTTCTATAAAGTAATTTCCCGTATCTTTTCTACCTTGTTACACTCAGAAGAAATATGGATCAACAGAAGTTGAGCATTGGAGTACTCATGTTTAATTGGTGCATTATAGAAAAGTATCTTTATGTATTTGTAAACATAAGAAATTTAGGATGGAACTGTTTATGTATTTGTAAAGAAGTATGTAAGCAATCATTTCCAATTTTCCAATTGAGCATTTATTCTCCGTGTCATTTCTAGTATTCCATTTGGTGAATAGCTTATCTATTTGTCAATAATGAATATGAGTCAATTTCTTATCCTTTTTACTTCAAACTTCAACAGTTGTTATCATTAATTTTGGGTAGATGTAACCTTGTAAGATAGTGGATACTTAATATAATGCATTATTTACATAATCTTAAATCTCGTCAAGAAATTATTCATCAATTGTTTGAGTAAAGATAAATTTTATTACAAGGGTTTGCTAGAGGGAAAACTAATTTAATTGTGTGAACCTTAATAATATAAACATAATGTAGGTTTTGCTTAATCTATCTTGATTGGACCAAGGTGTTGTCACTCTTAAGTTGATATCATTCTTTTCTTGAGGTGGCAAACATCATTCAAACTTTAGATCTTGGTGATTCAAATGGACCTTGCCTTGTAAATAAAAGAAAAAAAAAGAAATAGTAATAGTGAGTGGTGGCTCTCGATTTTGTAATAATATAGACCTGCTGACATTCTGTGTCAGAGTTATTCAGTGCCTATCTACAAAACCTTTCTCTTAGATTCCTTCAAGCACAGATTCAGCTCTTAACATCTGGTCAAGACTGTCACTCCATCCCTCCCTCCACCCCGTCTGTCATATTCTCACAGAAAGAAAGAGATTAAGAGAGAGAGAGAGAGTTAATTATATTGTTTAATCATTAAAATGTTGACATCATGATGATTTATGGGTCAGGCTACCTTGTAATTTTCCTTAAGTTTCATTTATATAAATGCTTGGAGTTATACTTATCTGCAACTTTATGTTCTTCATCTGTCATAGAAAAAGCTTTGAACAAAAATTGGAGTTTTCCTATTTTTGTGTATTGTCTGATTTCTTCTAAAGACTCATCATTTGCAATTTATATGGGCCACAGTATATGAGTAATTGAATAAGGCCACGAAGTTCTTCAAATGACTGGGACTTGATAGTCCAAGAGCACTTAGGAGACTTGTCCGAATGAGATATGATTTTCTTTTTCAATATATCATGTTCATATATTTTTTCATGCATGCAAACAACCTATTTTATTGTATCAACAATTATTATTTCGATGTGCTCCCACTGTTTCACTAGTGGAGCCAAATTTCATCATCCTTATCATAGAAACCTGTCTCTATGTTATATTCTAGATAGTATGTGGTGAATGATATAAATTAACAACGGCGACAGTTTCTTGCATGCATATTTCTTCTTACAAACAGTTCAAATATTTCAGATCACTTTTTTTTTTGTTTCTCAAGATTTATACATGTTGATCAGCATACATGATTTTGCAAATATTTTTTTAGACATTGTCAAAAGCAGGAAAAGAAACTTACAAATTATCAGTTGATGGTTTTGCTATTCTCTTTGTTTTCTAGCAAACTAAACAGCTTTAGAGTTTTCCTGGCTAACATCATATATTTTACAGTTGTTAACTTAACACTCATAGATCTTCCTGGATTGACAAAGGTTGCAGTAGGTAAGCATCTCAGGAGCAGAAGATACAGCAATCTTGCAATTTATGAAATTGATGCTTTTGTTCTTTGAAATTTCTCATACATATGGCCTTTGCAGAGGACCAACCTGAATCAATTGTTCAAGATATTGAAAATATGGTCCAGTCATATGTTGAAAAGGTAAACTACATATTTGTATGTTTTTATTCTTGGTTTCTTTAAACTATTCTATTGCACTGTTAGGAAAAGCCACATCAGCTGGGATATCTCTTTTTCAGGGAAATATCTACCAATGTTTGAATCTAACTAGAACTCAGGATATTATTCTAAAAATATTGGAGAAATGTGTTGCATCCTTTTTGGTTCATAAAGGCCTTTTAATTATAATATTAGAGGATGAAAATTGTAGAAACTGAAATATCTCTCAAACTAAAGCATTAGGGAGGTGTTCCCAGACCCATCTATACAGGCTGTACAGATTTACGGTCTCTGAGGATAATGTGCTTGGGATTCTAGTTCATCTCCTTTGTCTTCTTTGATGTGATCTTAGTGGGCAAAGAATTCTCATGAGCCCTCTGAATGGTTGTGTTTGTTGGATTCTTCCTGGAGATTGACTTTATACCACTCTTATTTAATGTAGCAATCTTGCATTTGGCACACTGATTGAATGATACTCACAGAGGGATGGTGCTCTGTAACATGCTGCATGGGCAAGGTTCTCATAAACGTGCATTGGGCCTTCTTTCTAATACAGTCACACTTTGATACCTTAAGATCTTTGGATCCCCTGGTGTGATGTTGTGCATATGCATTGCATACCATCCAATTTACAGACCACAAGACTGGGTACTGAATCATTTCATGCATGTTACAAAATTCTTATCCAGACTATGCCAAGACCTTAAAAGATCATCTACAGTCTGAGCTTAAGCCAATATAATTAGTGTTTTGCAAGATTGAGCTCAGTAACTTGGACACTTGTCCTGCTCCATCAGTTAGTTGGCATGGTTCTGATATGCCAAAAGGGAATTTTTGTTTGCCATGAGGCTTTGTTCAATGATATGCTATTTTTCCCGCCAATATTTTACCTATTTTTGTTGATTTGAATTTCATTTCCTTGTACTTGTTTCTTCATCAACTTATTTTTTTATGGTTTCTTATAAAGTTCTGGTTGTGTATTTGTTATTATCGTGTTTAATTCTAACAAGCAAGGTGCTTAAGTTCTTCTTTGCTAATGGTTTCTGCTCAATTCTAGCCCAATTGTATCATACTAGCCATTTCTCCTGCTAATCAAGACATTGCTACTTCAGATGCTATAAAGCTTGGAAGGGAAGTCGATCCAGCAGGTAGAAATTTTATTTATTTATTGAACACAAAAGGGTTGGGAAAGACCATGCATTTATATTCTTCTTCCTCATTTTGTGTTTTTGATGCAAACTTTCTCCCACCCCTTCATCTTGTTTGTTACTGCTATTTCACACTTGGTTTATGCAGTAGAAATTCTTTCTTTGATTAATCCTTCCAATATTTTTCTCACAATCATATGCCAACAAGGGTCATTGTATATGTTTGTACAGGTGAGAGAACCTTTGGTGTCCTAACAAAGCTTGATTTGATGGATAAGGGTACAAATGCTCTGGATGTAGGATCACCGTACTTAATATTTCTATCTGCTACAGTGCATATGAGTTAAGAATGTGATCTATAAATGTGGAGCACTCTGTATGTACTCTAGGTGCTTGAAGGAAGATCATACCGTCTACAACATCCTTGGGTAGGAATTGTCAATCGCTCACAAGCTGATATTAACAAGAATGTTGACATGATTGCTGCACGGCGCAAGGAACAAGAGTACTTTGCAACAAGCCCTGATTATGGACATCTGGCCCACAAAATGGGTTCAGAGTATCTTGCAAAGCTATTATCGCAGGTGAGCATTCTTTTTCATTTTTCATCATTTTGGTCTATTTTCACAACAAAATTGACACTGAAATTGTATCATATCCTTTTTCTAGCATCTGGAGTCTGTGATACGAGCACGCATACCAAGCATAATAGCTTTAATTAATAAAACAATCAGTGAGCTTGATGCAGAGTTGGATCGGCTTGGGAGACCCATTGGAGTTGATTCAGGGGTAAAGTAGAAAACTTCTTATTAGATTGTGAAGTGTGCAGTTGTCACATGTATATAACTCTATGACTTGCAGGCACAACTATACACAATATTAGAGATGTGTCGTGCATTTGATCGCATCTTTAAAGAGCATCTGGATGGAGGGTAAGCACAAACGCCTTTAACTTACAACGTAGTTCGGTAGCTATGCATGTTATTGCATAATGAGAACTTGCTTGAGTCTGTTCATGCAAGAACATGATTCTGGCTCCAGTATCTTTTTAAAAGTTAAATTTTAAAGATCATGAGCCTGACCCTTTTCAAATGCAAATGAAGTCCTTATAATTCACAGTTATATCTTGCTAATACTTTAAAGTGATCATATAAAATAAAAAAATGTCAGCTTAATCTCGTTTCTGTTGAAGTGCTGCATGTTCAAACATTTTGATTTGGCTTAATAAAGAGGTGGATGAGTTGCATGATATACTGATTTTTTGTACTTTACAGTCGATTTCATTTCTAGTGGACAACTGTTTTTAGCTTCTTGACATGATTCTATGCAATTTAGGATATTTTTTAGATCGTATTCTTATTTATTCAACTTTAGGCGGCCTGGCGGGGATCGCATATATGGAGTTTTTGACAACCAACTTCCAGCAGCTTTGAAAAAGCTCCCATTTGATAGACATCTATCTTTACACAATGTACGGAAAGTTATTTCTGAGGCAGACGGTTATCAACCCCATTTAATTGCTCCAGAACAAGGTTATAGGAGGCTCATAGATAGCTCCTTGGGCTATTTCAAGGGTCCAGCTGAAGCCTCAGTTGATGCTGTAATACTTCTTCACCTGAGATTCTGATCTACTAGTCTTTTTTGTTTATCATGTCATGGTTGTGCATTATAAATGAGCATCCTGTGATCTGTTTAAGGATGTTTGACTTTATTAAGAAATCACTTCTCTTCTTTTACTAGACAATATGACAGCCATAACATACCACTGATACAGACATGCTTACCTTTACATATGCCTTTGTTATGTGCACATTTGAAGATATAAAAATGATTCTAAGGTGCTGCTTGAGATGTGGATATGAAGCATTCACATTGGACTGAGACTGAGAATATTTACCCAAGAAAAACAAATGCTGTGTTAGGGCTACTTGGGATCTAAACATGCTACTTTGACATTTTGTGGCTTCCATTTTGACTGGTGATACTGCCAAATAGAGATAAATGGTGGGAAAGATGCATGTGCCTGAATCCAAGTAACTGGAACCCTATGTCTTGTTGTGGATTTTGTTTTTATTGTTGTTGTTATGAAAGAGCACTTAAAACATCAAAAAAACCAAAATGTTGCTGGAAACAAAAAAAGTATAAGTAGAAGTTTTAAAGGTATTTAGGGAGTTCTCTAGCATGATCAGACAACATTATACTAGATAACTCTCAAGAATTCTTTGCTTGCTAAATCTTTATAATTGTTACCTCTTGTTGAAAATATGAACTTTATTCCATTATACATTACAGTGTCAAAGGTTTTCCTAGACTTTGTTTCTGTCAAACAATCAGTTAGTTAATTTCTGCCATGCTTCACCTCAAGTAGATTGATAATGTTATAAATATTGTAATTTTCTTTATTTTGCATTTGATATGTTACATTGATTCATTTGCTTAACATGATAAGAACACTTTATGACATTCGTTTTATTTCAACAAAGTCTCATCAAATTAATTGTCTGTATATTTCCAGGTGCACTTTGTCTTGAAAGATCTTGTTAGAAAGTCTATTGGTGAAACAGAGGTTAGATTTTTTCTATAAAATTGTACTTGCAATTTCTTGCACTAAAAGTTTAGGATAACATCTATATTGTTTAATATTTAACCATCAGTATTGGCTGCCGAATGCCTTTCTAAGTTGTTATCACCATATGAGAATGTTTCACTAAGACATTAATAAAAAGTTCAAGTAGATGCATAATTAAGTTCAATATGTGTAACAATCAATTAGAGAGACTATTCTTCTTATGATTATCCTTAGTTGGTTACAAATGCATATGACTACAATGACAATAGTCACGACAGTCAATGCTGTTACACTGGATTGGTTAAAACACTTTGGCATTCTATTGAACCTTTTAATAGACAAATGGAATTTTATAGGAAATGGAGGATTTCAAAAATTATGAAATATTCTCTTTTGTTCTTACTAATACCCACTACAAAATCGACTGTGAAAATGAAGAAACACATGATGCTTAAGGATCAAACGTCCTGGTGAGGATTAAACTTATAGAGTTCTCTTTATAGCATGCATGGAATTATATTTCTTTAAGGATAGTCTCATTGTTGCCCAGAAACATTGTTCAAGGTTTCCCTAGAGCCTCGTAGGCTTTATAATGATGGTTCACTTTTCAGACAAACAAAATTATGATGCCATTATCATTTCAAGGTTTCCCAGAATAATTTTCTCTTCTCAAAAAATGAAGAAATTATCTAGTGCTAATTAATTTTGCATAAACCTCATATAGGTAATGAAGCCATTTAGTTAACTTATTTTCGATAGGGACTCTCATAAGAAAATACTACATGGCATTTGGAAAAAAAAGTTACAATTTTGCCACCATGTTGGCAACATGGTAACTTTGTATATGCTATCCACAGTCTGGAAAAAGAGCGTGGCCATGCCCTCAACATGACTTGAAGCACTGAACATGTGTTCATTGCATCAACACAAACGTGTTTCATCATTTCTGATTTCTGAAGATTCCTGTGTCCTGATGTTATGCAGATGCACTATCTCTGTAGTTTTTAGATTTTCATCGTATGTTCTCTTTTGCTTTAATAGTAGGCCCTTTTGCTTGTTTTTTGTATAGATAGTGTATTCTTTAGTAATTAAATTCTTTATGAGAACTTTCTTATTCGTTAGATTTTGCCTTTTACAATCTAAAACATTGCTTATGTTCTGGATAAAACAACTAATCAGTCTACAGCTGAGATACCCATAGCTTCGTTTTGTTGCATCAACTTGAAATAACTTCAAGCCCCTTGCCACCTATTAATGATGGTGCTGTTGCATTTGGTAGGAATTGAAGCGCTTCCCAACGCTTCAAGCTGACATATCAGCTGCGGCAAATGAAGCATTGGAAAGATTCAGAGATGACAGTCGGAAAACAGTTCTTCGGCTAGTAGATATGGAAGCCAGCTACCTTACAGTGGAATTCTTCCGCAAGCTTTCACATGAACCTGAGAAAGGTTCCAATCCCACTTCTACTCCAGCAACAGATCGATATGGTGACAACCACCTAAGAAAGATTGGTATGTAGATTTTTACTTCAAATTGTTCTTCAGCATGCATGTGTTTGTTTTCAATTAATTTTTTAAGTTATTAGAATTTAGACAGCATTGTCATCGTCGTCATCATTATCCTTCTTGGTTAAGTCCTCTCCCAGCTGTATGGGGCTGACTGTAAATTAATTGAAAAAAGATACAATAGAAGAGTAGACAAAAATGTAGAACTTTTATCCAGATGATGTGAACCCTTTAAAACTAGTGTTTGATTCCTGACCAAGAGAAATCTTGGGTAAAGGGAGACTTGTACAAGTAAATACTAGTTGGAAGGCAAAAAGATTGATTAGACAAGTTTAACTTTGAACTTATGGAGCTAGGAAGCAAAGTATGTAAATACCCCCAGAAGTAGAATCTGAATGAACAGGATTATGTAATTTGGCAAGGCCAATTGCTAATTTTTCTCTATAGCTCGAGAGCAACATACTTTACCATATAGTTTTCTTTTATTATGTTATTTTTTTTGGAAGAGCCCACTTTTTCAGTACTAAAATGTTGGATTAAGAGCTACTGCCAATGCTATATTTTATCACAAATTATGAAATGCACGTTATTGCGATGTATATCTCATAAATATATCCTTTTAGGTTCCAATGTGTCAGCTTATGTTGGTATGGTATGTGATACACTGAAGAATACTATACCAAAGGCAATTGTTCATAGTCAAGTCCGAGAGGCAAAGCGATCGCTGCTTAATCATTTCTATGCCCAAGTTGGCGGTAGGGAGGTAATTCTTCGTGCAGTGATACTTTATTGGAATGTTTGTTTGAGCTGCCACAGGATTTGTTGTGAAGAAAAATTAACCCACTTAGCTAGTTCACATCTGGTAGATTTCCCAAAATGATTATTTAATTATTTCATTCTGACTGAATCTACTGCTATTCAAACCGCATTTGCTCTCTCTCTATGTTGCACCTGTGACTTTTTTGCAGCACGATTTCTCTTTTCTATAGAAAATGTTTCAACAGTGAGATATTATCATGAACATTCTGTGTGTTACACATACAAAGGAGCATTTCTTACTTTCAGTAAAGGACATGAGAAATTTGATAGTTAGGAGTTATGACACTAGTGCCTGGTTTCAATTGCCCATGCCATGACATGCCGCCCATTCCATCTTTCCAATGAGGTAATGGCATGTCACAAGGATGATTGCCACCTGCCATGTTCATATAAAAATCAGGTGTGTGCATGGGGGGATCATGACATGCATGATCGTAGCATGATGGGCCATGACACCAGAGAGAACTTCACCATACTCGTCCAATGTGAAATTAATTATGAATTACCATACAGGGCCAGGCAGTATCATAGCATGGTGCAGCACAAGAACACACAGAATTTTACCATAGGGAACGAACATATTGCTCCTTGCTTTGTTCAATAAAGCTTCATTTCCGAGATTCTTTATTCATGCTACGAATAGTTCATTTCTTTATGATCATATACAGAGGAACTTTCAAATTAAAGTAAATTACTTGTTCTAAACCATGCTTTTAAAACATTTTAATTCTTTTACATGTATTCTCAAATTGCTTGTAGCATCTTCCTTCATCTTGTTTGTTCCTTCAAATTATTTCTAACCTGTAAACAATGATCTTTAGATTGGTCTTTTGTGTTTGTAGATTAAATAGTGATGGTAGATTATTCCTTTTGCCATATGTATGAACATTAATCTTTTGACTTCCATTTTAACAAATCGTGCTAAACTTTATGTAGTCTGACATGTTCCTGTCATCTTTGGTCCTTCCACGGTTCAATTTGCTTCCACTTCAGGATGAAGCACTAGGATGAAAGAAAAGAAAAGCATTAAATCATTAGACATTTGAAGAAGAACAATGCTGCACCTAACTTTTTGATCTCCGTCATGCTTGCGTTTGGAAATAGACTAACAGGAACGACTGAATAGGTGACAGATTTTGTCGTTAAGAGCAGAAAAGTAGTCTCTGTTGCTAGGAATAAACAAGATATCACTTCTTAGGAGCTTCTAAGAAAAAAATTAATGGGTCATTTTCCTGCTTGCAAATTTGTGGTGAAGCCTGATAGAAGCATGTTGTTGAATTGCTTTTCCCCCTTGTGAACTGCAGAAGAAGCAGCTTGGCGCTATGTTGGATGAGGATCCAACTCTCATGGAGAAGAGAGATGCCATAGCTAAGCGACTTCAACTATACACTTCTGCAAGAGATGAAATTGATTCGGTCGCATGGAAATGACCGTCACAAAATGGGTAGTCTGGACTCTGGAACACATCATGCAACAAAGACGATGACCATCATAAGTCCTTTTTTTTTTTTTTGCAGTCTCACGGGGCTTGATGAGCATATGCAGAATAGACATTATGAAGTAAAAGGCTATTCTTCTTTTGCCCTTAATTCTTTCTTGTACTGTTGATTTGTGATCTTACTGCTATTCTTTTATGCAGAAAGATCTTTTCCTTCTCGATTGATTAGTTATTTATTTGATCAGTTTTGTTCACAATAAAGCAGGAAAAAAAAGAGGTTATCTGCAGATCTAGTCATGTTATTCTAAAACAGTTTTGATTGTTTCTGTTTGGAATTTTGGTTTAGATGCAGTGTTACACAGAGTGAAGTTGGTGGCTACCATGGGAAGTGAATGCAAAACAGTCGTGCTTCTATTGTAAGAGCGAGGGACAACTCCTCCAAAGAACAGGGATGACCTGATCACTACAGTTTGTTTCATATCCTGTGTTTGGGTAATGTCTTTTGACAGGTGAAGGACCTCTCTCTCTCTCTCTCTCTCTCTCTCTCTCTCTCTCTCTCTCTATATATTGAAGGCTTTTCCTCTCAAGTTAGGGATTGTGATTCTATGCTAAAACTTGTAGTCATATTTGCTTAAAACATGAGGGGAGATAACTAGGATAATTTTATCTTTTAGAAAATAAAAAAATATGTTATATGTATAAAATTAAAAGGGATACTATGGGTAAAAATAAAATTTTGGATTTTTTAAATTTAATATTATATATATGTATATATATGTGTATATATTGTGCAATCGTACCTAATTCTGTGATAAATGGACTACAGATTTGGACGGACTACTTTGGGACCCACTTCCGCTATCAGTCGACGACCAGATGCTCCGATCGCAACCGCGCTGGCTGATAAAAATCTGGGTGGGTCTCAGTTCCACTAGCCAACCCGAACCAGCGAAAGTGTAACATCGGCGGACGCCGCACGGTCTTCGAGTTCAGACACCAGCCCAAAAATAAAAAATAAAAAAAAGTACAAAATACACTTCGTATCCTCTCTCCATGGCGGTGTCGTCATCGTAATTCGCTCCGCCCTTCTGTTCTCCTCCCTCCTTCCCTCACCCATCTCAAATTTAGGGTTTGGTTTCTTCTTATTCTTCCTCGCTCGAATCTCTATCCCGCACCCCCCCCTCCCTCTAACAGGATCGAGGCGGAGGAGCAACGGAAGCGCAGATGGCGAGCGGCGGCGGGAGTTCGCTGGTGCCGGTGTTGCCGCCGTTCCTGACCAAGTGCTACGACATGGTCGACGACCCGTCGACCGACGACACGGTCTCCTGGAGCAAGACGAACAACAGCTTCGTGATCTGGGACCCCCACGCCTTCTCCCAGGACCTCCTCCCCAAGTACTTCAAGCACGGCAATTTGTCGAGCTTCGTCCGCCAGCTCAATACCTACGTGAGTCCCTCGCCATGGATCTTCTTTCTCGTTTCTTGGATTGTTTTCCGTGCATCATTTAGGTTGGGCATGCTCTTACGATTCTTGTTCTTGATTTCTTTACCGAATTTAATACGCCATGGATCTTAGTTGAACAGCACACGCGGTGTGTTGTGCTCAAATTGGGGGTTCCATTTACGCTGATGCTTTGCTTGCTTATTAAGTCCTCTTAGGAGACCGCACGATTACTTTGTTTTCTGGTGTATTGAGATCTGACGGCTCTACTTTATCGTGATAGGATGATATGATAACACACAGGATGCTCTGTAGAGCTGAATGTGATCCATGATTATTGCGGACTTTCTATTAGCTATTTTTAGTGTATTGTTTTAAGAAGAAGAAAAAAAAGGAGGGGTTGGTTTCTTGATTCAGTTGTAGGTCTTGGTGTTGTCCTAAGAAACTGTTTTTGAATTCAATCGATCCGGATTACACACTTACCTCAGGTGCTTAAATCATCTGCGGATTGAGATGTTCTTTCAGAATCCCCTTCCTCTTTCTGGGCTTATATCCTAAGTGAATGCTAAGGTTTGTCTCAGTATGGTTATGATATCTTCATGTTCAGCAGTCAGATAGTGGAAGATTTGTGATAGCTTGGAATAGTGTGTTCTTGTAAAATTCAGTAACAAGAACTTCTGGTGTTGAAATTATTCGACTTAAAGAAAAAGAGTATTTGTTGCTAAATATTGTTTCTCTATCTCTATCCTCATAAATAAATAAATAAACTAGATCAGACAATGCTAAATGCACAATGGTTTCATCAGTTAGTAGGTATGTTCTGTGTAATTTTGTTTTCTTTTAATTTTACTTGGGAATTGGTGCAAGACAGTCAACTTATCTGTGAGTGACTGCAACTTGATAAGCTTATTGATCTTGTGAAATATAATGTTCCATTGCTTCCTTCATGTTTTTGGCATAGTTAATTTTGTTTTCTCTGAGAAGTTCAAATAGATGACACATAAAGTGATGTGCATTTGTGCATTTAAATAAACACAAACACCAGCATATGATATTTACCATGTCATTGAAATAAATGATCAGTTGCACAATGAGAACTCATCCTACACCATCGTATATTTAGTTGAAATAAACCACAATCTTTTATTTGTGACCGGCAAACATGATATGTTTATTTTAGATTAGCAGTACTTCACATTTTTAGATTGCAATAGCTTTACTAAGTGTTTTTCACATTATGGCATTCTATTGATCAGGGATTCCACAAAGTTGACCCTGATAGATGGGAGTTTGCTAATGAAGGATTTCTAAGAGGTCAAAAGCATTTGCTGAAGACTATTACAAGAAGAAAGCCGGCACATAATATTGTTCCGCAGCAGCAGCAGCCCCATCCAAAAACTGAATCGGTAAATGGATTGATCGAGGTTGGGAACTTTGGGTTCGAGGAGGAAATTGAAATTCTTAAGAGGGATAAGAATTCCCTCATGCAGGAGCTAATAAAAGTGAGGCAGCACCAGCAGAACTCTGAACTTGAACTACATAGCTTGGTCCGACGAATTCGCTGCATGGAACAAAAGCAGCTAGAAATGATGTCGCTTCTAGCTATGGTCGTTCAAACTCCTAATTTTATAGCACAGCTAGTTCAGCAAAACGTCAATGACAGGTGGAGTAACATAAACAAAAGAAGGCGGCTTCCTGCACCAGAACACAATGTTTTAGAGGGTGCAGAAGCAGTTTCCGATGGGCAAATTATCAAATACCAGCCTTTTGCCCCAGAAATCATGAAATCATCTTTTTTGCCTGTAGCGAATTCAAAAGAATCAGGCAGTGTGTTCAATGATTTGCACTCAAATGGAGTCAGCATGACAGTCGGAGATGATCTCGCTTTGCCGTTGCAAGAAAACAACGGGTCTCTAACAAATCTGGAAGATCTGGAGCAACTTTTAGCTAGTTCGGCAGGGGAGAACAGTGAGCAAATCGAACCTGGAGCTTTAGCAGAGTATATGAGGAGCCTTGATTTTACTGAACAGGAGACTGATGGATGCATGGGAAATCTAACATCAGAAAAAGGCAGCAACGACATGGTTGTATGGTAGTACTTCATGTTTGCGGCTTCTCAGGTTTTGTGGATCTACTTTTGCTCCCGTCTCTACAGTTTCCAATTACTGCAGAATATATCTAATTCTTACAGTTAAAACCAAACAGTACATATTACATCTTACGTCTACTGTTAACTTAGACATGATTTCCTAGTTTGAATGAGTAATACAGTCAAAGCATTCATATCAACCTAACCTTTGTTCATTCTGCTTGCTTATCTATCCTAAGACATTGATTTTTTTCTTTTTATTTTTTCTGCAATACTCTGTTCACTTCTCCAGTAGTAGTGTTTGAAATAATTACTGATTTCAGCTTCCTTGTTGATGTTGATCAGAAAGAGGGTAAGTATTAAAAGATCCTAGCAGTGTTAATTACTTATTTCAGTTCTTCCATGTTGATGCTACTTAGAAAAGGCTTAGATAGATTATTTGACTTGTTAATAATTTGGTATGGGACAAAAAGTTTTTAGAAAGATGTCACTTTGAATGGACTATGGAAATATTTTCTATTGGTTGGAGAGTCGTAATGCCTCTTCCCATCATGACTATGACTCAAGGGGATGGGATTAGAAGTATTATATAATTGAGTCCAATGGTTTGTATTTGGCTCTCATGGATATTAGTTTTTGGTATGATGAAACAAAAATTATTTTTTATTTCTTTTTGGGGTACGTACGAGATAGGCTTTGAAGAATGGTCATACCGGAGGATAATTATCTTATGTAATTAATTATATTTAGTATTTCGATCTCTATATTTTGAAAAGTTATATTAGCATATCTATAATTATTAAGGTGAAACATCTAGGTTCATTTATCTTAATGACATCGGTTTTATTAATAGAAATACGAAAATAAAAGATTGTTCATTTATCTTAATGATGTCGGTTTTATTAATAAAAATACGAAAATAAAAGATAAATAGATAATTTTAATATTCTAATTGGTGGTGGCAAACGATGATATCACTTGGACAACGGGTGATCGTTGTGGATAAGGAGAACAACTAGGTAATTTTAATATTCTAATTTGTGATGGCAAACGACGTCGGTGGTGGCAAACGATGATATCACTTGGATAACGGGTGATCGTTGTGGATAAGGAGAACAACGACGAGATGTGAGGATCGTTTTACATCTATGTCAGCGCCGACGTAGTTATTGAGTGGCATCGCTCTACATTTGCATCGATGCTGATACAAATACTGAGTGGTCCTCATCTTTTGTTATTGCTCTCCTCATTTATAACAGTCATGCGTAACCTCCTAGTGGTATTGTCGTTTGCCACCATCGACGTTGTCCACTTTCACCAATTGAAACATTAAAATTATATTTTTATCCTTTATTTTTATTTTTTCGTTGGAATGTCAATAACATTATGGTAAATGGACATAGATGTTTCATTTTCATAACTATAGGAATGTCAATAAATTTTTTTAAAATATAGGGATCAAAATATTAAAGGTAACTAACTACAAGAGGTAAGAGTAATCTATAATTAATCCTATAGAAAATCAAATTGGACGGGCTTAATGAATTGGGTTAAGTCAGGGAGGTCCACTTGGGCGGTTCAATTCGTACTAAATGAAGGATTTAAAGATAGAAATGTCTTTACATGTCTCTTCAAATCTCGGAAATAACATATTCCTCCAAATATTAACATCCTTCCCATACATTCCTCCCTTTAAAATCTATCCGGAAAACTCAAATCATATAATTAAAATTTATTTAATTTGAATTAAAAAGATATTTATTTGCATAAATTATTTCTAATATTTATAAATGAGCGTAAGTTTTTAAGCTAACTTTAAATTTAGAGGAATAACTAAAGAAATCATGTATTTTAGGTCGCATATAATTCTAATCGGTATGTATTTATATGTACATATATTTAACTTCATTAGTTATTCTACCATCAAAATTGGACCTCCGGTCGGACCCTGGTTGAACCGATCGATCGGGCCATATGGGTCGGATGTAGATTGATCCGACCCGATTACTGCCTCCGTGTTGTCTCGATCACCATCGTCCTGAGTTCCTTCGGTCCCTTCCCCTTCTCCTCTTCCTCACTCCATCTGATCGAATTCGATCGAGTTCCTCCGTTGATGCCCATTAGATCTAGCGGCAAAGAGTTCTCCTTCGGCCTTCTCGTCGGCAACGAGCACAGCATCCTTCCGCTGCTTGATTTCGAACAGCGTAGCGAAAGCCCGAGGCCTTTAAGAAGAACAAGTAAAAGAATGTGGTGGACAGGGCGACGTCGGAGGATCCGAGTTTAGGCAACGATGAGTTGTCGCTAGTTGGGAATCGACACTGCTAGGATGGGTTCGGGCCCCGTGTCTTGGAGAATAGAACGGTGGTGGAGCCGGAGAGCGAGAACTCGCGAGTCAGCTGTGTCTCTTTTGCAGAATGGAGGCAAAGGAATAGGACTGCTACTGTAGCAAATGAACTAAGGAAGGAAGCAACGATCGTCACAAGCGAGAGCTCGGCTGCGCACCGGAAGCCAGAATCTAATGGGAAGTGTTCCCAAGTTTAGCCAAGGATCGGAGCAGCGTGATGGCCGACAGAGAGAATCCAAGTTTGGTAGTAGGTAAGCTTGACAGATTTGTTAACTGATATGCACTAATTAATAAAGTATATCGGTGAAACGTATCAACTTATAAATTTGTTAACTGATATGCACTAACCTTGATTGTTATCTTCTTTATGTTTCACTTATCCATGAATGCTCAAAATATATTTAAGATGTCACTTATTAATGTATCTTCTATTTTATTTTTATTGATTTAAGCTTGTTGGTTGATTAGACAGATTTAATGGATTCAAGTTGACTTAAAGATTCCAAATCAATTTGATTAGTTTAAATCTATTTGATCTAATTAAAATCAATCAAATCTAAATTAAACATGATTCCAATTGGATTATTCCAATTAAGGTTCTAGTTGATTAAGAACTATTGATAGGTTACTACCTCATTTCTTTATAATTTCATGAATCTAAAATTTTTATTTGAATATATCATTTGAGAATGATTTTTATTTTTTTAAGTATGATACTAATGTGATTATTATCGTATAATATATATGTGACTATACTAATGGTCAAAGTGTAACCTATGAAAAAAACTATGAGCTCATCACAATATGATACCACCAATGAATATAGTCTAGCAGATCATACATCAAGCATGAACTCTCATAATGTTTTATCATATTATTTCTTAGATGCATGTATAAATAAATAGATGAATGTAAATGCATAACCATGGTTGACTTTGTATCTCTACCGATGATACGTAGGGCAATTCCTCTTGAGGATTAGTGCACCATCACTTGACGATTAAATGGTTCTTCCATCCAGTGTTGGGAGAAACGTATCCCCACTTGGGCAAGTGATGCACTTTAATGGTGTTATTCGAGTTTTCTCCATTCGTTATTAAGAAGAATCCATTTTAATGGTGTTAGACTAATGCACCGGTAATATGTCGAGTTTTGATCGAGATCGTCAGATTGGCAGTTCGACCCAATCAGTCATTTGATCGATTACAGTTAGTCGGTCAGCTAATTTTCATAAAGTCTAAGTCCTACGCCCTTTAGTTGGAGCTTAGGAACTAATATTAATGGTGTTAAAAGCATACAATGATGATTTTGATTCATGATACAACGAAAGGTAAAGAGTAAAACAAAATGATATTTGAATGCTATTAATAAAAGTAAAGATACATGTTCATACAAGTCAATGTAGGGTTTGGAGGGGGGATGAATGTTCTATCGTAACGTAATGGATCACAAGAGATGAGTAGGCTGTTCTTTGTCTCAAGTTTACCACCTACAATACTACGACTACGATGGAATATAAATATATTTTTTAAAATGTCATCCAAAAATATCATCACTCTGTTGAGTGACCAAAGGAATCTACAAAATCCAAGCACTCCTATTAATCATAAAATAATAAAAAATATCATTATTATTATTTATTCTCTTTCGGAGCAGTAATGAGCAATCAAAGTTGGAGGGTCGGTTCTGCTGTACAACGCAAACCGCAGCCCATGGCTTGCTTTTGCCAGTTATACTAATTCCTTTTTATCATACTCTCTATCTGTCGGGTCGCAGAGCTGTCCATCGGTGGTGGGTTCTCCTGTTCACTCTACTTACACTTAATGGAAAAAGAGGTAGCTTAAAGTCTGCTCCTGACTCCAAAGGGGCACGATCTCTAGCCCCTCAAGCATATCCCATGGCATCTCCACATATTCCATATTGCTTCTAACATGCATGTCATCCCAATCCCATGGATGCACATCCATAGAAACTCTAATATTTTTGTTCATAATTTAGCCAATTTTGGGAGGTAGGAGAGGTAGAATAATACTGCTCTCTCGATAGAGATACATAATTAATAATAATTATTCGTTTATATTCATTCATACATGCATATAAGAAATAGTACGATAAAACATTATGAGAAATCATGTTTGATGTATGATTACTATGTTCATTAGTGGCTTCGAACTATAATAAACATGTAGATCACAATCATAGTATCCTTAAACAACTAGAACCTTAATTGGAATAACGCAATTGATTTGAATCAAACTAAACTCAATTCAATTAGAACTTGATAAAACCAATCTCAAATCTAGAACCGATCTGGAATCTTCTTAAACTGACTTGAATTAATCAAACATGTTACTAATAATAAGAAAAGAAATTCGAGTGGCATATTTACATCTAAATATTTTTTAAGCTAAATTAGATTTATCTTTTGACTTAGTAATATAATTTTTATATTTAATTGAGTCATCTAATATTTTATTCCTAAGATCCCATATTTTAAGTCGCAATCAAAAACAAAACGATTTGATTGGATTGGCTCCATTTGGATATGTGAATCCGAGGCTGTATGTACTAAACAGACCCAACGAAGATCATGAACTTGGATTCATCAGAGAATTGGGGATCTGGAGATACCAGCCATAGCTCTTGTTCTACCCCCGCCCCCCCCCATTAAATCTTCTGCACTGCAATCGGGTCCGATCCAGAATTATGATGCACTGGGCCTCTTTTAATGCTCAGACCCTACTAGTGTTGTTGATTGATTTAAATCAGAACTGACTTTCAATGAATCGAGACCAAAAGGACTCTTAGTTAGGTATGAATCCAACGTAAGATCGACAAAAGGTACAAAATTAGGCTTGTGCTAATCGATCAGGACTAGTGTCGTTTATGATCGCAAGGAACCTAATTTCATTATTTGTACTAATCTTTCCACCGAATCCTAATCACTTAAATCATAACAAAAAGAGAAAAAAAAACTTGGACATCATGTCAAAGCTATCTCTTTTTAACACAAAACAGATAAATCAACAACAAATCTCAAAACAAAATTTAAAAAAAAAATGGTCCTAAAAGCATATTCTAAATCAACATTCATTAATTTTTTCGGATTTTATTCATACCCACAATAAACTAATAGTTCAATCCATTTTGTTCTCACCTTTGAGATTCTATTTCATGTAAAAATCTTGTGTTGTTAGAGCCATAATTTCTAAAGACTCTCGTTTTCTAAAGCGGTCCTACACACTATTTGGTGGTATGACTTTATCCCCAACTCCCCTCTCTGTTTCACCAAACTTCAACGTCTATTTCCCTCCCAAAGGAATAGAAGAAGAAAACAAGTCCATGAGGCTTCTTAAAGTGTTTGGTAGCCTCCATAAACATGCATTGTACAATTAGTCCATGATAAGGCATGTGATTTGAGTCCCACATTCTGCCTTGTTTGCCCCTCCCCCCTCCTGGAATCCGAATCCCCATTTAAAGCTGTGCACTCTTTTTGTCACCCTCTCATTCCCACCGAGGGCACATCTTTGTGGCAACAATATAGTGAAGAAAAGCAGCCAACCTTTGCGTGCATTATAGTGCTACAACCACCACCCAATTGGATTCTCTCTCTCTCTCTCCACACATGGAAAACAGCTGTGGATTAGTCAATAGAAAATGACCTCCATTCCCAAGAACTTTTTGCAACCCCCACAGCTCTTTTAATTAATCCACGGGTCACAGGTTAGGCTGGCCATGGAGCACAGGGTCAAAAGCGAAGGTGGGTAGCTGGTCCCTAGGTGTGGTGGAGGGTTGTGCTTCGGACCATTGTGGTAGAATAAGAGTAGGGTTGGCATCTGGCCAAGAAACAGTACCGGTGTGAGCTTGTAAGCATGGGTCGAGGTCATAGAGCAGAGCAGTAGATGTCACGGGGGGTGAATCCAACCGGAGCTCTGCGATTGGCTCTGACAAGCTGTCCTCCTGTGAGGGTGGACCCTCCGTCACACGGACGGCTACATGAGTTCTCTAAATCCCAGCAGTTACCATCTCATTTGATCATAAAGAAATATAACTATGATTCGAGCAAAAGTAATTACCAAACCTTCGTTACTTCTCTTAGGAAAAGAAGTCGAGCCGAACCGAACGATGTTGCCTGCAGCTGCAATAGAAATCAGGAAGGAGAAAGGTTGATGAAAGCATTCAAGAGTATTGATCAAAATAAATGCTTATCTTGCCTTTCTCCTTGGACTGCAGCCATCCTCCCCGCTTCTCAATGCCCCCAAATCCGAAGGAACTGCAGCATTTCAGCAGCCTACTTCACAATCCACAACAATTTTTAGCGAACAAGGGGGGGTTAAAGTCAAACTACTTTTGTCCGTCGTAGAGAGAGAGAGAGAGAGAGAGAGGTCACAGACGACTGATCGAGATCAGACGGCAAGTGGGGCCGCCCTCCGCTGTCAGGTAGCAACGGCTAGTGTCTGCCGACGTGGAGAAGCCACGTAACCGAAATGGAGGCCACGGCCGCGGCATGACAGCAAATGAGCCACTCGCCCCAGGTTGCAGATGTTGTGTCGAGTGGTTTCCTCCTGCGGAGCATTCAATAGCCACTAAGCATACATTGCATTAGATGTTCGAGCTGGCCAACACTTGAGGTGAGAGAGAACCAAGTCCAGAGCCAATAGAGGCTCGTATTGCACAAAGACATAAGTTGTATTCATCCCTGGCATTCATTACTTGCTTTGCTTCTTCCTCGTGACATCACTTCCCAGTCGCTTTTTCAAGGCCAGATGGTTCCTTGTTCTTGGAGGCTACCGGTGTGTGGGGCGGGCGGGCATCAGCTGCCACTATATGCATGTGATCAGATGAGGATGAGGCCCTGCATCGGCAACAGGCACAAGAACAACAAGTCAGATAATGTGGTGTCAGATATGTGACCCAGCTAAAGGGTTTGGCTGAGACCACAGTTTGCAGAATTCCAACTCAAATAATAATTTGTATCTTTCATTTTTAAGGTGCAAATGTGCTTCTTTTAAATAAAAAAAAAGAGAGAGAGAGAGAGAGAGATAAACATGTCCTCAATAAAAATTTTGCATGATAGGAGTCAAACAAATGAACTAGGGTCTGTGCCAGAGAGGTTCAAATAAAGCAGCTATTATGACAGTATTTGGCATCAAAGTTGAGACCACAGGAAATGTGTGCTGATGACAAAAAGTACATTTGTGCAAAACGACTAGGGTTTTACTTCAGACAGCAAAAGTGGTGGTTGGCTTGTTATTAAAATCATATTTCTGTATTCCGTTTTGAAAAGTCACAGAGTTGCTCAGTAGGCAGGCCATGGATGATCCCCTCCACCTTGAAAATTAGTAGGTAGGTCACACATGTCATATTGTATATAAAAATGCATTCTGCATGTTACCACTATTATAAGTAACCATTACGACTTCCAATTCATGCAGCACATATTTGGTAGAAAACTTAAGTTGATCAATTAAACTAACATATCCAAGAAAGCCATGAGCACTCCCATAAAAACCAATTAGTTAAGCTGATTATAACACAAGTTAATTCACTGGAAATTAAAATTATCACTCGGTCCCAATTTTGGAAGAAAGCCGACTTTGATGTCGATTTCAGTGTCCATTTTGAAGTTTCCAAAATATATATAGCCATGCACTCAACCAAAGGAATCAAGAAGAAATAACTGGCAAGCAACTGACCAACTACATACGTAGGAGGTGGGATGAAACTATTTAATGCCCACCCCCTTGTCTAGTTTTTTACTCCAATTCTTCACTTCATGTAGTCCTATTTTCTAGGACACTACTTGAGGTAACAAAGATTCCATTGCATGCTTCAACTGGTAATATTATTATTAAATACCACTCCATGTGCAAAGAAATAACAAAAATAATGTCACTTGTAAAAATAATAAGGGGGTCTCTTCTCCAATGAAACAACTCTCTCCCTCTGCTCCCAATAAAACGCCAGCCTCGTCCTCACCTTTCCACTACCACACCTTTCTTTTCTCCTGCCCCAAGAAACATAAGAGGACGAGAGATCTCTCGCCTCAACAAAATAAAGATAAATCAGTGAGACAGAGAGAAGGAGAGACAAGGTAGCTCAAGGCAGAGAAGAAAGGAGAAGCAAAGTTGAAGAGGAGAAGAAGAAATGGTTTCTTCTTCTTCGTTCTTCTTCCTCTTCTTGTTGGGTTCGGTTCTGTTCCTCTCCAATGAGGCTACATCTCTTCCGGAGCTACCCAACCTCACCACCCTCTCTTTTGAGGAAGGCTACACGCAGCTCTTTGGAGACTCTAATCTAATGCTACACCGAGATGGCAGAGCTGTCCATCTTGCTCTCGACCAGCGAACTGGTGCTTCTCTTATCTGCATCTCTTGCTCAGCCTCTCCTTTTATCTCCTCTACAAGAAGATAAATGGATGCCTGTCTAACCGTATACAGCTCTTTTAGGTGCTGGATTTGCGTCACAAGATCTTTATCTGCATGGATTCTTCAGTGCCTCCATCAAACTACCTTCAGATTATGCCGCTGGAGTCGTTGTCGCCTTCTATGTATGCTTCTTTTCTCCACACTAAGTTTAACATTCTTCTACTACTCACTGCTGTTATTTTCTTAGGTAACACTTCCAGTTAAGCAAGAACATTTCAAGTTTGCATTGACTGAAATAGACTCCTATTCTTTTTCCTAATGTTTGTTGTGTTCATTGATAAAAGTAGTCAAGTCTTGAAGAAAAATTTTTGTTTCCCAGCCTCTTTGCCACCTTGACTTGGACTTTGGCTGTGCAAACCAGTTGGATTTCTTCTGTCATTCTGGTTTCCATTCCTGGAATACTAATCCTAATAGTTAGCACAAGTTTTCTTTACTAACTTTTTGTCTTGTTTTCATTAGCTTAGAACAGTTTATGAAGAATCTTGCTCTAACTTCCTTGGAAGTTTTGTTTTGTAATTGTCTCATATACTCCTCAGAGAGTTGCAATTTGCAGTATATGAAAATGCTACTTTTGATGACGATGTAGATGTCGAATGGAGATGTATTTGAGAAGTCACATGATGAACTGGATTTTGAATTCTTGGGGAACATAAGGGGGAGGGAATGGAGGGTTCAGACAAATGTTTATGGGAACGGGAGCACAGCAGTTGGAAGGGAAGAGAGATACCAACTTTGGTTCGATCCCACAGAGGACTACCACCAGTACTCCATCCTGTGGAGCCATGAGAGAATCATGTAAGGCTTACATACCAAATTATTTGCCTCTTCTCAGGATCTTGCTCATTAAATTGAGTGTTTGATAATGAAAGTCTATAATTTTTACACAGAGGGTGTATCTCTGAGATTTTGTGCACATCTTTAAATTATTTCTAAAATTTTCTACTTAGGGTCTTTGGTTTGTTTTCTTTAACCATCTTCACCAGGTCTATATTCTTTTAGGTAGCTTAATAAGTTACAACCAAGAGTTATGTTATGCTTACTTCCTGAAAATTTCTTTGCATTTGCTTTCTAATGCAGAATAGATGAAGTACTAGGGAACAAAAGGACAACTATACTCTTATGACTTTTGGAATGAAAGCCACATGCATCCTACTTGTTATACGACAGTGGATGTATAGCCCCTTCGTTAACTACAAAGACTTCCAGATCATAACCTGTCCTTATCAACCCCCCCCTTCCTTTGACCAATTTATTTTAATATTGATAACACGCTCATAATATTAGATAACACATCATACTCCAAAAATCTCAACTCTCTCTCTCTCTCCATACATGTTAGTAGTTTTATGGAGAAAAGCTTTAGGTCCATTTATATATAAGTTAATGATATATCTTGGATCATTTTGGTGTGTATATGATGTCAGATGTCTTTAGATATTGTGATTGTTTCTGGTTTAGGATCTTCTAGTTATTTCTCTAGACACTTTTAGATCTTCCATACTTAATTGGTCACAAGAAGCATGGATGCTTGCTTCCTAAATGTACTACATCTTTGCTTTCCTTTGCAGACGAGAAATTAGAGAACAAAAAGGCAGCCTCACTCATTCTTATTAACGAAAGTCTACATACAACCTATTTTCTATAGATTAGCAGCTGCACCGTTTTATAGTCACAACAATCTTAACATTACAAACAATCTGATATTTCATGTTCTCTTCTATGTGCAGATTTTACATTGACAACATTCCCATCAGGGAGGTGGTGAGGACACAAGCCATGGGTGGGGATTTCCCCTCAAAGCCCATGTCCTTGTATGCCACCATATGGGATGGTTCTACCTGGGCCACCTCTGGCGGTCGCTACAAGGTCAACTACAAACTTGCCCCTTACGTCGCAGATTTTGCTGACCTCATCCTCCATGGCTGTGCTGTTGATCCTAGTGATCACAAAACAGCCTGCCAGGGATCCGATGCTGTATTGTATGATGCCATCACTATGTCAACCGATCAACGAACGGCAATGGCCAAGTTCCGAAAGAAGCACATGACCTACTCTTACTGTCATGATCGCATACGTTACCCAACACCCCCACCAGAGTGTATGTTTGTTGGTCCTGAATCCCAGAACTTTCTCGCATCAGGCGAGGCAAAGTTCAACTATCGCCATCGCCGTGGTAGGCGTTATGGTCGAAGCTCAATAGATGCAGCTCTTTGAATCCAAGTGATTGAACATTGAATAGGTTCATGTACTCTCAGGGTTTTTTTCTTTTTTTTCCTATGTACCACGCATTATGGTGTTGTATAGCAAATTTATTTGGTGTGGAGTTTGGGGAACTTTGAGCAGAGCTATGTTGGGTAGATTCACATGGGTTCAATGACATACGCATGTATCGAGGTTTACCACATAGCCCGAGTCGATACGGCATGAGTGATACATATCGATCCGACGAGCGACCGAGATGTGGATTGCTCGAGTCCTCGTCAACACACCCTAGCATACCGTGTGTCAGTACACCGGTATGAAGTGGTATACACCATATTGCCAACAAGCCAGCATAGTAGCATAGTCGGTCAGCACGAGAAGTCGAACCTTGAAATGTACAACTAAGTCTTTCAAAGTTTGTTTCAGGGTCTATTTTGTTCATCATATTGTTCTTTCAATCTTTCTAGTTTCCTTCACTTGGTCCAGCACAGTTTCAATCTTCATGCTCAGCATTCAAGTGAATGTTTTTCTTATGGTGGTAGCTCTATAGGGCCATGGCTTTGTAAAGGAGGTATGATTGTGCTTGAAGAATTGAATGTGTTGATCATTTAGGAAGGTCACCGTTAGCAGTCTTTAGTCGACATGGAGGTTGGCCTCCATGTCCCTTTGCCCTCTAAAAACTCTCAAGGCTTTAATGTCTCGAGTGTAGGCATATGGGCCCTCAGATTGGATGGAATCTGGACTAAAATAAGGTGACAAAGATTATCAAGGTGGATTGAATTTATTTCCAAACCCAATCAAGAGTTGTTTTCAACTCTTGAAATTGACAGTGAGATCAAATAAAAATCAAGTCTCTTTCATGATGCAATCATAAATCCAGTTCAGAGCTGTAATATCTGTCTATAAAGTAAGCCTACAATGTCTGGGAGAAGTCAAAACTAGGTCAGCAATTCTAGTTAGCAGCAGTCAACCCCAAAGACGACGTACCTGGATAAAATCGAACGCAAAACCTTCACGGCAAGCCACAAGATCGACCGGCTTCTCTTCGCGCCATCAGAAACCCTAGCGGCCTAAACCGAATTCCCAGATTCGCTAAAGCAACCAGCTCCCGACCCCGATCTCCCACATCTCATTTCCATCACCTGAGAACAAGGAAAGAGAAAAGGTCATTCGGAGGTAAAACGCCTCGGCGACGAGTTCAGACCAATGCAAGGAGAAGGATAAGCGATCGTACTCCGCCCGCACGCCGCCGACGGTAGCGACGGTGGATAAGGGCTCCGTCGAGGGGGCCGACCGATCAGGGTTTGGGGGAGGGGAGAGAGAGACGCCGGGGGAACGGACGAGGGCGCGCAAATCTTGATCTCTCAAGGAATCATTGACACGTGAAAGACACGTGAATATTTCTTTTCATTAAATTCCCACATCTTCTCAGTCAAAATGTCATCTTATTATTATTATATCTAAGAAATTAATTTAGTAGTAATAACTTGACTCACTTACCAACATACTAATTATCTTACCAACATACTCAGTTTATTGGTTTTTATCTCAAATATTGCAATTTGTTTTAGGACAATTTAATTTTATTAAATTATATAAATTATTTTTCATAAAGAGTAAATGACGAATACATATTTTTATCATCTAAGTTAGCTGACACTTCAAAAATATTATTCATGGGGTAAAGCAAGAGAGTTGAAATTGAGAATGGCATAAAAGTTTTATATGATCATCCAATATTTTTATATTAAAAAATTTAAAACAAGATTATTATCAATTTTTTATTAATCTAAGTGTTTTGTGATTAAAAAACCTCATATGCAATCTTCTGAGAAACAAATTTTGAGCTCAATATGTGAATTTATCAAAAAAAATATTTTTACTTAGAATCAATTAATTGTAGCTAGGATAAAACTATTTTAGATGATATAAATATGTGCTAAGGAGATCCATACATAATATAGTAAGGAGATGTAAAAAATTTAATACTAATGGTACGATAAATAGGAGATTGAGATGATGATAACAATAATAAAATCGTAAGTCCCAACTAAATAGGAGATCGAGATGATGACTTTTGAAATCTATAAAAAGTCATATATTTAATTAAGTCTATAGTTACTTAATTTTTTATTTATAATTTCTATTAAGATCTTTTTATGTCTTCTTCTATATTTTCTTGTATTGCTAATATTAATTATCTTATCTCTTTTAATTACTATATAGTAAAGCATATATTTATACTATATTAAATGATCTTCGATCACTTAGTTATTTATGAATAAAAATATGTTTTCTATCCTTTCTAGTAATTCCAAACATTAATCACATCAACATCAAAAATTTTATATATGTTGTTTCTAGATTCTTTAACATTCACATCCATCAATAATTATTAATCTCATGATTCTCTTAATAAATAAATAATAAAAAAGAGATATATTAGAAATAAAAGAAGATTTAAACTAACTAAGAATATGACTTTTTAAATGACCCAACAATAATAAAATATTCTTATAGTCGATCCTAAATAATCATAATTTAATGATTTTATCTTATTTATATATAAAATAAGAGAAATCTTAAGAAAATAAGGTGGAGGATTGGGTGGCAATCAATTTTTTTCAAAAAAATGCAACAAAAAGGAGTGAAATAGACGTGTATCCGAAACTGATGGCAAGTCACGTCCTCTTTCTCATCTTCTTCCTGCCACTGCAATCTCGCCTTCTAAGCCAAGCGTAGACAGTCCCCACTCCCCCCACCTTGTTCTTGCTCCTCTCCATCTCCCACATGACTTGCTTGTGCAGGATATGGTTTGCCGGAGAAGGAGAAACCTTCGTTTATGCATGCTAAGAAGCTTAAAAGAGGTGGCGGTGGTGCAGGGATAGTGTTTGTTGGAATAGGAGAAACCTTCATTTACGCATGCTAAGAAGCTTAAAAGAGGTTGCACCCGAAGAGAAAACATGCATTCAATGGAAGCCAAATCAATTCCTTGGAAGATAGTGAAGAGGACGACTTCAATGATGGTGACTTGCTAACTCGAATGAACAACCACATCATTTGGAGGTTTGATACGGCTCACCAAATTGGCATCACAATCGATTTCTTTACTTTCTTTCTTTCTATCTTTCTTTTTTTCTTTGTCTCTTTTTTTTCTATGGTTGACATCAAGATCACGGCATGCCAACCTACAAACAAAGTCCACTAAAATATGAGAGGTATGGGTTTCCTTTGGCCGGGCAACGAGAGTCAAGGATAAATTTTTAATTAACGCACAATATAATAATATGATCAACATTTTAGGTTAATCTAAAATCCATTCAATTAAATTTTTCGTTAGAGGAAACTAACGTTCTGGAGTACAATTCTTACTAGATGCAAGAATTGAAGTTGTTTTATTTATATACTCGTATAAAATTTTAAACTAATTTGAGCATCGAAGTGATAGATTATCTATATCATTTGAAGATTTAATTTTATAATTATGTTCAAAAAATAATTATGTTGACTTGACTCCATAACATAAATTGAGGATCAATTTTAATCTTAATATAATATAATAATATTTTTTAATAATTGACGACTACATCCCGACAAAGAATACGATGAGATTAGAGAGACTGTGGGATAAATAAATTAATTTAGTTATAAAAAATCTCTCATAAGAATCTAACGATAATAAAATAATAAAAAAAATAAAATAGTAGAATTCAGTGCATGAATGAAAATAAACACCTTTCTCTACCATTTAGAATTGGTAAAATTATATATCTACATTTCAAATTGTGGTACCATTTCTACCTTAAAAGTTACACATGTCTATGTCCTTGTTGTTAATCTTAAAGACAGAGAGACCTTAACACTGACATTAATAAACCTTCAAAATCCATTTTAAGTAGTTTTGATTGACAAACTACCAAGTCTTTTTTTTAGTATTTTATGGTCTAAAACTTTTAATCAGTAACCATAGTGGATAACATAAAATTTCTACTCATATTTTATTCAAAAGAGATATATTTGGAGGATCTCATACATAATGCTGTACTTCAATTTGGATGGGTACACACTCTGTTCCCCTTAGAACAGCACCATAATAGAATGCAAATAACCTCTGATTACCATTTTCCCCACCAAGCATTCCTCTACATGTCTTTTCCCTGTTGTTGTTGGTAGAGCATGGTCATGGCCTTTGCTTTTCCAAGATTATTCTTCATGTTTATTTAAATGTTGTTCCTTGCTTGCTTGCTTTCCTAATGGCAGTGGGGTGCCTTTGTACAAGTAGCTCCCATTGCCTCTGTTTTCTTCCCCATCCCTTGAGAGTTTTTGCTGCCTTTCCTCTCCAAAAATCCCTTCTTTCCTATCCAAATCAACCGCTCCCTTTCTCTTCTTCCATTTGTGATGATCTTCTGGAGCAGCCAAAGGAAGGAGAGAGGAAAATCCAACTTGTAGGCATAGGAAAGTTGAGCATGGTGTTCTTCTCTATGTAAGAGGCAACTGTACACGCTTCTCTTCTTGGGAGGTAAGGAAGGGAGGAGAAAAGAGAAGGAAAGTTGGGATCTTTACCCCTCCCTCCTCCTCCTCCTCAGAGGACAAAGGGAGAGATGGCGGTGGAAACGGGAATTCGGACCGGTGTCTGTATGGGCTCCAAATGCGGTGCTTTGCTTCGAGAGCTGGAGGTTCAAATCATTCTCCTCTCTCTTTCGTGTTTTTTCTATTTTTCGCCTTCTATTTGATGGTCTTTGTTTCCTCGGTTTAATTCATTGTAAAAAGATCTCTGCTTGCCGAGGTGATACTCGGATCTCTTCGTTTCTTGGTATCCTTTCCTTCGTGGATTTGTGTTTCTTTGATGCGGCGCATCATTTCTTGAATTTGAAGTCTTCTTCTTGGCATGAACGACTACGAAGTTAGACTGGTTATATCTGGTGGATAAATTTGCAATCTTGGAGTTTCTAAATTTGGTTTTGTTAGACTATGTTAAGGTTGAACTGTACTAAAAGATCTCTTCTTTCCGCTGCTACCATTTCAGAAAAATCTTTTCCTTTTGATCGTTCTTGGTTCATTTGCTCGGTTATATTTCCTTCTGGGTTTGATTCAATTCTCAGGTGGATTTGAAATTGTGTTGTGTGTTTGTGGGAGTAGCAAATATGGACAGAGGTTGGGGAGAGCAAAGAGGACAAGGATCGCATGTTGGTGGAATTAGAGAGAGAGTGCATTCGAGTGTACCGAAGGAAGGTCGAAGAAGCCGGCAGCAACAGGGCTCATCTCCACCGATCGATAGCAGAAAAAGAAGCAGAGGTTACTGCTCTTATGTCTGCCCTCGGTGAGCAGAGTCTCCAGCTAAAGGTGACCTCCCCTGCTCTCTGTGCCCTTTGTTCTCCATGACTTGTGATATTCCTATGCCTTCACAACACATTCTGGATACAGTAGTGTTCTTGATCCATGTGGCTGCAAAGCCGGCATATCCATCAATAGTGCTGATATATTCACTTGTTGTACATTTGTTATGAAGGAGTTCAATTATTCTTTGACTTTCTTTAAATGACTTTAATTATTCTGAAATATTTGTAATTGTATATTCATATTGCATATAAATCTCCCGGAGTCTTCTTCATCCGCAAGTTTGACTCTTTGTAGCTAAGGTCTACGAGTGTTGCTTTTGTTTCAGCTAGTCCTGGAGTTTTGCTTCATAAGTTTCTGATCAGTTTTAGAATTTCAGAAAATAAAGTTTTAGTTCTCAATGAGGCAAGGCATTACAAAAGTCTAGCTTCCCGTGTTCTGGACGACATGTGTATATTCTGTAGGATATTTGTTATGGTTTCACTGGCTTTGGCTGAAACCTAATATATAAAAGACTATGTGAATAGCTTAAGTAGTCTGAATTCATCGATTGAACATTACAAAAGATGTTTTTAATGAATATCATGTTGAACTTTCATAGATATTACTGGTATTCAAGATTTACTCTTTTTTGCTTCTTTGATCGATTGATAATTTTGCTAACATTATATCACATGCATTATGATTTCTTGAATATGTTTTTGAATTTGTCAAAAAACTGCTAAACCATATCCAAGTTCAGTTATACTGGTTTTTTCCTGCAATGTTGTAGCTGTGACTCGAAATCTGGTATATCTGATAGGGTTTGGACATATCAAATATTAAATCTTCTTTAACTTGCACAGAATCAACCAGCCGGTTGACGTCTCAGTTTTGGCAGAAGTCGCATGGACTGCTCAAACTTGGAAGAAATTACTGGTTTCAGAAAAACCTAAATTGAAATTTTGAAATGACAAATACTAAAGCAGTACCGGTTTTGTTTCTAGTAAATCCAATTTGTCGGATAGCAATTAAAATTTTTGTTTTAGCTATCAATTAAAATATCTTAAGTTACTGATGCTGCTTTGCAGAATGCTCCTATTCTCAGAATTGTAGTCCTTGTAGCTTTCCAACTTCCAAGTACCATTTACTGTTTGGTTTTTCAGCTAATTGTGTTCTTTTTTATACTTTATAGATCTGACTGTAATGAGCCATTCTCGAGTCGATGTAAGACTTGGATTCTTATTTTGTTTCACAAACACAAGTTGGTTGCATTCACTTCCAAACCAAAATGCTAGTGGATAAAAACATGTAATGAATATAAAATCAACAAGGTATTCTTGGGTCTATAGAACCTATGGTCGATCTGCTTTACAAATTTTAATTGAAAACCTTACCACCGGGCTATTGATAGGTTGTCAAAGTTAATTAGACTTTTATCTATTTTCTACCTAAACGTTAGCAGTTAGTTCCAGGCAAGTCTATATGGATTTATTTGTTCCTTGCACCAAAAAATGCTTTTTCCTGCCATTATGTTGAAACTTGCATTATTTCTGCCAATTCCTTCTGTTTTTGGTGATTTTGTGACTTGAGTTTACAGCAGCTAATCGTTATGTAGATGGAGAAGAGGTTACCATTGAAGGAGCAACTTGCATCAGTTAACCCTCTTTTGGAAGATTTACGAAAAAAGAAAGAGGAACGGCTGAAACAGTTTGCTGATATAAAGTCACAGATTGAGAAGATCAATGTAGAGATTTTGGGATCCGGTCACCATGATCATTCTCCAACTAATCCTGTTAAGATTGAAGAAGATGATTTGTCAATAAGAAAACTCACCGAGTATCAATCACAGCTACGCATTCTCCAGAAGGAAAAGGTTTGTTTGGTTATGCAACAAGTTCATTTATGTTACTATTTGAGCTGCTAACTTGTGTCCTGGACTAGATGGCTAGTCTACCATGCGTCCACCTGCATTTCTGACATCTTCAAATTTCCCTTAACTTTCATCCACTTGGTGAAACATGATGATCTCTGGTACTTCATTTGAACATAGAAGATTGAAATTGTGATAGTCGATACCCTGGTAGATATTCTGCATACAAATTACTTACAAGCCTGTATATATGAATAAAGAAAGTAGATCACTGAACTACATGACAGAGAATAGCAACACCAAAAGAAAGTTTCAAAAGAACCAAATGAAGCACAGCTAAAAATTTTATTTTGTGAATCATTAGAATAACGAGACGTGGCATTTTAGAACCTATCTAATTCTTCCCAGTCCTGCTTGTAAGTTCAACATATTGGCCTGCAAGATATATCTGTTCAATTTACAGAGAGATGATGAGTTTGAGATACAATGTCCATATTAATGGTGATATTTTCCTCCTTACAGTTGAGGTTATTGTCATGTGATTGCATGTGTCTCTAAGCGTAGGTATATGCTTGATGGTCCAAAATAAGCCACAATCTCCTGAAAGAGAAACCTTCGAAGGTTATATTTTCATCTGTCTATCATGTGCAAACTGATACTCGTCAAGAAGTATATAAATGCTGTTACCTCTGGTTGTATTGAAACTGATGTTACAAGAAATGTTCAAGTCCATCAACCAACAACGTAACTTGAGCATGACCGCTGAACTTATATCTTTAAGCTGCTCCAAAGATTGTTTCTTTAAAAGTCTGTTATTGTGCCTCAATTTTGTTCGAAGTCTGATATGTTATTGTGGCATAATTTTCATTTGTTTGCTTTACACTTTATAATTCATGTTCTTTAGAATTATGAGTTGTATTGGTATTCGGTATATAACTTTTTGAAGTTAAACTTGCATGAGATAGCCACCCGCATCGTGAGAGCATGTGAAACTAATGGAATCATGGATAATCTGTAAGTGGACCTTGTTCATGTATTCACTGGTAGTTTTAGAAATTCCCTACTAGATATTTTGAGCAAAGGATGATCGCAGATGCATTATTCAATACATGTTTGTTACATACATTATTACATAATACATATTACATACATGATCTGACTATAAATTCTGCTGCTTCCAGTCTGATCGCCTCCAGAAAGTACTGGAATCTGTAAATGAGATGCATTCTTTATGTGAACATCTTGAAGTGGACTTTAGGAAGACCGTGGAGACTGTGCACCCCAGTCTGCATGACACTGGTGGAGGACATTCTCCAAACATAAGTGAGACAGCACTTGAGGGCCTATCTCAAGCAATCCTAAAGCTAAAAACTGAAAAGAAGATACGAACTCAAAAGGTTAATATTGTCCTGCACGCACACTTTTGAATAATCCTTCTCAAATGCCTAAAAATCCATTTTCACTTTGTAGTTGCTAGAAGCAGTGGAGTCACTTTTGGAACTGTGGAATCTAATGGATACACCTGTCGAGGAGAGGAAATACTTTGGAGAAGTAACGTGCATTCTTGGATTACCTGAACATGATATTGGATGTTTTGGTCTACTCTCACTTGATACGATTAAACAGGTTGGATTGCCAGAGCTTCATTATCAGTTTAATACCAACTTAAAAGCAGTTAATTGGATTAATGTTTTTTTATCAGATGGAAGCAGAGGTTGAGAGACTCACAAACCTTAAAGCTAGGAGAATGAAAGAACTTGTTTTAAGAAAAAGGATGGAACTAGAAGAGATATGCAGAACTGCACACATTGAACCCGATATGAGCACAGCATCGGAGAAAATTGGCGCACTTATAGATTCTGGTAAGTCTACATAATTCAAGGCAAATGGAGAGAACTGGAGAACATTTGGGATTTTGTCACCTGTCGTTGGGATCCTTTTCTATGTCCAGGTATCGTAGATCCTTCTGAGCTTCTGACTAAAATTGAGATGCAAATTGTGAAAGCCAGAGAAGAATCCATGATCAGGAAAGAAATCATGGAGAGAGTAGACAAATGGCTCGCAGCATGTGAAGAAGAGAATTGGCTTGAAGATTATGACCAGGTAGACTGTTTTTGTCATTGATATCTGCTATCATGAGATGACACAGGAAATGTGATTTCAGCTTTTACCTAATAACTGGAAATGGATTTTGCCCGGTGCAGGATGAGAACAAGTACAGTGCTGGAAGAGGTGCCCACTTGAATCTAAAGCGTGCCGAGAAAGCACGGGCGATTGTCACCAAAATTCCAGGTATATCTTGATTAACTCCAATGTCACTCTCTTCTATAATTTTTTGAACTCTGTAATATCGATCGCAGATACTGTTGACAAATTGATGAACAAAATATCTGTGTGGGAGAAAGACAGAAATATGCCTTTCTTGTATGACGGGGTGAGAGAATATTTTATTTCTTTGTCAGGTGGATTCTTGGAATATATAGTGACCGATCACTTTCTTTTGAGCTCTGATGCATTGTTCTGCTGTTGTTATAGGTGCCATTGGTGTCTCTATTGGAAGAATACAAAGTTATAAGGCTAAAGAAGGAAGAGTTAAAAAGACGATATCGAGTAGATATCAATTTTGTTTTAAGTGCCTCGTTTTCAGTTAATTATCCTGAGCTATTAACTTGCTCTACTCTTTACAGGACCAGAAAAAATTACAGAATCTGTTGCTCACAGGGAGGGAAACAGTTTATGGATCAAAACCTAGTCCAAAAAGGAGCAACAATTTTAACCGAAAAACAAATGAAAATGGCTTCATGACGCCCACTCCTTTGAGGCTTTCTGCCGGCGGCGCAACACCTGATTTGCTCATGCAGTGTTCATACTCTGGCCATTCTAATGGATGCTTCAAGGAGATAAGACGGTTGTCCACCACATCATTGAACCTCATTTCAATCTCTAAAGACGATAGAGTGTCTTCGTTGGCATCTCTTACCAGTTCAGAACCTGGGTCTCCACCTCTGAATCAACTCTCAGGTCTTAATCGATAGAGATGCTGGAGTATATTGTTATCACATTTCACATTTTGCGTGCGACGGTCTGCAAGTTTATGCTGGTAATTAGCTTCGAGTTTCGCATTCAGAATCTAGGATAATACTTGTAACAATCAATGCATGTACACTTTTTGTTCTGATTTGTATTCCATACAAGATTTGGTAGGTAAGATGAACAATAGACTTCACCAATGAAAGTACAGAAACAATGAGAATGTGGATACATACATGAAATAACTTGCAGGGCCTGGTAGGTTTCCTTTGAGCTGGACTTGCTTCGTGCTCTTGAGAAGCATGACGGTATATGTTTCATGTAATCTCTTTGTAATCTGTGTTGCGTTGAATGGCAGTGTGTTTGGTGTTGTCTTTTGGGTCTTTCAAGAACTGTTTCTTCCTCCTATTATTTCATTGTTTCCTCTTCCTAGAATGAACATGACACATACTGATCCGCGACTAGTAACCGAAATTATAAATCTTGGTTTACATATAGAAATTTATATCTACAAAATCAAAAATTAATTTATTATATTTATAGGATTATAAACTATGATAATAGTATAAGTATGAAGAGGTTTTTAGATAATTTTAGCTTATTTTAAATTTAATTTTGGTTTTTTTCTAGAACAACATAACCTATGGGTCTTAATATCTGAAGGAAAATTAAAATAATAAATAAGTTATTATCTAAAAACACCCCTTTACCATGTCTCACATCTCATATATACATATACATATATATATA
>LVTN01000151.1:339659-407710 GCA_001649415.1 Musa itinerans
ATATATATATATATATATATATATATATACGTTGCCAGGGAAGCATATTAATGCATCTTGAACTCATTCATTCATGGCTGACCTTCTTCATTTATTGGAAGTCTGATCTCTTTTACCTTTCGTATCCCGCACCCCACCCCCTCGGCCACCCATCTCTCACAAGCAAAAGAACCCTAGACCCGAGAGCCCGGTCCCCCTCTCGCTATCCGAGGTACGTCTCTCTGTCTCCTCCGCCCTTCTCTTTGCTTTTCCAAGTGGAAGGAACGTTTTTTTTCTGTAGACGCTCGACTTCAAAATTTCTACATTTTCATCCGATATTCCAGTAGGTCTTGCCGGTTCCTAGCAGTTTCCGTTGCAAAGATCTGAAATTGAAACCCTAGGAGTTCAATCCTGCTACGAAGGTTGTGGGGATTCGTTTTTGTTGCGACCTTAATCCTACTTTTCATCATTTCGTGGTTTTGCGACCGGCTTTCGAAGTTGGGGTTTCTTGAAATGTGTCGTCTTTTTGCTTGTTTTTCGCAGCAGTGTTGGCATTTCTCATGCATTTGATCTTTCCATGACAGTGGACGGTGGCGATGGTGAGATGAAGGCATTGTGTTTATGGAAGTTGGTTAAAAATCTGATCTTTGTTTCGTCCATTTGACGATTTCGTCGAACATCCCCTTTGGTTTTTCTATCACCGGCTTACATGGATGATGATGGCGGATTAGGAATCCGGAATTGGGGCTACTATGAGCCACCATCGAAGGGAAACCTTGGGCTGCGGCTTATGTCCTCTGTGGTGGAGCGCAATGCAAAGCCCCTTCTATCAAATGGGGGGTTCATTCATCGGCACTGCAGCTTCCCGGAGCCATCGGTTTCAATGGACTTCATAAGAGACGGTTGGACTCAGCAGGGCAACGACAGCAGCAAGAGCTTCCACACTTTTCCGGTGCGCCATCAGCATCACCCCGGTTACGGCGTCCTCCCTGATCCCCCTACCGTCCACAACATCCAGATGCTGCAGCATCCGGAGCCACAGCCCAAGGAGGACAAGGTTTTGATGGCGGAGGACACCACTGGTAAAAATGAGCCACCTTTGAAGAAGAGGCCCAGGGGTTGTCTGCAGAAATCCTCGAAGCCCAAGAGGCCTAAGAAAGTCACAGTGCCAAGTGATGAGGTTCCCAATGGTTCAGTTTCACGAGGGAAGGCTGCAAGGAAGAGCACAGGCATGATCATCAACGGGATCGATTTTGATATCTCAAGGATTCCAACTCCGGTGTGCTGTTGTACAGGAAAGCCCCAACCGTGCTACCGGTGGGGCGTTGGAGGGTGGCAGTCGGCGTGCTGCACCACCAACATGTCAATGTACCCTCTACCAATGAGCACCAAGAGGCGGGGTGCACGCATTGCTGGCCGAAAGATGAGCCAGGGTGCCTTTAAGAAGGTGCTGGAGAAGCTTGCTGGAGAAGGATATAACCTTTCAAATCCAATTGACTTGAGGACATTCTGGGCCAAGCACGGTACCAACAAGTTTGTGACAATCAGATAAAGGTATAAGCGTTGGATGATTTTGGCAGTCTTCATCTTTGCTTCCCTGGTATATATTAATCTGTGTCCTGAAGAGATCATTTTGAAATAGTCTGAGTGCAATTTTTGTATCATGAACTTTAACATGGTTTCGAGGCTCAGACACTCAGCTTATATGGGTATTTTGTCTTTTTCCCTTCACTGAATTTTTTTGTTTTAAGGGAAACTGTGCTGCTTAGGACAGATGGTCTTCTCGCCTAATGCATTAGAAAAATCTGTTCACTTTGTTCTTACTCATCATAATCTATATCCTTAGATGAATGTTTTTGCAAGTCATCATTAACAGTTGTCTTATGCCCACAAAGTTTTATGTTTATGATTTTTTCCTTTTGTCACAAAGTTTAGAGATTCTGTATTTGCGCTCCACGCTAGCAGAATGTAGTTTCAAGGTGTCATGTCATGCTGGAAGTTATTAGCTTGGGCTTCCTAACGTAGATTTAATAGCACTGGTCCAGCGATGATTCTTTTCTGTTATCCTTTTCTTTCTTCTGTTCATGATCCCTTCACTTTTCTCATTTGTTTACTGTTAAGATGCCATTAATTCATACTAATCTTCGTCTTGTTTTGTGCCCAATGAAACTGCCTTTGAGTGACATAATATTGTGAATTAGATCATTATCAACAGTATCCTTTTAGATTGTTGAGTCATGTAGTGCTTGTAATCCTCTTTGTAATTTTTGAGACAGAATGAGATTGACAGAGAGATAAAATATGGCCTAGATAGGGTCCCTTTTCTTTTCTATTAACCATTGAAACCAATGAGATGATGTTTAGTTTGACTTACTCTAATGTCAAGTACCTTGTTTAGTGTAATTTTTTAACTTAATTTAATTTCATGCGTGACATTACTTAGAGCTTAATCAGTTTCTTTAGAAGCTTAGGCTTTCTAGAATAACATACAGCAGGTGAAGCACCAATAGATCTCTTGCTTTATGTCATGAATACAGTATTGGAAAAATGGCATGAAGATGAAAACCCTGCTATAGTTCATTTATCTTACGAAGAGTATGATGGATATGTGGAAGGTGCTTTTGATGAGTTGATGAACTTGAAAGCAGTGAATGTTGGGTGTCTTGCTAATCTTAATGATGGTATGGACTCTGTAATGCTTGTGTACTAAGGTAAAGTAGTTTTATTTTGCACATGGCTATGTGCCTATTGTTCTTGTTTAGTCAACCATTAGTCATATCTTTATAATGTTCTTTTTCGGCAAATTAAGTGGAGTAGTCTTATAATTGGAAGGGAAAGTGGGAAACCCTTGTTGGGGAGTGGAATTGAGAACTTGAGAACCGATTCGAACGATGAAATGGTATGCCAATCTAATAGTGCTACATCTCAAATGATGGGCCGATGAGGAATGGTAATAGCAGCATGAGTCATTAGGTGTAAGCATTTCCAAAGATGGTAAGTTGATGTTATTCCAACTTGACTCTAAATGATTTGCTAGAATGTAGTGACTGCTGCTGCTCATTGTCATTGAAGTAGTGTATTGACCTAACAGATTTTGATTGATTTGCCCTAGGATATATGGTGTCCACCGATTGGATGTCAAAATCCAAGACCTACTTTCTTTTGCTATTCAGTTCAATTATGAATAATTTTAGGGTGTTTACGCAATTTCTGTCCTGTCCTCTTCTAAAGAAGATCAAAAGATTGGTAGCTTACTATACATTTGCTAGAAGATTTGAGACATTTTCTACATGGTTGTGCCGCTTCCATAGTTCTATGAAGACTGCATCATTCAGAGGTTTTCCCTTCTTGCTCTGTTGTGTTTTCTATGGCAGTGAAGACTTGGCTCTGTGGATGTGCAGTGTTACTCTCTATGTTTTCTGTTATGACCAAAAGTGGCTCAGTATTTGTGATGCTGCAAAACATTGGACTTAATGATGGCTGATTATGAGTTATGCTCTGATGGAGCTATGCAGTGGGATCAGAGAGTTCATACAAGAACAGTCAAATTCATGGAACAAAATTGGATGGGACATGAAGGTTGATCATATGGATTTGGTCTTGGGATGTGCACAATGATAGGAATGGTAGAGTTTTACAAGTAATTCAAGTTCTTCAAAGATGGGTTTTAAGTGCATATGTTGCATTGATGTTAACTGGTGTTATTGTTTCAGGAGTCTCCAAATTCCAAATTCCAAGGAGAGGTCAAAAACTGAGCTTGATGACCATATCCACTTAATTTTTTCTTCATTTCAATTATTATTTACTGGCAATGACCCACATGAGATAAATAAATGTTCTTTGTGGGATGATCAAGTTACAACTTCAAATCTCATGTCGAAAATGGGAAAAGACTTGAACTAATGTTCTTGATGGGTGTATATATATATATATAAACAAGACCTATAAATGTCAGAAGAGTTGAACTCACTGACACTCATTCAGAAGTATAGAGATTAATTTGGACACAGTTTTCTTTCAACTTTCAAAGTCATTATTGTTTTACTACAGGAAGTCATGTCTTGCAAATAAATCTGAGGTGAAATGAGATGGAATTATAATACATGGAACATGTGAAAACCAAATTGATGAGAATTTTGGTTTCTCATATGACATGTGAAGCAAATTGATGAGAATTTTGGTTTCTCATATGATAATTATATATGTGACAAATATCAGCTGCTGATGTAGAAACCTTGAATTGCTTACAAGAAATGATGATGGCTCATATTTTTTCCTTATATTTTCATGTATGATTCTTGTGGTCAAATACATTTCAGACACTTGCAGCAGGATTCAGAGTTGTGATCTTCTACCAAAGGTGGTAGGTACTATTATGATATTTTCCTCAGAGGATGCAATCAAAGTAGTTACAGTAATGTAAGGATGCAATCCAATCCATGAATGTTGTGAGGCATACTAAACATGCACAAAAAGAAACCAAAAAGAGGGCAGGCCACAATGTCAGAGAAGCCCAGAGGTGGTGGCATCACATCTGCATCTGCTGCAAGTGTTGAAGTAGGTTGGAAGCTACAGAAGAGCTGAGTGACTGACTTGGCCAAAGATTCCATGGTTTTGACTTTTTGCATTTAGCAACATGCAGGAGTCACATGGCCTGTTATTGGGTTCCCTTTTTCTGCTTTTCCATCTCCCTTTGCCATAAAGCAAGCAACCACACAAGCCATGAGCCTTTTTACATGAGGAGGCATAGAGGTTGAAGGAGAGAGAGAGAGAGAGAGATAGATAGAGAGAGTAACACACCATTGTGTGAAGCAATGCACTCACTACACAAAAAGACATCCTTTTTAGATTGGATCCTTCTTTTTCTTCTCTCTCTCTCTCTCTCTCTTTCTTCTCAGAGCACCTTGGTCTGTCTGTCATTGTTGAACATGGACATGCTTTTGCGGTGTTGTGGATCCTTTCTTATCCAACTCTCTCTCTCTCTCTCTCTATCTGTAAGACACTACTCACATCACTTTTCGTTTCATTTTTTTTTTTGTCTTTCATGTGATGTTGATCCACCACCAAGAAGAGAGGGAGGGAGGGAGGGATGGGAGCACATGGAATGGGGGCTCATCCCAAAAGGGACTTGTCAGCCAAAAGTTGAGGGGAAGGGGGTACTCTAAAGCCATGGCAAAGGGAGAAAGGAAGAGGAACCCTCTCCCTATGCTCTACTAGTCTTGCATGACTTTTGACCCCATGTTGATTGAGCTTTCCCAACAAATCATTCTCGACAGTGAATGGTACTCGGTAAAAACACTGTCAAGGTTAAGCCAAATGACATGCCTTCTCTCTCTCTCTCTCTCTCTCTCTCTCTCTCTCTCTCTCTGCGATTATGTTCAAGCTAATCCATAACACATACAATTCAATATCCATTATGAACTCATCAACTAGAGGGGGTGTCCTAATCTTACAATTCAATATCCATTATGAACTCAATCAACTAAAATGAATAAAACACATGAACATCATCTCATTCGTATGATGATGACTCTGAAATAATCACTCAGTAAGTTACCTTCCAAAGTATATGCATATTATTGGCATCTTTGAAAGTGATGATATATGACAAGACTGATCGAAGGGCATGTATTTTAATTTACATGATTATGGTACCTCCTATGACCAATTTAATTCCTCATGAAAAGCTTACCATATGCCACAATTCTTGCGGATGAGTCTTTATAACTTGCCTCGTTTACTGATACCTAAATCTTATTATATGTTTTAATTGTTCTTCCCATCATACATACCATCAAGGGTATGTTTTTTTTTTATAAGATGGATGGATGGATGTAGATACCATCAAGGGTATGTTTTTTTTTATAAGATGGAGGGATGGATGGATGTAGTTTAATATAGGATTGTGGAAAGAAGTCAGGCAGGAGGATATTTTTATCAGCATAATGCTCATCAACATTCCCTCATCACATCATGGCAGATGGAATTGGGATTGGAACCCTAAGTCGAAGAAGAGCTGATGCCAAGCTTCTGCCTAGTGATCTTGGGATTGGAACCCTAAGTCGAAGAGCTGATGCCAAGCTTCTGCCTAGTGATTTAGAAATTGCTTTAGCTATTGAGTTGCACTGTTAAAAGTCCTATCGATTCAGATAAGCAGTTGGTAATCTTAATACTAATATATATGTATGTATATACAATCAAAAAGATTTAAGTAATTGATTTTAAATCAAACATAATTATGTAAAAGTTTGTAGGGATGAAATTTGTTGAATTTCTAACTCTTCTCAAATCCTTTTACTAGTATAATAAATGAAATACAGATCATACAGATCATGAGAACTGATAGCATTTATTTTTCTATAAAAAAGAGGTTGTATATTTTATATTTTTGAAAAAAAAAAAAAAGATTTCTAGATGGCATCTAATCCTTAATTCTATGTATAAGAAATGAAAATACAAGTGTGGAGTTATTGAGAAGATCTTTGTTTGGGTTTGTGTGATATGGACTCTCAATGCAGGCAGGCAGGCAGGCAGTCAGTGAAGGATGAAGGATGAAGGTGAAGGTGGTGGGGATGGATGGAGACAAAGATGAAAAGCGAAGCGAAACGAGAACACATCATTTGTTTGTCTTTTGGCAGGATGAGGAGGTGTGTTTCTTGACTCATCTCATGAGAAAGTGGAAATGATGATGGTTGTCCATGTCCAATAGTGCCCCCAAGCTCCTCGCATCAAATCACTTTTCCCTAACCCTCCCCTCCCTTCTTCTTCCTTTAGCTTCTTCTCTTCACCGTACTCCGGCCGAGGCTTAGACCAGGAACATCTTTGGTGTGTGTGATGATCCTCGATGACCAAGCATTTCAATATAGTTCGATATTCCGGTCAGTGGAGATCCAGATATGTATCTCAGATCGTAGAAAATTGCCAGGGATATTATGTATGATTCATCTTCATCAGTCAACAGTCACACGGGATGAGTTTGATCATGAATATTTGGTTAATTATGAGGATCTTATTGTTGTTGTTCCTATAAACTCATCTTTCATAGATACCAAGGAAACGATCTTATCACTGTATCAAAGGCATGTGGTTAATTAACTACACACATGTGCTCATCTTAATAATACAAAGTTCAAAGAGAGTGAGGAAAGCAAACAAAAAAGAGGAATGAACATTGCATATATTATATTGTGGAATACGGCTAATGGGATCATCAAAGAAACTTAGTTTGGAGATGATGATGATGATGAGGATTAGATGGAGAACTGAGGAACCTTCGGATGGATCATTGCCAGCAACAGTCTCTTCTTTACATGCGTGAAGAACCTTCCTCGCATCATCCCACCATCCCATCCCTTCTCTCCCCCGCCCCCCCTCTCACCCAAAAAGCCAAACCAAGCCAGTTAGGTAGCTTTGGTTTTGCCTTGGCTGGAATCACTGATGCTGTAGAATTTTAAGGTAACACAAAGCTTGATTACTGATGAAGTGCATGTCTAAGCCAAAGGAAGCTTTCTTGTCTTGAAAGAAAGCAATGGGGGGCTCCAAGATGGCACTCGTTCAACAAAGCTTTAACAGATTAAGACAGACCAAAACAGATGCCAAAGTAACAAAATGACAAACACAAGCCTCGATTCTTCTACAACTTGAACGAGGAGATATTTTCTTTTCTTTATATTGTACTACTGGATTCCAAGGGGGAAGACGGGGGGAATGGGGTCTCTCTGATCATACGACATCGTAGGAGTTCACCGAGGTCAACAAAGCTTCACCTTTCATGAACAACGGCAGTAAGAATCAGACTTCCGAGCGATCCCTTTCGGGTGAATGGCTGCTAGTCGTATGCCTCACATGCAGCGTGACTTCATGTAACTCGAGTTGTTCGTCCAGCAATAAGCACTACTCCCAGAGAAAAAGATCGGTGAGTCCATCATCGCTCAGAAAGCATGAGCAAAGTGGCAGAAAACCCCAGGCTTTTGGGTTTAAGTTAATGCATCTGCCACAGTGACGATGCAGTGGAGGAATAATAGCTTTGAGCCTTAGTGGGTCCTTGGCCTTCTTCGTTCGACTCGCAGCAGGTTTAATCCTGTTTCTGTAGCGCAATTAAAGGCAAATGCATCCGTGTTTGCACCCTGTGAATGCATACCATACTGGTGATGATACAGATTCGACTGCTTTGGTGAGAGTGAGAGAGAGAGAGAGAGCGAAGGATGGAAGGAATGCTGGTCCTTCACCTATACGTATGAGAGGATGGCGGTGTTGTGCTGCAGTAAAAGAACAGTGAGTGGGGGTTTTAGGGTGGAAGAAGAGGAGGAGGGCTCTCTCGTGGTTTTGGGAATCACAACTGCATTCACTCATGCAAATGACTGATGGGGAGAGTGAGTGGTAATGACATGAAATTATGAGTGTTTTTGTTTGTTTGTTTGTTGTTCTCTGTCACCACCCAACTCCTTCGCCTGGTGGGCTCAGGTTTCCAGTGGTGTCTCTCCTTCCTCCTTTCCCCTCTCTCTCTCTCTCTCTCTCTCTCTCTCTCTCTCTCTCTCTCTCTCTTTCTCTTTCTCTGTGTGTGTGTGTGTAGTTGCAACCAGTAACTACTGCGTTCTACATTTCTCTCAAGCTTCTCCAGAGCTCCAAAGGAAGCTGCCTCCCATCAAGGATGAGACAGGCACACTTCAGCTAAAGAACACGAGCATCTTATCTTTATCTGCTGTCTTAAAGCCTTTTTCTATCATTCCTTTCCCACTTCAAGCCTCGTTAAGGTCCCAAAGCTAGGTAGAAGAACCGCGGTGAGACAGTACGCGTCGGCAGCAAATGTTAAGGAGCTCCCCTCAGCAAGCAGTCTCTGCTCTTCCTGTCAACAGCGTCTCCTGCTCTACCGCCTCCAACCCTCCACGGACTCCCATCTCCTCGGCGGATGATGACAAGGCCGGCAAGAGGAAGAGAAGGCCTGCGGGCACACCAGGTATGTGGCCGGTTCGTCCTTGAGGCCATGGCGAATTGTCGTCCGACGGGTTGTGTATGGCTGATCGAGTTTGTGGAAATCGTGGGTGTGCAGATCCTGATGCGGAGGTGGTGTCGCTGTCGCCGAGGACGCTGCTGGAGTCGGACCGGTACGTGTGCGAGATCTGCCACCAGGGGTTTCAGAGGGACCAGAATCTGCAGATGCACCGGCGGCGGCACAAGGTGCCATGGAAGCTTCTGAGGCGGGACGCGGCGGAGGCACGGAAGCGGGTGTTCGTGTGCCCCGAGCCCAGCTGCCTGCACCACGACCCCCGCCACGCTCTCGGCGACCTCGTCGGCATCAAGAAGCACTTCCGCCGGAAGCACAGCGACCGCCGGCAGTGGGCCTGCTCCCGGTGCTCCAAGGCCTACGCCGTCCAGTCCGACTACAAGGCGCACCTCAAGACCTGCGGCACCCGCGGCCACTCCTGCGACTGCGGCCGCGTCTTCTCTCGGTGGGTACATCAAACGCTAGTGCTCACTTCTTTTCATAAACCTCCGGTCAAAGGTCACCATCTTTTCCTTCTTTAATCTTCTGGGAAATGATCCTTCGTCTTTGTTGCTCCGATCATTTCTTTGGTGTCCGGACGATCATCAACTAAGGGTCCAATCAAGCTAGAATTCTTCCAAGTTCTTGATTAGTTTTCCGGAGTAGTATATCCAACGATCCAAGAATTCAAGATGGGAGTTTGTTGGGGCTTCTTTAGATTCTTCGGTGAGAGAGCATGAATGAGTGTAGTAGGTCTCCTACATTCATGGCCTCTGCACTGCACACGGTTCCCAATGCTATTACCGCTGGATTGGTTGGTTTCACGTTGTGTTCATGCGTCTGCGACCCAATTGAATGCCTACCTACATGTCTCCTTCCATGTGTGCGCGCAAGAAAACCATCACATCATCTAACATCGATCCTTCTTTTGATCGACGACAGAGTCGAAAGCTTCATAGAGCACCAAGATTCTTGCAGCGCCACTCGGACCCTCGGCGACCCTGCGACCCCACGGCCCTCCAGCCTTTCCTGGACGACGTCGAGCACAAGTCCGTCGACTGAGCCAACACTTTCCGGCCGAACAACCTCAACCGCCGCCGCCGCCGCCGCCGGTGCTGCCGCTGCCGCAGCATCATCCCTACCACTCGCGCTCCATGTACTCCCGACATCCAACTCCTCCCCCGACTCCGACGAGGCCCAGGCGACGGTGCTGCAGCTATCTATCGGGCCGCCCGTCGGTGGCTTCCCCTCGTCGAACGCAGGTGCTGATCCCCGGGAGCAGCTGCGCCAGGCGGCGAGGGAGAAGGCCTTGGCGAGTGATGCAAGGCAGCAAGCTTTGAAGCAGGTCGAGATGGCAGAGAAGGAACTGGCCAACGCCAAGACGATCCGGCGGCAGGCGCAAGCCGAGCTCGAGAACGCCTACCTCCTGAGGGACCACACAGCGAAGCAGATCAACCTGATGCTTCTCCAGATAACTTGTCACTCCTGCAGGAAGCAGTTGCAGTCGAAGTCCGGCACGGTATGGGGGGAAGAGGGACCAAAGGCGGCAGCCAGCTATGCGCCATCAGCCATGGCGGAGAGCAAGGAAGACGACAGCAATGATGGGAGTCACTTCCGAGTATCTCCTAACACACAGCTCTCTCCATAATTAGATTACGTCTTAATATATTGGTGTATTTTTGTTGTTGGGTGATGATGCCTCCATGTTCAAGATGGCATATGGGATGATGAAAACTTTGGCTCCTTTGCTTGCAGTAGCTTTTGATCATTATTTGCAGAAGAAGAAAAAAAAAAAAAAAGTGGGATTGATCTTGATGTTTCCTGTGAAAGTTGGTATCGGTCATGATGGATTTATGTATTCTTTTGATTGGGTTTTGGTGATATTGATTCTGAAAGAAATTATCATACCCATATTCTCATGATGCGGGAGAAAATGGATCTCATGAATCACAAGAATGCACACATCATGATAGATGTGTGTTCGTTCTATCGTTCTAACTGGGATGAAAGATCAAAGATGATCACATCATACTCGAATTTCAACTTCATTCTGAAAGGAAAAAGAATTTGTTGTTATATTTGAATGTCATAAAATGAAAAAGATCATCAGCCTCTTCAGCTACTGCTCTCTTGTCTTCTCGTCTGGAATGAATATTTATCTCCATCCATGTCAGATCACTCGGTAAATATATGTAGTCAGAGAAGTGGACTGTACTGTGCCATATTTTTCAGTGCTACGTTGTGGTTATAGCAAATAAAGATACATATATATATATATATATCTCTCTCTCTCTCTGTGTGTCAGTGTGTGAGATGTCTGCTGTCCGAGTATAAATGGCACTGACATGGAAGGGTGGCAACCGGGGAAAGGACGGGCAACAGATGCATCTCTCAAGTCCCACGGTAGCGTTTGCTGAGCATTAACGCTTGACGCATTCGACCATCAATGCTTGATTTCGATTTTGACCTCCAGTCCGGTGTATCAGCCAAGCTAAGCCCGTCCTATTTCGCCTCTTCTGGAGAAGTCGATCTTAGATGAATATTTTCCGGATGAGATTAACGCAGGAGCTAAACAGAAAGAAGATCGATTAACACGATCGCAGTGGCTTGCTTTTTATTATGACAAAAAAGCTACATCAAAATGATATGAGTCGATGAATAGGATCGAGGATGTTTGTTTCTGAGCGAGAGGAGAAAGAAAGGCGCGGTACTACTCATCATTTCTTGGCCAGGGCAAAGGTAGACGTGAGGATGATGAAGGCCATGCACACGGTGGCCACGAGGACGAAGCCAGTGGAGACGTGCACCAAGTCCAAGGCCTTGTCGATGTCATTTGTGTCGGAGCTCTCCCCGTCTGCACCCCGGAATGCCTTGTCCAGGAATCTCTTCAGATCCACCGTGATGCCAAATCCAGCCCCCACCCCCGAGGCGAACAGAAGAGAGAACACCTGCTCATTAGGTCACGATCGAGTTGTATCAGTGAGTAATCTGATTCCATGGAGGGGAGAGAGGGCGAGCGAGCTTCATGATCTCTTACGCCTAATGGAAACATGCGAGTACCAGATCAATGAAGATACAGAGTGTGAAGGCGTTCCTGCCAAATAACTTTTTCCCACTAATGGTGTTCAAAGCAGCAAAAGGAAGTTGTAGGAGCGTGTAGACGCATCCGATCACGGCCACAGAGAATACGTATCTGTCATGCACGATACAAGAGTTAGAGATGCACAAGTAACAGTAGTAGTAGTAGTAGTAGTAGAAAGAGAGAGAGAGAGAGAGGAGGAACGATCGATGAATCCATCACCTGTAGGCAATTACATCCTTGAAGCCCAGCGTGATTGTTACAGAGTCGCTATCTGAATATGGATCGGGCACTGTGACGGTGTCGGTGGCGAGGACGACGAGGGAAACCAAGAGGAAGAGGAACACGAAGACCCTCAAAACCAGGACGGTGATCGACCCAACCTTGCTCGAAAAGGCCATTTCCCGAGAGCCGCGTGAGCTGATATTGCAGCGGCCACCGCTGTGCGTGTGGAATTTATGGTGGTGATGGCCTCGGACAAGGGTAGTGCATAGATATGTTCACCAGGGAGCGTTGGTGTTGACGATGGCTTTGGGCCTGCAGGTTTGGCTCCTTGTTCTCTAATGAGTTCCAACTGCTGCTTAGTCAAAGCTCTACTACGCATGTCATGCACTGGTCTTCTTAATCAATTGTGAAATGGTTGGGGTAGTCTTTGCCCCAATGCAGGCTGTGGATCCGAATCACAAGGTTAGCTCGATATGCATGGTCTCGATTTCAAGCCATGCCACACACAAAGAACCATCACACAGCATAAATCTCGAATGGAGACGAAGCTTCCACCTCCGATAGAAGATTATTTATTGCCCGGTGTTTTATGGTTTCTGACGGGTAATAAAGTCACACACAATTGAATAGCAAGCGAAGAGAGGAGAGAAAAAAGGAAAACATTTCCTCTATGATTTCATAGTCTTCTATAAAGTAAAGAAAAAACCTTAAATTTGTGATGATTAGAAAATTAATTCGATGTACAACAGACAAGGTAAAGGAACAAATCAAATAGTTGAATAATCTAAACGTCTCTAAACTAAGATTGACTACGACTCCTGCTGCAGAGCTTACAGTTGGAACATCAGCCCTCGGAGTACATTAGATCGACGAAAAAACATGCTCCCAGCTCCTCTTCCCACAAAATCTTCTCGAAACAAGACATCAACATTGCGGAACAGATGTTTAAGACTCGGGACAAAACCAGCGACATTTCGTAAGGCCTCATAATAATCACATCATATACAACACGACATGGTGCTTTCTCCATAAACAGCATCGCATAGTGCATGCCGACTACATTCTAGCTTAAGACAATTAAACAAGTTAGATTACAACAGAACTACACCCCAAATGGCCGTTGGCTCCTACTGTCGCACGTGAGGCACCGCAGTAAGCAGCAAACTGATGGAATGAGACTTAGGCTTCGGCTTAGCGCTTAGCGTGCTAAAGAGCCATTGAACTTGGCACACCACAAATACGCATCAGCTTGCACTGCAGATTGGGACTTTCTCCGGTGCAGATCATGCAGCCACTATAAGAACTCTTAAGATGATATTGGCTCATAAGGATAGGAAAGCCATGGATGTTGCAGAGCCTCCGAGGCACTTGGTCGTTTCTTTGGGTTTACTTCAAGAAGATAAGCAACAAAGTCGATAAAGCCTTGATCACCCATCGGCAGCCGGTGATGTAATGATGTCTTCTTTGGGATCAGATATTCTAGCCTACTGGTTTCCTGGATGGAAGTGTAGTTGAAAATTTGACACTTAAGAAAGTGGTGGCAGCATTTAATTATTTCTTATATGATGGCTGATAACAGACAAAAACATATGCCCCGACAAGGATAGATGCTAGTTTAACAAGAGCCATTGCATGGCAAAAGTCAAAAGAATAAGCATCAAGTATGTGTTACGTTTCGTATTTTCAATAACCTTGAAGGATATATTTGATATGCAACCACATCAATGGAAAATGATTGTAAAGATTTGAGATGAAGCATCCTGAAATGCATCATCCGACTATGTTGTCTTTAAATATGTCTAAATAGGGATACGCAAGATGATAAATTTTCATATATAGTCCTCGACTAGTGTGTGTCTCTATCAGTTTATGTAGAAGGCCACAGCACTAGATAAAAGGCAGAGTAGATTATTCTCAGTAATAGATCAAGTATCAGAGATCTCAAACCTGATTCTTTTCATATAACATGTGGTTCTTTGTGAAATATTTGTGTGTATCACGTCCCTTTGCAAGCATCCCTTGGTCAATGGGGCCAATGATTCCGATCACACGGGCCAGCAATGTTGCAGGAGAATCATTTTGGAAGAGAACCTGCGGAAAAGTGACATAACAAATCTTTTAGTAGCAAAAGATCAACAATGTAGTCACCAAAAACCTAATAGATATAAGAGAACAATATACGCCAGATCTTATTAAAGTGAATACAAACTTCCTAAGAATGGTGAACAACTATATTAGGTGGGAAGGGCAACATAGATGGTGAAGGGTCCTTTGGCACGATCAGTGACTTTGTTAGGCGACGTGGTCAAGAGAAAGGATGAAACCCCCCTATTCTTGCTATCACAGATTTAGCCCCTTTTTGTTCTTAAAACAATGCCATATGGATATGGACATGAAGAACCAATTTTGGCATCTCCAAACCCCCTAGAATGAGACAGAAAGATGAGGCAAACATTCAAGGATAGAAAAGTAAATTCAACAGACAACGACAAGTCATGTTTCAACTTTATGAGAAGATAATCCTAGCGGACACATTCACAGAAAGCTGAACACAAAGGCATCATGTTTCCATCGATATTAGACATCAATAGTCAAGGAGTTTGACGAGTGTAAAACCTGACGAAACATGGCCAACACGATTCTCTGTGTTCTCTTAAATGTGTCATTGTGACCATTGATGGGCATAGGCATGTAGAATTTGTCAGCAAAGAAAAGCTTCTTATCAAAGACTGACCATGTTAACCTTGGACAACAACAAATTAATACCATCCAAATCATACTCTACAATCAGATCTCCCAAGTATAAGAATAAAATAAAAAAAAGTACAGCAAAAATATAAACAACTTAGTTAAAAGACATGAATGTATAAGTAGGGAGAAAAGCTACAAAAGAAATGATTGCATGAATTTGAACCGAGTGCTGAACAACAAAAACTTCAATGAGCGACTTGCAAGGGGAAATTCCAAATCAGAAACTTACATTTCCAGTGCAAAGTTCAGCCAAGATGCATCCCAGCGACCATATGTCTATTTTTTTATCATATGGAAGACCTAAAATAACTTCAGGTGCGCGATAAGATCGTGACTGTACATAAGAACATAAATGATCTGTTTCAAAGCAGCTACTGCCAAGGTCAATGACCTTAACTTCACACCTACTGTAGCTCTTTACCAAAATATTCTCAGGCTTCAAATCACAATGAATAAGACCAAGGCCATGCAAAAACTGAAGTGCCTCCAGACACTGAATAGTAATCGACTGCAGATGTAAAGTAATTCATACATTAGCAATTTTAGTGTGATAGGAACAGTAAGATTCTTATCAAAAGTAATTCATACCTGCAGTCTGGGCATTGTAAAGTAAACCTCCCCTCCAGATTCTCTATTGAACTTATGAAATTCATATAAGTTGGCCTTGAGGAGTTCACAAACTATCAACAAGTGCTCCTGCACAAATTAAAAACATCAATAAAAAACAATCAAATAAAGTTTTAAGCTCTATCATACACAAATAGGCAGAATGCAAAAGGATTTGATAAACAATACCAAACTCACTACATCATCTACAAAATTAGCTTCTTTAGGTCCAAAATATTTGAAGCAAAAAAATACCAAGGCCTTGGTACTACGGTAAGGTTGCTCCTTTGCGACAAGGGAGATCTGGGTTCGAGCACCAAAAAAGACCTCTTTAAATATTTAAAGATAAAGTTGTATATATATATATAAACTGTAACAGATCTGAGTAAGATGTGTATATAAACTGACTTATTGAACTTTTCTTTGTTAAGACCAGTCATTCAATGTTAAAATGTAAATGTTTCTCTTTTGCTGCCACTTTTTTTGCTCAGTTTCTTTATTTATGTAACTGAGATATGATCTTAGTTTCTGAAGTCCAAATGATCTAAGTCAGATTTTTTTTCTTGCATATCTTCTTGTGGGAGAAAATAATCAAGGTGCTAGAGGGGCTGAGACAGGCCAAGGCTGTGAAGACTGAATAAATGCTTTAAACCTTTCGATAATTCATAATTGCTCTTAGCTCTGTGCCCCTACTGTGTAGATACCCACTCAACACTTCCACCCAGAATTTAAACTCATGATGAGAATGTATGAGATTATAGATCAAAGCTCCAACATCAGAGGCATACATCATAAAATATCCACGAGAATGACCATGAAGAAGACAAGTGAAGTCTCTATGCAAAAAGAATACAGTGATCAAAATGGAAATCTTTGTAAGACGTGATGAGTATCAAATCCATTAGGAAAAGAATTTGCTTTAATTTAATTTCCAATCTTGCACTTGACACATTTAATATCTTCACATGAAGATGAAGATAATTCAAATTGATTTAATGACATTGATCATCATTCAGTTATGAGGTTGTTTCCGGAATTCTGAATTGAAAAAGTTTGTTTCCTGAAGACGTTTAAAAGTTTATCAACATTAACTGTATGTTCTGAAGACACCAGGTGTCGATGTTACATATTTTATATGAAAACGACCCAACTCGGGCAGTGTTCGTTAAGAAGAATCAACCGTCTGTAGGACCATGATGCAATAAGCTTCTAGAGATGTTGTCACATAGATCTAACAAGACATTTCGTATAGGCTTTTGAAACTTGATAGAGCAAATATGTGAAATAACGTGGTTCTTCCAAACTAAATATACACAAAATAACAAGGTTCTAGCAAATTTCAATACACCTAAAGCAAGGTTTGCTATACCAATGCGTATTGGTACAGTATCTGTGCCGATGCGTATTGGTACACCGAAAGTGGGCGGTATGTACCAATCCGACAGGATATCGGTATGCAGACCGCCCTCTACCGGGCGATACCGCTCACTTGACCTCGTATCAAGCGATACGAGGTTTGTACCGAGCGATAACGGTTGAAATCTGACCGTCACCAAAGGTCTGAATAAGTATCAAGGGTCTGTACCGGGCGATAACGGTCGAAATCCAATTCTACAACGAAGATTCAGAGTCGATGTTAGAGTGGATCGAAGGGGCGAAGAACCAAGAGGATCCTTTACTTGATGAGGCGGGAGATCTTCAACATTCTTCATCTTTTATCACCGAAGCAATAGAAGAAGACGAAGCACATCCCCAACAGGCAGAAAATCCCCCTCGGTCAGATGTGGCGAAAAGAGCCAAACAAGATCGAGTCAAATTGCTCTAGAAATTAGAGACCCAACGTCACAGTTGTCCACCCAACGTACAAAGGCAAAGGCAAAGGGGAAGGCAGTGGCATTAGCTGCACCGTTGGAAAGAATCGAGTCGGGAGATAAGACATCTTCGCAATCGCATTTAACAACTTGCTCGGTCCATAGACATGGCAACAACGTGGACAGTAGTGCCTCGACCGATGATGGTGGTGATGCCGAGGAGTTGATGGTCCCGTCTACACAATTTAAAGGTGGTGCATGGATCGAGGAGTAGTATTTTACACATGTCACCTAAGATTCAGATCATAGAGCTCGACGAGGTACTGGTCCAGTTTATGTACAAAAGGGGAAGGGGAAGCCAATAGATGATTTTGAGCAGATGCGACAAAGACTACACGGCGTAGACACAGAGCGAAGCTCATCGTATTCACAGTCATCATATTATGGAGAATCTTACGGTCAATAGCAGTACAGTGATAGTTGGTCATACTTCTCCGAGCAATAGTACAATGATCAATCATACGATATGAAGCAATAGATCAGTAGCGAAAGTAGAAGTTCTAACATTCACTATGCTCCGCACCAATACATGCCACATTCATCATTGCCTCAGGAGCCGCCTCGGACACATGATTCGTGTATCAATACACTATGTCGTAGGATCAATTTCAATATTGGGTCCAACAAACATATCATATTGACATACAGATACATAGGATCGAGGACCCCGATCCATCGCTTGTCGAGTCTCATCGTTCTTTTTTATGGTATACCCAGGTATATCTATCGATTAATTACTTAATTCATTTGAATCTTAAAGTTGAAGTTATATAAAAAATAATCTAACAATTCAAATAATCTTTTTGTAGATAATTCAATGCTAATGGAAAGATGATCCGAAACGTACTACAAAGCTACTCCTTAAAGCCCAAAAAAGATATATGATACTATTCTTACCTAATTTATATTATTTTTGCTAAAATTATACTAAACTTATATTTATTTCTAACTTAAAAACCCTATTCTAACTTTTTTTTTATTTTTAGATATTTTTGGAGATTTTTCAGCTCATTTTGGTCATACCATCGATATGCCCCGAGGTATTGTCGGTACACCTTGGTACGTACCATACCGAGTAGGGCTCGGTACACCGATACCGACCGAAATTGCAAAACCTTGACCTAAAGGACCAAAATACCAAACAAAGATCCTTTTGCAGCCAGCAACGTAATGATTCAGATTCAAAAGTTACTTGCATTAGAATTCAAAGGATCATTATCATCATACTGGATGAAGGTAATGTAATCAATTACAATCAATATGCTCCTGTTGTTATTAATAGTTGATGAATATATCAGCTTTAAAACAGGAAGCATACCAGAAAGTAAGGTATGCAATTTCGAATAATACTGCCCGATACGGGCGATACGTACCTGTCCATCAGGTGACCAGTACACAGACCGCCCGTTACCGGACGGAACGAAATATATATAAATATATATAATCTTTTATATATATATATATATATATATATATATATATAAATAAACGAGGCGACGTCACCTTTTATAAAATATATATATATATAATCTTTTATATATAAATATATAATCTCTTCGCCCCACTTCGGAGAAGAGAAAGGTGACGTCGTCGAATTATATATATATATATATATATCGAGCGGTATACCGAACGGTATACCGCTCGGTATATAATATCGTACCGTACCGAGTGAACGTCAAAACTACAGTACGATACGATATTTCAATCCTTGCTAGAAACTATAAATAGACAAAGCATAAAATAGAACAACTATTTAGATCAAAGAGGAACAAAGATGAAAATGAGATAGTAAGGAGTGACAATATTTGACTTAAAAATAGCCAATGGTTTTCTTGTTTCTCCATTGCAAGCTCTTTTCCAATATATGGTGGTTTACAAGTAAAAAAGTAGTATGCAATCATGTATTCTTGAACAAGCAATGTTATTATCTAAGGGAATTGATCTTTTTTAACCATCATCTCAATCTCAAACTAGCAATTTCAAATCAAATATTAAGACCTTTGATGACTTTAACATGTATATCTTGCCCTATGATCAATTATTCACCTTTATGGTGATATAAAATTCTACGTAAATTTTCTTCAACAACCTCCAGCATGATCTTAACATGATAACATATTCAATTATACACAGCTGTTGTGGAAACCTCTCTTTCAAGCAATACAAACATTCCTAGAAAAAATAACAGGTGGTTGTAATTGTTTACTGATACATATTAATAATCAGCGAAACTAAAAATTAACAAAATGAACTCAAATAAGAATCACAATTAAGAGTTAACGATCGAGAATAATATTGTACTCACCCGATAATAGAAGTAATCATACAAACGTAAAATATGATACTTGTCAGCAGGATCATTCTTGTTGACAAATTTCAAAAGCTTGATTTCATCAAGGCTCTGATCAAAGAAATCTTTGTTATTTTTAATAATCTTCACACAGACGTCTGTACCAGTGTGCAGGTCATGTGCCTGAATCGCTTTGCTAAATGCAGCGGAACCCAAGTACTCGGTAACAAGATACCGTCCAGCTATAACAGAATTCAGAACCACATGAAAATTTTTGTCTTCTTCAAAACCAGTTCTGGCAAGTGACAAAAAGACGGGAAATGTAATGTCAAAACAGAAAACAAGAAAGAACAAGCAAAAGTGAATGCACCTTTTTCACAAAGAAAGAAGAAACCAAATAAAACACCGAAGAAGGAGAAGACGAAGTGGAAAGAAAATGCAGGAACAAGACTAGTTATACAATGGTCAGAACACTGCCAGGAAATGGAACAGATAAAGATAAGCATGCCTGTTCTTCCGATGCACTATCTTAAGATAGAAAGTCTCAAATTCCTCCTCCTGTGCTTGTATCTGTCTTATTTGCTCCTGTAACGCCACTACTTCATCTTCTAATGTTGCTCCAGGGTCGTCTTCCCTTATTTCATTTGTCTCATGGTGCCCTTTACTAATGCTCTCTGTTACAGCGTAGCCATAGTCTGAGCCCGATGATGCACTGGAGTTTCTTGATCTAGCAGCACCAGAAGTCGCCTCATCTCTGGAGCTCCTGACAGGAGAAGAATCACTGCTTTTTCTCCTCCAAGTGGCAAGTGTATCCTCTTCTACTATGCCATTTGCATATTCACCAGCAATGTTACCAACTACGACGTGGGCTTTGCTTGAACATAATGATTTACCAGAATCAGCCTCCAGCATGCCTCCAGTTCCCAATGGAGGTAGGAAGGAAAAGCCACCCCCAGTGCTCACTCCTGACAGGCTTATATCCTTTTTATTTGCCCAGATGTTACTATTCTGTTTATTTTCCCTCATCTTTTCCTTGTTTGATCTATTCAAATCGCTATCAGTTGAATCATTTTGATAATGCCTTATGCCTCTGGCACTGACATCATGATCAGGAAAGAATTCTGTGTCCCCTTCACTACTTCCTCCAACCAAGCTTCCACGAACTTCACTGCCAATGTCAGCAGCATCACTACTTATGCCCACACCAACTGACCTAACTGAACCATGCTGATCATCTTCTGTAAGAGGATTCTCTTGACGACTTCGTTCAACATCACTCGCACCTTTCCCATTATCCAGCATTATTAGTCCATTATTTTGTGTGACAAAACCCTGCCATATAGGTTCTGAACGCATCAAACTTAGTTCTTCTGCATCCATCAACTGCCCATCATAATGAGCTATTAGATCGTTCTCATCTGTTCTGCCATACATTTCTAGCATCTTATGATCCATTGGTGCCTCCGAAATAGCAACTTGTTCAACATTTTTGGTCTGGAAATACTGCTCGCCTGACAAATATGAATCTTCCTCAGCAAAAGAATGATCATCGTCATCCTTTCTGGGAGCCTGGTTCTGGTGATCAAGCACATTTTCATGACCTGTTCCTTTTTCATTATCACTTGGATAATCAATTTCATGCGCCAGAAACCAGGTTTCATCTTCAATGGGTTGTCTTGTATATCCAACATCGTCGTCATCTTCATACTCATCAGAATCCCAATACTCATTTGGGTAGTCAACAGATTCATCACCAACAGTAGCAAAACCAGATACCAAATCAGAAGTATCCTCAGCAATACCTTGGCTTACAGACAGCCAATTAGTTCCAATTGTTCTCCTGCCACCTGTTATAAAAATTTCAAATTTTGAAGAAACAGTGGATTATCATTAAAAAGAAAAGAGATCACATGTATCAATCAATTAGAATGTAGTGTGGCAACAAAACACCTTTAAAGCATTCCCACCTTAAAATATCAACAAATAAATCTTGAAAATCAGTTTACTAGAAGGTCAAAAGTGAACAGAAACTTCATGACGAGAATCATGGGACTGGGAAAAGCAAGCCAAGGTTCATGGTTCTGGCCCCAAAAAAAAATCTATTTCTGCCAAAACATACTGGGACATTTTTACTCACAAAGACGGAAGGTCAGGATTTACGCTGTTTCAGCCAAATGTCTTTGCTCTGTTATCCATGTAACAAAACCCAAAAAATCAGGTATCAGCTTAAACTTACCAATTTTAACAGAAGTGACTGTGTTTAGACCCACTTTAAAAGAACCTAGCAAGATCCCACAGAGGAAAGGCACTTTCCTCTAGAGAGGCCAAGATTATACTACCTAAGAAAAGAGTGGTACGAGATATTCTGGGATCATCTTTGAGGTTTTTCAATACTTGATAACAAGTATAGTTATTATGTGCTTAAAATTTTAGTTTTCGACTTCTACAGTTTTGTACAAGATATTCTGGGATCATCTTTGAGGTTTTTCAATACTTGATAACAAGTATAGTTATTATGTGCTTAAAATTTTAGTTTTCGACTTCTACAGTTTTGTACAAGATATTCTGGGATCATCTTTGAGGTTTTTCAATACTTTATAACAAGTATAGTTATGTGATTAAAATTTTAGTTTTTGACTTATACAGTTTTGTGATCAACAAGGGAAGTTTTGAAACATTTGGCTCAAAAAACCAAATTTTACCAGTTACTATCAACTACATATGGTGCACGTCCTAAACCACATTTACTTGGAGAGGACAAGAGGTGTATTAATCAACACAAGGAAATCTAGAACCAAATTAGAGGGGAAAATCCTAAAATAAATTAGGATTGAGAAGCCCATAACCCCATACCAACCCCTTTCAAGGAATACTAATACAGACCTTTGAGATTAATATATATGCAGATGAGTTATGGGCACTGTTAAGCAGATATTTTGTAGTTATTAATTAAATGGCTGGCCCTAAACTCTGTAGCACCAAAAATATTTCAACAGAATTAGGTAATAATCCAAAATCAAAAAAATTAAAAAATGCATTGGTTAAGTATACTTCTAAGGCCGGGCAATTATTGGCTAAGAAACTATAAATACAACTTCAGCTTGTTCTTAAGCTATATTAAGGCAAAAGCTCATGTTCATACTCTATAATCAGCAAAGTTTTTAGTAAACTATCATAGTGTCATGGATTTTGCACATGCTATGTGTCGAATCCAAGACATTGGATTTCACCCTATTTCACTACCCAAAAATAACAAATGACAATGACTCAAAAGTTCCCACAGCCCAGGTAGTAAAATGCTAAACTTTAACTTTCATGGAACTTTCTCCAAAGCAAATTGTGGGCTTGCCATAATGTCTTTCAAACGGATCATCGGCAAGCATCTTACAGGGTTATTTATGATTCTAGCAGTGATAGCAAAACTACAAAAGATTCAATTCCTACTTAGATTGATGCATCTCACTCTCGAAAAAGCATGCTTCTGCAGTGGATAGAGAAAATGTTCAAAAAATCAAAAGTAAATGCAATGCAAGAAGCATGTCATGCTCCATGCCAGGAAAGTGGACGGTTATTTGACCCTTATCTGTTGCAGAAGGATAATCTTCTACTTAGTTAATCTTACTTGTATAACATCCAACACGACAATCATAATTACATCACTCAACCATTACATACCTGAAGAGTTGATCTCCTGCCCAACAGGGACATCAAGGTATGATCCAATCATAAAGGTATTATCGGCATTGGATAGCCTCATTCCAGATCCATGATGATCAGCTTTCTCCTCCCACAGACTGTTGACTAACTTGTCTTCAGACTTCAGCCTTACAGGAGGCAGCCTTGGCAGTTCTTCCCTGTGATTTTCAACAATAACTGGTAAATCAAAATTCTTATAACTTTTTGGTTCTGCACTGTCTTGAGACTTTCTGGAAGTGTATGACCCACTCATCTCATCTGGCTGCTGTTTTGTTGACTCCCTAATGTCATCGTTATGGATGGTAAGATTTAATGTCCTTTCATTAGCATGTCCACCATAACTTGACGAGGCATTATCAGTGGAAAATGGAAAAACTGTCTTCACAGAACATTCCTTCAAAGGATCCTCACTTTTCACCCACAGGTTATCAAGAAAATGGTCTTGAATGTCAGCAGTGTTGTCCTTATGATCACTAACTTGGCCGATTTCAGGCTTCACTTTAACCTCAGCTTTATCTTTGTACATAACATAAGCCCTTTGCTCTTCTGGACGATCAGGTTCGGTACAAAAGACACGATCCCTCTTCTCCACCACAAAAGAACCACGCCGATGCTTCGGTTCTTCTGATATCAAGAGATCAGCAAAGTTGTCGATGGTGCCTGTATCCTTCAAAACCAAATTGGAAGTACTGCTAGTTGAACTAAAAATCCAAGGGTACAGATCTACTGAACCGCTTTCCCTATCCTGACCAAGGCCAAACCCCTTCTTGCTATCAAATCCATTTCCAATCCCTCCTACTTCAATCTCCTTGATAATGAACTCCTTCGAACTCTCTGCACTCACACTGCTAACTTCTCCAACGGTTCTTCCCACTTCTTCTTTCTCCTCGGCTAGGTGCTTCTGAAGGAACCCACTCAAATCTGGCCGAGCATTGAGCTCCCCCCGCAATGCCGCTTCAGCCTTCGAGAACCGATTCTTCCTCAAGAATTCCAACACCACATCCACCGAGTCCACCATCTCCCAAAAAGAAGAGACCGCCTAAGAAAAGCCTGGTAATCAACCAAAACGAGAGCAGAAAAGAGTTTCTTTTTATTTTCTTGCTCGTGATTCCCTTCCCACCAAAAAAAACAGATAGATCCTCAACAAATTGCAGGCAAAACCGTAGCCCTAGCTTTCAAGAACCACATTTTTTATATGTAAAGAACCCATGGTCGGTGAATCCAGCGGCCAATCCACCTCGGGATCGGAGCCGGAAACGAACCATGGAGTCTCATTCCGAACCCTAGCGTCCGGAACCGAGTGCCGGGGCGAAGGGAAGGGAAAAGGTAAGACTTTTTTAAGCAAAGACGGGACGTGGGAAGAAGAGACTCACGGATCGAGGAGCCACGGGCAGGAAGCGGGCCCCGGCGACCTTCGGCGGTGGCGCTGAGGGGAGGCGAGGCGTTCCCGCGGCGGAGAGCAGCGCAATCCCGCGACATTAATGGCGGAGGAGGAGGGGGAAGGAGGTGTTGGAGGAGGACGGCATTTGGGATAGGCTCGATTCGATTTGATTTCGAGGACTGCGCTAATTGCCGATCCAACAACAGCAGCAGCAGCAGCAGCAGCAACGGAATATTATGTCCGAATAATTTTTATAATAATTTATGGCTGGCAGGCATTTTTTAAAAAATGTCCCGGGAATTTTTTTAATAAATATTCCTTTTTAAAATAATTAAAATATTTTTCTTTAGAAAAACTCCTGGATTTTTTTTTCCGGAAGGTGCACCAAATTTTTTTATTTAATACTTTTTTTATCTCTAATACCCTAAATATCGATCGTCATCCCCTCTATCCCATTTTCATTATGAGAGTCATTATTTTTCATTATGGTGCGAATTAACAACCTTAATTGTGGTTGAGATAGTTGGAGAGATATTAAATCTTTTTAAAAATTTTGATTATGGGAGCTTGGCCTAAAGGCTATTGAATAAATGTTATGAGTTAAATCGATGCCTACGAATAGTCATGACAAGATTGGTATGTTGATATTATGTTTGTGCATTTGAGTTCGTACTCTCTTTGGTTGAGTCGTTATATTCGTAAACGATACTGTCATATATCTGAACTTAAAATAACTCATGATTAATACCAATTTATACCATGATGAACTCATGACAGACGTAAAGTAGTCACGTTGGGGCAAAGGATGAGGTGGTACGAATATTTAGGGTATTAGAAAAAAACACTAAAAACTTAGGCACCGGGAACTTTTTCAAGAAAAATCATCCGATAATTAATAACCCATATTTCAAACAATAGTAATACATTTTTATAGAAATAATTTAAACTAATTTTAGAATCAACCATCATTTGTTTGTTTGTAAACCAATGAATAATATGATATTTATATTTAAAATAATAGTTCAACATTACAATTATGTTCAATATTAATAGCACCAAACATTTCATTAATGCGTTGAAATGTCCGAAGGATAGTAATATTTTTTAAAATTAATCATAATTTGTCTTGTTTGAAGATGAATATTTTATCTTTCTAAATAAATAATAGTTCAACATTAAAATTAACTTTAGAAACGTATCGATAACATCTAACACTTCGTCGGTGCGCTAAAATTAACTTGATATAAACGTAGGTAGGTAAACAAATAGATAGATTTTACTACTTAAGAAGTTAAATGTTTCGTAGCAATCCTTAGTATCATCGTAGGGTTGTTTGTTTTAATCTCGTAATAAGATTCGATAAATACAACATTTTTGTCTCTACATTAATTGTTATTAAAAGGAAAGAAGACGGCACGTTTTGGGACATCTTCCATGTCTGATTCCATGGCGACACCATTTAATAATTCATTATATATTATACTTATTTTCAATTCAATCTCTCTATATCTTGATGTAATGTATGATCGATTTGATCTCGAGATAGTAAAGAGGAAGATCTTATGGAATTGACTAGAGGTAGAACGCACTGCAGATGCAGACTCAGTAGCTTGCATCAACATCATGCTTGTTGATTACATAAGAAGGAGCTCTTAGATTTGCATACAGAAAAGTAACCGAGTCGTAGTTGCATAGATCCGATGCTATCTTTAGTTCACAGCTCTGCAGTTCCGGCGTATCTCGCCCGCAGAACCAGTGAGGGGGCTGATGCTGCCCATCTTGATCATGGAGCTCACGAAGTCGTTGAAGAAGGCGCTGCTGCTGTTGCTGTAGGTCTGCACCAGTCCCTTGGTGGCCGCCACCCCCTCGTCGCTCGAGAACAGCCCCTGGTCCGACGACAGCAGTCCCTTCTGGCTCAGTAGGTTCTTGAAGTAGTGGTTGTCGAACACGTCGGTGGAGTTGCGGTCGAGCGCCGTGGTCGCGTTCCCGTCGCTGCTCTGTGAGCAAAGGCTCTGCAGGTCGGCCGCCATGCTGGAGTCCAGCGTCGGGTCCACCGACTCCGTCGTCGAGAAGTTCGACAACCGGTTGTTGAACGTCACGCACCGCGCGAGGCCGATCGTGTGCCCACCTGCATGTGCGTCCACATGAAGCTTCGCCATAGGTCGAACACAAGAGCGGCAAGCTATATAAGATGCTGATCATAGAGTTGATGGCGAACCCGACAAGGCGACGACGTCGGTGGTGTTGAGGCCGACCGCACCAAATTTGGATATGATCGTGTTGATGGAGTCAAATGGAGAAGGAAGGTTACTGTTAGCTCCTGTTTGGTTGGCTACCAACCCGTCTCTTCTTCCAAGTAGGACTTTCCATGTAGGACCACCGCTCTGCATCCATACAGTCCCATGAATTCATGGATAGTGATCCACTCTCGCCAACAAGTATTACATATACCGAGGAATGCGACGGAGGACTTACCAACACGATCGAGTCTCTTGCTGCTATGGCAAGTATGTCTGCACACGAAACAGTTCCATTGCACTCATTCTCCACAGCCGTCTTTATGCTGTCGACGACATCGAATCCCCTCGCGGAGTTTATATTCGGGAAAGCAAACTTCTCACCATCACTCCCATCCAGTAGAATCGAGCCATCGCATCCCTGCATGACGAGGGAAACACATCACTCTAGAGTAGTCGTAGAATCAAAGAATACAATAGAGTTCAAAGCTCACATTCACAAAGCAATCGTGGAAGTGGAGCCTAAGAAGAGAAGCCGCCATCCTCATCTCATTCTTAAGGGCATTAACAACCACACGTCGCACCACCTTGAACACATTGGGGCAGCTCGTAACATAGAAATCAGCGGTCAACTGTGAGCTCACACCCGTGCTCAGACACAACACCATCAAAACCACGAAGAGCGAAGGGCTGCAAGTAGTATATGTGAAAGCCTTCATCTTCTCTAGCTGTAAACACACAACACGATGGCGAGTGATTCGGCCCTCGATCCGGTTCATGTCATTCTGGGATAACTTGGATCGATATTTATAGAACGAACGAAGAGAATAAGCAAGCAATGTAAAATGGAGGCTGTGCTTACTTTTGCTTCGTGGATTGAGGTGGGGAGAACGTAAGCTCGCATAAACTCGGGTTGTAATGCGGTCCTCTTGGATTAGGGAGTAAAATAAGGTCCACAGAAGGGAAGATAGAGATCTGGAGAGCTGGTTTCTTGCCATCTTCCACTGGTTCATGTAGTGGTGCGACCATTTATCCAAAATACTTAACCAGTTAGTGCCCTGAAAAGATCAACGCTGGGTTGCTTTGGCTGCGGGTTACGTATACGATTTGGCAGCAGCATGTTGCAAACGTGCTTTGAATACTTCCACCAGGTTTCGGATATCTACTGCAGCCATGCAAAAGCTATTCTTCTTCTTCTTCGTTTCTTTTATGCTATCTTCACTTTCCGTGACTACCGGTGCGAAGATTAAATGGTTGTGCCTTAGTTGTAACCTTAACCTAAGTATGGTGATCCTCTGTCTTCCTTCTCCCTAGAGGATCCATGTAAAGCTTAAACCAACAAAAATCGAATCAACTTAACTCATAAGCTACTGTAATAACATGATGAGATTTTAGTTGCATCACCATTAAACTTAAGCTGATAGAAAGTATACCTCGCATTTAAGTCCGACAGGGAATGAGAGAAATCGTGCTGGATAATATGGTCTTCGAAAGAGGGTATTTGCTGTCGAAGAATTGTAGTTTGGTATGACTGATAATTCATATTTATTTATATTTATTACGATCGATTTCCAACAACGTCGCTTTGGCCGAGTGGTTAAGGCGTGTGCCTGCTAAGTACATGGGGTTTCCCCGCGAGAGTTCGAATCTCTCAGGCGACGAATTATAATAATTTTTAAAGCATAATTCTTTCTCCCAAACCCATATTCCTAATCCTGACATCCATTTCTGCAATCCGAGATTGGTAGTGATGTGATCACCAAAGGTGTGTTTATACATGATCGAAATAAAATAGAATATTTGCTGTTTTTTTATACAAGGATTAATTTGTTTCACTTATGGAAGAAAATCTCGTTTATACGTTTAAATGTTTCACAACGGCCATCCTCTCGTAAATAGAGTATGATTTACTATTGTAGTTTTATGTTCTTATGGTATCATTAGTTACGGCTACGGTTGGCGATGCTCTAATTAAACATCACCAAGTTTCCATGAGTGAACATGTTTTAAATGTTAATGATGTCTTAAATAGAACATCAAAATGTTTCTATAAATATTACCTTTAATCATTATATTGTCCAAATTGTTTCAACGTTCCCAACATCAAAATTCAAATCCACCCGCCCGTTGCGACCCGACCGCACCCCCACTGCTGACAACTCCGCAGTCGGACACCAACGCCTCATTCAAATCCACTTAAACTCCTGTAACAATTCCGATTCCCGCTCATTTCTCACCAGCTTCCCTCTTTGGTGTTGAAAAGGCGGCCACTCCCCTCTCGCTCGTCCTCTCGTCTCATCCTCTGCCTTCGCCGAAACCCTAGCCCTTTCCGCCACCCAATTCCGATCTCGCCTGATCTGTATATGGCGATGACCACTGCGGCGGAGGAGAGGCGGTCCCGGCGGTTGAAGAGGGCAGCCGCGGCGGACGGAAGTGTCGGTGCCGCAGAGCCCTCTGAGTCCGGGAGTAAGAGGAAGAGACGCGCCACCGGGGCTGCTGTCCTGGCGCCGGTCCTGCATCGATCGGAGGAGACGGGGCGCGGGGAGGGCGAAGAAGAGGGATGTTATCGAGCGGAGGATGAGGAGGAGGAGATGCAGAGTAAGGAGGAGGGTGCGGGGAGTCGGAAGCAATCGCCGAAGAAAAGGATGGGGCATAGCAAGAAATCCAAGAACGAAGAGCGGCCGGAGAGCTGCTTTGTTGGGAATCCTATTCCGGAGGCCGAAGCTAAGAAGCTGTGGCCGGAGAGATACCAAAGGAAGGTACGTCGAAGGCGATAAATTGTTTGTTTATACCACCGCACAATAATTGGGTAGACGTTTTACAGTTCTTTTATTGACGATGATCGCTAATTTTGTGTTTCTGTGGCTAAAAGCGGGCTTCGTCTAATGGAAGCGCAAAAAGGTGAAAACGTGGAATCAGATAATTGTGATTACTGCATTCTCATTTGCATCTCATATTATTTTCATTCAATGTTGCTGCTTACACTCTTAATGCAGGGCGGATGATGAACCACTTTTGAGAGCTAAGTGTCATTACCGCGAGGCCAAGGTGGATGGCGTCTCATACAAACTTGATGATGATGCATATGTCAAAGTGAGTGATGTGATAATTTTTGCTGCGATTCTGTTTGTTTAAATGTTTTAAACTAAATTTACTGTGGTCTTAGCGGTTTCATCATGTTCTAGTAAGCTTCTTAAATCTCATGATACATCATTTGGGATTTGTACATCTGTGCGCTTGGTTAAATTTTTGTTTCGTAATAATTGAAGATAAACCATAGGTTAACCCCAGAATTTGTCATCCTATTTTTGTCTTCTATGGCATTTATAGATAGTTAAAAATCTGTCTTAATATTCGAATACATATTCTCTGGTATCTGGTCCATAGTTGCTATAGTTCTATCTGAGGTTCCACGATGTTGTTGTATGATTGTAGTTAGATCATTCAATTGAAATTCTAGACCTGACAATATGAAATTTTCTGGTGGGTGGAATTGAAAGTGGGAGATGTGGTGATCTCCAGAAGAGCCAGTGATGGTCATGACACCTTTGCTCGATCATTTTGGGGAATGAGATGGATGGCACTGTCAAAAGTGGTGATGATCAAGGTGGCAATTGGAAGGATAATTGTTGACACTACGGATGACAACATCTCTCGATGGTTTTTTAGCATTTGCTGCGGGTGGATACAAAGTTAGGGTTGTGCAGTTTGACAGGTGATGGTTGAGGGTTGTGATGGTGGGAGTGATGAATGCAGGAGAGATGGTAATGGTCCGATGTATAGGTGGTTATTAGAATTTGATATGGCTGTGTTGAGCAAGAAGTGCAGTGGCAATCAACAAACTTACCCACAATGTTTAGGGCTTGTAATTGGTGTAATAGTTGTAGTTTGGATGGGCTGTGAAAGTGGGTGTCAAGATGGATATTCTGATTGTTTGACCTTATTGATAAGCAATCTGCAATTTCTGTTTTAGGTGTTAATAGAAAACTCAATGGTCAATATGCTGTCAAATGAAACCTGTGATTCTGATTGTGGACTCATGTTTGATTGCAAGTGAAAATAAAATTACTTTGTACTATGGCTGTCCCAGTGGCAAAAACCTAAACCATATTTTGTGACTCTTTAGTTCTGTACTTTCGTTGGCATTTTTTATGTTTTCTTTAATCTTTACAATGTGCTAATAGATTTGTATTAGCATTAGAAACACATTTTCAATATTAGTTTGTATTTGACTGAAGTTTAAGGAAGCTTTTCTTTGCATATGTTGGATACATATATTACCCATCCGTTAGCAAAATTATTTGTTTCGGGGTCAGATAATGTAATGTTTGTAACAGGTTGTGTGGTCCAACTTTTTTGAGTAGCAATGGTCAATTCACTTTGTTCTTTTCTAGACATCATTTCTATTTATTTTCTTAAGTTGATTGTAAAATGTCTATTTTTAGGCAGCTGAAGGAGAGCTTGACTACATTGGACGTATAGTTGAATTTTTTGAAACAACTGACGGGGAACTAAATTTTACTGCTCAGTGGTTTTTTAGAGCAGAAGATACAGTGAGTAATTCTAGTTTTTCTGTTTCATCATAATCTGAAACTGGTCCAAAGCATTGCAGATTCTTTTGGTCTTTAGGTTATGAAGGATCATGCATGTTGTCATGGAGCAAAAGTTGTTCATGATCCTCGAAGAGTTTTCTTGTCAGAGGAGAAAAATGATAATTTGTTGGATTGTATAGTTTCCAAGATAAAAATTGAACGTGTGGATCCAAATGTAAGTTTAAACATTTCCACTACTAATCCTTGTGCCTCTGTAGTGTAGTTTTTTATACACTTACAGTGTTTATTGTTTTGTGGTAGATCAATTTGGAGGTCAAGAAAAAAGGCATTCCTTCTTGTGATCTTTACTACGACATGTCATACTCTTTGGCATATTCAACATTTGCAAATTTACCAGGTGATAATGTTGTTTTCTCAACATATAAGTATTTTTCTATGTTCATAGTTCTGTTATTCAGACTTTGTCGCTAACTATATGCCATAATACCACTAGAAAATGATTGGGCAGCGAGTGGATCATCATCCACTATGTCATCATCAGATCCCGATTCTCCATCTTTTAGGGAGAAAAATGTGGTTACATTGCTTGACCTGTATTCTGGATGTGGTGCAATGTCCACTGGTCTATGCTTGGGTGCGAATTTGTCTGGCATAAATCTCCAAACGGTGAGTCAAACTTGATAGATTATCCTTGACTGGTATCTAATGCAAATTCATGTTTAATTTTGCTTTCATGTTGCAGCGTTGGGCTGTTGATTTGAATCAGTATGCTTGCCAGAGCTTAAAGTTGAACCATCCTAACACTGAGGTATTCATGGTCTGCCATTTTATTTCAAGGCATTGTTTGGACAGACGCATAGCCAGCTTCCATCTGGATTGAGAATAATTTATTTCGTGTTTCTACATAATATAATTACGCTATAATTTTCATGACATGCATTTCTCGTGTGGTTGGTTTGCAAAGTAATTGTCTCCTAGCTAACACAAACATGTTGTAGGTGAGGAATGAGAAGGCTGAAGATTTTTTGGCTCTTTTGATTGAGTGGGAAAAATTGTGTGAAAAATATCATGTTATTGGAAATCGAGTTAAAGAGGAAATTGATTCTAATGGTTTGGATGGTGAGGGGCTTAATGATCCCAAGGTGCCAAATGATGAATTCGAAGTTGATAAGTTAGTTGGAATTTGCTATGGTGATCCCAGTGACATTGGTAAAATTGGATTAAAGTTTAAGGTAACACATAAAGTTGTCAATTTTTGAATATTATTTGAAATTTGGATGACAATTTATATATTCTTGTTTGAGAACAATGTCAATATCTTCTTTCTTTTTAGGTTCGTTGGAAGGGATATGGCCCTAGTGATGATACTTGGGAGCCTGTAGAAGGATTAAGGTACTAATTTAACTTAGAGATTTTTGGACTTTCTTGCCCATATCTAATTGTGTATTAATATACCAGCAAATGCGAAGAGAGAATAAAGGATTTTGTGAAGAATGGCTACAGCAAGGGCATTTTGCCATTACCAGTAGGTTTTTTTTTCCTTTCTATGAGGCTTTGGATATGATGGTCAGAATATAGTCTCAATTATTTTTCTTTCTGTTCCTACTAGGGTCAAGCTGATGTGGTTTGTGGTGGACCTCCATGCCAAGGGATAAGTGGATTTAACCGATTTAGAAACAAAAATGCTCCATTGGAGGACCCAAAAAATCAACAGATGGTTGTTTTTATGGATATTGTTGAGTTTCTCAAACCAAAATATGTCCTCATGGAGAATGTTGTCGACATATTAAAGTTTGCACAAGGCTTTATGGGAAGATATGCTTTGAGTAGGCTTGTTGCCATGAATTATCAAGCAAGGCTTGGTATGATGGTTGCTGGATGTTATGGCCTTCCTCAATTTCGGATGCGGGTGTTTCTTTGGGGTGCTTGTCCAACGAAGGTTTGTTTTTTCTTGTCTCAGCTCTATCATGTCATTTATCTAACACATGAGCACTTGGCTGTAGATGTTGCCCCAGTTTCCATTACCGACCCATGATGTGATTGTTCGCGGGGGAGCTCCAAACGAATTTGAGGTATGTCTCATAAAACAACTTATCTCCATACTCTTATGTCGGATGTTACTGATATCTTGTTTTTCTTGTAGCAAAATATTGTTGCATATAATGAAAATGATCACCCTGAACTTGAAAGAGCTTTACAATTGGAGGATGCTTTGTCTGATCTTCCACCGGTAAATATTTATTATTTTGATTAGTTTATCGGTTTAATACATATTTATTTTTGATGTAACTAATTTATTTTTTTATTATTGACTTCAAGGTTACGAATTACGAAGATAGGGATGAGATTCCCTATGGTAAAGCAGCAAAAACAGAATTTCAACAGTGTATTCGTCTCCCGAGAAGTGGTAGGTTGCAATTACTTGTAATTGAAAATAAATAATAAGAAATGGTATAATACTAATGAAATAGTTATTTTTAGATTTCAGGTGATATTGGAATTAGGATAATATGAGTGACTTTTACAACTCGGATAAAGATATTTCATACATGTTTTGTGTTTTAAGAAAAAACCTCATTTTGTTTTGTTGGAAGTACTAAACAGAAATAGTTTGCTGAATACCTAGAAAAGAAAGGTTAAATAGTTTCTTTTTGCACATTTTTTCTGGAATTCTCTTTTGTTTTTTCTCAACTTAACTTTTCAGAAAGTGATTACATTTGTTTTTCATGGTTTACAAACTCAAGAAAAGCAAAATAATAGTTTTTATCTATGTATATGTGGCAAATAATAGAAATTAGCAGCAAAACTTGACAAAAGTACAACGGAGAGCCAATTTTACTATTAGTCACAAAAAAAAGATATCGGAAAAGCAAAGAATTTTGTTGACTATTATTATTAGTCCTCGATTGCACTTTTTATTGAAATAGCTTTATTGGCTTTGCACAACTAATGAAATCTACTTTATTGTTTATGTAGCGCTAATGAATTATAGCCCTCGTGTCAAAGCAACAGATATGCATCAACTTTTTGATCACAAGCCGTTGCAATTAAATGATGATGATTATCAACGTGTTTGCCAAATACCAAAGAGGAAGGTTTGCCCAATATTTTCTAAATTTCTGGATATGTGGTTGTTTATCATCGGAGAGCATACGATAATAACCACTTTTGTCTCAAAAAATTAAATGTAGGGTGCAAATTTCAGGGATTTGCCTGGTGTTGTGGTTGGTCCCGATAATATCGTTGAGTGGGATCCAAATGTCGAAAGAGTTATATTGCCATCAGGGAAACCTTTGGTAATCTCTAATATGGATTTTAACTGTCAGTTTGCTTTATAATTTCTGCCGAAAATAATATGAATCCTTGCTGCAGGTTCCCGACTATGCTATGTCTTTTATTAAAGGAAAATCTTTAAAGTACGTTGTCACCCAATTTACTCTACCAAATATCATTATTTAGTTCCGCTCAATTTAACGTAGGATTTGTTACAGGCCTTTTGGACGATTGTGGTGGGATGAAACAGTTCCTACAGTCGTAACCAGGGCTGAGCCTCACAACCAGGTACCCATTCTTGCATAACTGAGAACAATTTTTGTTTAATGCTTTAAAGTTATTGTAATAGTCGTCATGCTTTTAGGTGATTCTGCACCCAGAGCAAGATAGAGTGCTCTCAGTTCGAGAGAATGCCAGACTTCAAGGATTTCCAGACTTTTACAAACTTCAAGGCCCTGTAAAAGAACGGTAAATCTTCTTTTGTTTCCTTTTTTGCATTATTAATTTTTATCGGCATATTCTGTCTGTCCACACAGGTTGACATTCATCTGCATATTGTAATGACATTTTTTTTAATAAATTGAGAAAGAGCTAAACACAAGTATTTTTTTTTAGATTTTAATTCTTCTCTTGGACTATTAAAACAGTAAAAGGACGCCTGTATCAAAATCTGTCTCAATAATGTTGGTGACAAACATGAAATGTGAGCGTTTGCCTGCTTAGGTACATTCAAGTGGGAAACGCTGTTGCTGTACCAGTTGCTCGAGCATTGGGATATGCTCTGTGCCAGGCATTGAAGGGTCAATGTAGCGCTGAACCATTGTTCGTTCTCCCCAGAAAGTTTCCTGCAATAGATCGCGGTTCCTCTTCCACACCCGAGGAAGCTACGGATGGCGTGTAGGGGTTCCATGTTCGTTATATCAGCGTCTTACACAGACAAATTATGTTGTTGTCTTCTGATTGTAGGGATAAAAAGCTTGTCCCTCTTGAACTTATTATCTTTTATCTTCTTACTGTGTAATGTTGTTTGTATTACAGTGGATTAACCATTTTGATCGATCTCTTTCGTGTGGATCAGAGGAAACATCGGATGCTTAGCTTTCTTGTACCAATACGACATCAATGTTTAAAAATGAATTTCTGAAAAAAAAATATTTTTTAAAATATTGTACTGAGAGTCTCTATTTAAATTTTTTTTGAAATAGTTACCATTGCTCTTTGTTTATCACTCTGTCGTTTGTTGTCGTTATTTGTAGACTTTGATCTTTCCTTTCACTTATAGCTTTCGTTGTCATTGTTAGGGATTTATCCCTCCCTTTGTTTATAGCTCTTATCATATGTCTCTCTTGTATTATTGATCACAGGCGAGGAAGAAGAGGGAGCGATCGTTTGCTTTCGTTGTCAGCCATAGGGGAGAAAGGAGGATAGCCAATAAAAGAATAGGTAAATTAGTATTTTCACATATCTATGTGTACTGTTTACATGTTTTATTTTAGATGCCCTCAAAATTTAAATTGTTTTATTGGGCGTCAAATCTTATATTAATATGTTAGTTTCCCATTATTTGAAAAATCAGTATGATTAGTATCCTCTGCATCCTTCTTTCATCGTCCACAATGATGTTTGGTTAATCTTGTTGCTAACTGATGTGATGTGATTGAAGTTGAACGAGATGACATTTCTCTTGGTTTCCCTGCACATATGTCTGAACGAGATAACCACCGTTGTTCTCCTGATTGAAGTCTTGCCCGCTATTTTTCAATCAGGTGCCGAAATCACATATTTTTATTGGCACCATTCATGAGATTATTGCTGCAAATTATATGATTTTAAATGCAATCAAAATAGTTTTCAGAAAACATGAATGGTAGATTGAGTGATAATGGCACCCGATTCATTCTCTTGATATGTGAGATAGAAATATAATAATTATGTTGATATTTGTGAATCCGAAAATGGTAATATTGCATTGGAAATGCTGACGCTATACCTCATGTAGTATTAACATTTTAATATTTATGAGATACTAATATAATTTTTAAAAATTGTAAATATCTTATAACATTATCAAATATTATAAAATTACTAAAATATTTTAGTAAGAAATAAACATGATTTTTATTTCTATAAGATAAAATTTATTTATTTATTTATATGGATATATTTTTATTTATTCTATATTTGGGCTGTACGATTTTTTTAATAAGATTACATGTATACATTCATTTATAAAATTTTATTAATTTAAATAATATATATATATATATATATTTAAATTTGGAATAAATATTAAAAATATTAGAAGGATAAATTTGTCATAAAAAAATTAATAGACTTTTTAAAATATTATTTTACCGAACAATAATTAAGTCAATCCATCTATAAAATATAAAATATATCTATTATTTAGTAAACATTATTCATAGCATTCTGTCACTGTACTGTACGTACATTCAAATCCTTTCTCCTACTACTACTGCATGCCCAGAATGTAAATATGTTCCCAAAGTGTTATTTTGATCACAGTACAGACAAGGGAACTACCAAACAATAGCTCCTCTTGATGCAAGCGTACGAGCAAACGGAAGAAATCATCTCCTGCTGACCCAAAAAAAATATGCATTGTTTCTGATCCCTACAACACAACAACATAGGTGGAAGCAAAAGAAGTATGGAGTAGTCACATTCAAGATCTCTCAACCATGCCGATCACAGGTGCAAATCCAGACTCACCTTCTCCTTCGCACTGGGCATGAATTGGTGAGCGAATTGGTCTTTGGGCGACGCAGGAGGAGTTCCATGAGCATTACCATCCGAGCCGACACCTCCTCCGACTCCTATTAATCGTGGCTCGTTATCTCCTCTGAACATGGGGGAGGGCATGCGAGAGTCCCCATGGATCGCCCCTATCCTCGCTCCGCCATGCATAACTCCGGGGACTCTCGAGATCCCTGGCAATGGGCTGCCATCGATGGGTTGAGCCAGCGAAGCAAGCCCGCCGTGGAAAAAGGCACCGAAGCTGCCATTAAGAGTGTCGGTAGCGTGCCATGAAGGGTAGTGCGGAGCCGAAGAGGGCTCGACGGCGAAGCGGGCTGCAGAGGACGACGGTGGACCAAGACAGTGGTGGTAATTGAAGAGGCCGTGGACGTGGTGGGCGTAGATGGCCGCCTGGTTGTGCTGGGCTGCGGCCATGGCGGCGGACTGGAGATACGCCCGCTTCGCGTGCTGGCGCTCGCGCTTGTGCGCGTTCTGGTGCCCGCCGAGCGCTTGCGACGTCGGGAAATGGCGACAGCAGTAGTGGCACTCGAACCTCCGTCCAGTCCCGCTGCCTCCGTTGACGGTGGTGGTAGCGGCGCTACTCGTGATGTCGGTGTTGTCCTTGGAGGCGTCGTCTTCCACGGCGTTGGGGTGGTGTGGGACTTCGATGCCGAACAGGCGGATGCCGGAAGTGGTGGTGGAGGGCTTGGGGGCCGGGCGGATGAACGGGAGTTGGGAGAACGAGTCAACGCTCATCAAGTCGCGTGCCTCGTGCTCGCTCATCGTCGCCGCTGCTGTGTAGGATGTTGAACCAACTTTTCTTCTTATTCTTCTTCTGTCTGTCCTCTATTGGTTTTGGTTTCTAGGAAAGGAGAGAGAGAGAGAGAGAGAGAGAGAGAGAGAGAGAGAGAGAGAGAGAGAGAGAGAGAGAGAGAGAGGGAGAAGCTAAAGGACTCAAAAAAATGAAGGGCTATGAGCGGCCGCTGACGTTCCTGAACACTATGAGTTCGTTGGACGTTAAGGAAGAGCAGGAGAAGAAAGAGTCAGCGGAAAGGACATCATCTCTCTTTCAGGAATGCTTTTGGAAGTGAAGAAGACTTGCAGGTTTCGGAGTAAGAGCAGATGGAGGAGAGGAAGAGAGAGGGGGTACGGAGGAGCTGTTTCTCCCTAGTCCTGGTCCCTTTGGTGGTCGGAGACTCATCTGCTACTGATGCAGTGATGCACACCTCTTCATAGCTGATGATGGGGGGTGGTGTGTGGTGTCCTCAGCTAGTGATGGAGAAGAAGAGGGTGGGCGAATGGAGCAGAACCCATCCCTGTTGACAAGAGGACCTGACAGCAGATGTTTGCTGATGCTACTGAGGGGTGGCTTTTGGCTTGTCAACTAACAACCAAGTACCAGTCCTCCATGAACACCATCACCTCACCTTATACTCTCTGCCAATCTCCTCTTCCTCTCAACACATACGCCAATGACTAATCTCTTCCTACTTTGCACCTCCAGCTACCTTGCATGTGTAAATCAACATGGAGGATAGGTTATGGTGACCAGCTCTAATGGTGGGTCTCTCTCTCTCTCTCTCTCTCTCTCTCTGCGCCTGAGTATGGCATACTCCACTGAGAGCTGGCAGCTGTGGAGGCTCTTCATAGCTGTTGCTCCTTTGTATCTTGTAGACTGGTGCTGCAGATTTTGAGAATGGAAGTGGTCCCGAAGGTGCACAGTATCTGGTCATTAACTCTGTGTTCATGGAATTCTCTTAAGCTTTATAGTAGCACCGTTTACTTGAGCTGCTTAAAAGGACATTTGCTCCCTGTTACATTATACTTCCCCTTCTGAAATGTGCCTTTCATGCTTGCTTATGTTTACTCAGCCTGCATTCTAACAAAGCAAACAGATTAAAATCCTTTGTCTGCTACGGGACCTCATCGTCGTTTTCAAGCACAGGACCAGCGTTGGCCTTGTCCAGACCAGTCTCTGCCTGTAGATTACTCCAAGGATTCCTCACATCGCATGAGCCAGAAGAAGCCAAAATGACATGGGGCAAGGTTGATGTGAGTTTTGTGTGCATGAGGAGGAGCTTCCTTCCCCTTACAGATTGCACAGTATTTTTAGACATACAGCTATTCAGATATGTAGGGTTTGACAGAGGTGACCAGATGTAGGAATTCCTTATGATGATCATGACATGGGACCTCTCTCACATAAATGGAACAAAACATTGGTAAATTCTCTTATCTCTCTAGTTTGGGAGCAGTGGAGGTTGCTTTATATATGCATGCCTGTCCCATAGTGTAATTATTCCTTCTCTTCTACTCTCATCCACTGCCATGGCCTTGTGAGATGGACATGACCCTGAAACCCTCAGCTCATTGCAATCCACACTTGCTCCTTTAGGGGACCTCTTGCAAAGAGAAAGTACTTCCATGTCTCTCAGAGACCACCACATGAGAATGACCCTATAACCACATCCTCTAAGTGATGCCTTAATAGCGGAAAGCAGTAGCCGGTCTTGGTTCCTGCAAGCTGGTTCTCCCCCTAATCCCACGCCATGTTTGGACCTGTTAAGGCGTGACTCTGGGATGGGTTGGGGGACCAGGCATCTCGGTGCAGCTTGTGCTGGCCATGGCCTCACTGCCATCGGTAAGCTTCTGTAGCTTTTTAGCAGGGTTTCTGCCATCGTCGAGAGCCTTTGCCGGCTCCGCCATGGCTCGGGACGCGAATACGACGCGCACTTCGATCACCTCCTGCTCTTTGCCTCCTTTGACGGACAAGAGATGTACTTGCTTTGTTCCCCTCGCTATAATGGCAGACACGGCATGGCTTTCTTTTCCTTAAAGGATAGCAGTGCTTCGTAAGCCATGGCTAGCTCTCAGGTCATCCCCGGTCACACGCACACTACTATCGTCTCTTCTTCTTAGCTTAGAACTAAGAGATCAACTTGGAGCACAATCCTTCTCCACTGCAGAAACTTGATCCATCCGAAGCCAATCACGACGTGCCAGATATGGTGGACACTGACATTCGGATCCATTATTGAACTCACACCTCGAAGGAGAAGGGGATATATGTCTTGTGCATGTCGATGCCGAGAGGAGGAGGAGGAGGAGGGAATTGGGTCTGCTCTTGAAGACTTTTGGTGGTCTCCTCGAGGCATGAAGTGATGGTGCTGTCGGAGGAAGGATTAAATCTCAGGACCACCAGCAGGGAGGAGTGTTGTGGGGATCTCAAAGCTGAAGTCATCTTAAAAGGAGCTGCGATGTCTTCTTAGAGGAGCCAAGAAAGAAAAAGATGGGATGTGGGGGTGGGTGCCCCTTTTCACATGTGCCATGAATGCCCATGAGAGGTGGTGGGGAACTTGCTCTCAGACCTTGAATCGATGCTGTGCCTGTGTCCTCCTCTTTTCCATTGATTTTGGTGGATCGAACTGCCCCTCTCATGTGTGTTTATGTATCCTCGACCTTTCCAAGTTGCATGAGAAGAGGAATGCACGATTGACTTGCATCGAGCTTTCACGATCAGAAGCAAAACGTCGGATGAGGCAGACACGAGCTGCGTGCCCTACAGAACTCGAATGAGAGCGTAAACCCTAATGTTGCTTCGCTATCTCCTGCACACGCATGCGCTGTTCATAATTAATATGAAGATAATCACATCAAATGCCTAAGTGCGGATTACATTTGCGTGGTTCTCCGTGAATCCGAAGAGGCTAGCAGATTCATGCATGCATGCATGCATGCATGCAGCTCCAACAGAGCTTCCTGTGACTCGCAATATGTCTTGCGGCTGTTCTGAGGCAGCTGTTGAGGTCTCCCCCACACCGTGAGGAATGTAGTGACAAGTCCCCTCCTCTTGGTTGGCCATGTTCGCTCCCATTCTTATCCCTCCATCGCCCACATTTCAACGTGGTCCTTCACGCACATACACGCCCACACACATCTCTCTCTGTCTCTTCCTTGGACGGAGCTTTCCGGAGAGCCCACGGGAGAAGTAATGCGCGATGGCGAAGCAAGCAAACGGACACGGAAGTGGAAGGCGAGGAGGCAGTAAAAGCCACGTACCGAGATGAGGAAGTCTGAGGAAGAGTCGCTGTTGACACTAAAAGTCTCCAGCGTCGGCAATCGGGTGAGGGGAGCTATCCGCAAGAGACGGAGCGGTGCTCGTCATGGGGACGGCCTCAGTTGCAGGTCGTCTTCTCCCGTTTGGGTGTTCGGCCATGTGCGCGGTGCTTCAAAGGTGATCGTTTTCGTGGGCGACCGCTCGATGGTCTAGTCGAACCGCATCATTCAGGGCATCGACAGTGACCACAACGGTGCAGTGTTAGGATACAGGGCATGACACGATGATCATGCCACCACCATATATGTGGATGGATGCGTCTTTGACTTGTACGAGGTTGTGTTTGGCACCACATCTTTTGTTTCTTTGGATTTCTGTATGATGCAAACCGTGCAAAATTTATGTTGACGAAAGATCGCGAAAGATCCTTCTTCCACACACACACAGAGATGTAGATGCAGAAAGTAAATGGTGGAGAGGTGGTGGGAAGTAATTACGGAGGGAGAAGGTCACATGATTGATCTGAAGTCCTTTTGGTCATTCATTCATGTTCCTTCATCTTTGGCAAGCTCTGTGAAGCCTCGGTGAGCTTGAATGTGGTGGCAAGGTCCACCGAGAAGGACCACCAACGTGCCTCCCTGACAACTTCTTTCATCCCTGGCTTCATTGGTCGAAGGTAGAACGTATCCTTAGCAATCACTGGTGTGACATTGCATCCTTGTTTCTCTCTCTCATCTCTCTCTCTCTCTCTCTCATCTTGCTGTGTTCTATTAGTGGGAAAAGGTACAACATAGTTCTTGTGATCAGTTGGAAGCTTGCACCTCCAAGTCTTTTGGTCATGATCATGGACTCATACCGCATACTCTTTTGCCTCGATGTATCATCCAAACCTTCAGAAAGAGAAAGCAAAAGAAATATTGCAGTGTGGTCGATCAGATCAACACTGTTGTCATATGACAACACGTTTCAAGGAGAAGAGAATCCATGAATATTACTTGAACATATATCCAATAGTTTTTAACTGGAGACAGTCTCAGCTCCTTCGACCATACAAAACAACTGATACGGTGGCTGATTATTCATCATCTTTCAGACATGGTTTCAGATCGAAACTTATGAAACAAGGCGCAGTTTAGTCGAAACATAATAAGCCAAGGATGAATTGCCAGGGAAGCACTGAGACGGTGGAAAGTGACATATGAACTGCCTGTGTGCATCCTGTGCTTTTACCTCACGGCTGGTGTCCGTTGCTCCGAGCCGTTTCCCATTTTCCTGCCTCCGCCCTGACTAGTCGCTGCAGCACTGGAGCGGAAACCGGGCTGCGAATAACATGACTGATCCTGCTGCACTAACATTCTTCCGCTTGTCGAAAGAGTCGTCATGCTGGAGCAGGTAGATGTGGCAGACGAACCAACCAGACCACTACAGGAGCAGGGCTCAGAACATGAGACATTCCGGCACGCTTTGGAGGAGCAAGGCTGGGAATTCTGCTGCTGGAGCTGCTTTGTGTTAACGAAGCGGCCGCCTGATCCCCTCACTCTCTTCATTGCATGAAGATGTCGAGACTCGTGAAGGTATGGCTAAAACGGAACAAATAAGATCAGTTACGTGTTCAGTTGATTCTGCAAAAGGTAAGTACCACAGGCAACAAACATCGACTATTTACCTAATTCAAAGAATTTCCAATCAACCAAAAACCATGAGAGGGATGCACTAAAAAGAAAGGTTTCTTCATTTTCTTGACAAATCAATGCATCAAATGGGCGAAGCAAGTTCACAAGTAAAAAATGCAAGAGAAAACATCGACAGAAGAACCCAATTGATGCAATGAATACAAGCAAACAAGAAAGAACTGCTAAAGAAGTTTGGATAACTTGATCTTCAAAGAACAGCCAAGAACGAAGGATCACAAGAGCAGTGAATTCGGCATGAAAAATTTAGCTGCTCTTAACCGGGAAATTTGTTATGCCAATTGAGAAGAAAATGGTACAATGGAAATCGGAGTCTTATATGACTCGAGACATTGGCGCCTATTGTCCGTGAACTAGTAGAAACCGTTATGAATGAGGACCACAGGAGGACATTGCACAGGTCTTTACAGGATAAGAAGCAAGAATAAAAGGTATTATAGAACTGTACCTTTCGAGTTTTGATAGCTTTGTTTTGAGCCTCCAACCGTGCACGAAGCTGTCTCCTTCTGAGGATTGCATTGTATTGTTTTGGATTCACATAAACGGGTTCTTCAGCAGCAGGTTCAGTAGGCAGCAGTACTCGAGCAGAGGATGCCATTCCAGCCATTTGGGGTTGGATCTGGATATAATAGCACAATTCAATATCACAAGTACAGATGGCAGATCACAGAAAGCTAATCTCCTTCAGGTATGGGTTTGTTAAGCAGAAAAATAGAAATTCCTCATGTTTCTAGCCAACAAACTCCGTAATTCAAGAATAAACAAACAAGAAAGAGAAAAGTTGATGTGCAAAAATGGTCTCATAACATGAGAAAAATTCAAGTCGACAAGATGGCACAGGATGAACTGAAAACATAACCTGGAAAATCTTTTTCCTTACAAAACCTCAGCAGGGAACTCCAGCTGCTTTGGGTGCTTATAACAAAGATGAAACTAAAATTATTGCATTGGGAGATCAGAACAACACAGAAAAATCGAAGACATGGAATCATCGAGCAGACAGTTGAAGGCTACAATTGCAGAATTTTCAGACGCCCAACCATTATTAATTCCAAATAGCCAGGAGTCAAGACTGTGATTATGCTGCTGCCCCATGTTAGCTAATATCTAATGTTGAAACATGGATGTAAATTTATTCATCAGCACATAGCTGTAGATTAAAAGCCAAAACACCAAAGGAACAGATACCAAAAGATACTGATCTACACAAAAAGAGCTTTTCATTGAGCATTAAATATGAACTAACAACTAACTAGTTTAGCCGGACAAGAATTTTCTTTAACAGCTATTCATGACATACATTCAAATTAACATTACAAAAGCTAGCATATTTCTTCATGACAAACACAAGGTCACACATAATGAGTAGCAAAAAGAAAAAAGAGGCACATAAAGATCCACCTTTTTCAAGTTTTTTCTTGTCATAACATTGACAGAACAAGTACACAACTGTATCTGAAGATGGTTTCTACAGTTCCAGACTAGATTATTGAGTTCCTCAGTTTCAGTCAAAATCAGTTTTGAAACTATAAATAAATATTCAAGTATTCTAAACTTAACTAGACATATGACTTTTCATATATCTCAATGACGTCAAAAGATCTATGTAGTCGACCCCAAATAGTTGGAACTTATGGTCTTATTGTTGTTGTAGACTATAATGATTTTTAATATGTTTTAGTTTCTTAGATTCTAATGCATTTCTCCTCAAATATAAAATTCAAATGGCTTACCTAAATTTTTATAGTTCGATGAGTCAGAGAATCATTATAAGCAAGTTTCGTGTTTAGATTATTGTGAACAGAAAATTTTCCACTTCACTTCCCAAATTCACATTAGAATTTGGAAAACTAGTCCATCTTGCCAGACAGGCAAGCAATTTAGCAGATTCAGGCAAATTTTGAGCTACCACTCATGACAACGGGTCTTACACATACCTTGTAGTTTCGGTTTAGATAGACATGGAATGTCCAGAAGATGGATGTTTGAATCTAATTTACCAGTAGATTTAAATCAGTATCAGAATCTAGTATACAACTGAAAACAACAATCAGTTATTCTTGGTGATAAACATGCAACGTTACATGATTTGTAAATAACTATCTTGCATGTACAAAGGAATTTTTTTTTTTTTCTTGGCTACATGCCACAAATTAAACCAACATAGAGTACGTTTCATCTCAGATTAACGTGTAAGGTTTTCTTTTTTCTTTGCTTGTTTTGTCTCATTTTTCTAATTTTCATCACTCGAAACAGGACCTTGGTAGAAGCTGCCTAAGCATTTTGAACTGCAAAAATGAATGCTGCAAAGTGTTCAAACTTGTACAACACAGTTTGACCTACTCCAAAAAGCAACCAATGTCAAACACTAAGTGTTCAAACTTGTTATAAAAAAGGCCGAGCAAACAAATTTTTGTTAATTAAACAGCGGAAGTCGAGTGGTAACATTTTGTGTCCTTCAATTTGGAAATTAAAAAGAAAAATCCCAATAACACCTACTATAGCATGTGGGCCATATGAAGCGAGCACTCCTCCGTAGTATGCATCAGCATAGGGGTACGATATACAAGCCTGCCACAGATGCCAGAAGTCCAATTTTACACAAGGAGAAATATAGAATAAATGAACATGCTAATAATATACAGTGTTTCAGGTAATCAACACTACCAAAGAGCTTAAAATTGCAAAGGAAACTTACAAAAGGCTGGTTATAATCAAATCTTGGAGGTGCACTTGATGCTTCTGGAGTCCCTAGAGTTAGAACTGCCTTCATATGACCCTCAACTAGCTTTTCGTGTGTATTATCAGTGGCTATGGGAAAGAAAAAATGCATCAAACCATCAAAGACTAGAAGTTAGGAAAGTGACTTTAAACCATGAAGAGCAAATTAACTGCAAGCTAGGTAGCATTAATACCGAAAATTAACAACCAACTGAATAAACAATGATAATAGCCATCTTAGTGTAATAAATTATAACAACCCATTATCATATGATGAGAACCCCAGTGCAAAGTGGGTTATGCAAAAGAAACTGAACGAGACACTTCAGTCTTCATGAATGCTCCCAATCTTTTAGGGTGAAGTGAAAAAGCAGAAAATACATGATATTCCCATTAAGTTTGTTTTAAAACGAAAATGAAAAGGTGAGATGGTCCAAGAAAACAAAATAATCATGGCAAAATAGTCTTCACTTCCCTCAAATTCAATATTCAGGATCTTCTTCAGTTAGTTCCCACTTGAAATTATATCTAGCACAATAAGCATGTAGAACTTTTACTGTTAGACCTCCAAAATTAATTTACAGGAAGAGCCAGTAGAAGTTCAAATTTTTATTTAGATTAATTATAATACAAGATAGCAGAACAGTGCAGTTAAGAGCAATGTTCATAGCTCATGCTTCGAATAAGCTATACCAGGATGGAAAAAAACAAACTGAAAATGCTGACTCCAAGCAGTCAGACATGCTAAAAAAATGATATGTTGGAGGAGAAAAATAGTGAAAGAGAATTTTTTTGCCACCAATATGAGCTATACCAGAATGTGCTGAAATATACTGCTCATGGTTGTTGCATTCACTTGTTCCTGATACTTCTTGATGGGATTGACCAGTTGACTGAGTTGACGAAGAGTTTTGGTCAGGCATTTGATCGCCTAGATGCTTCATCTGATTACCATGTTGAGCCAAGAAGTCCATGTGCATACTCAAGTTATCGGAGTTTAAGGAATTTGGAATGGTCGAGCTACTTGATTTCCACCAAAAAGGATGATTCATTTACACAATTGGATGTCGAATGAATCAAAGTATATCTTGAACCTTTGTTCCCAATGTGTTTCTAGAAGTCTTTTCATCAGAGACATGTTTCAGTTGCATAGATGCTTCAAGTCCACATCAGTATCAGTTCTGGAGTTGTAGAGTACACATGAGGAAACAACTTATCGTGACCAATGCATTAAAAGGTAAGACAGAACAACAAATGAGATTATCAATGACACAAAGAACAAAATAAGAACTACTTGTAACCAATGAGGTGTTAAATGATTTTTATTAAGAATGAAATAGTAACCCATGGAACATTGAGGTTTACATATCTACATCAGCTGATACTTCTGTTGCTCATATATATGAGTTCAAATTGAATAAACATTACAAAAGAATGCAAAAGTTATCAAATAAAAAAACACAAAAATCAAATCGTTCATTATCCAGTTTTAAATGACTAATGCCAAATTGCCAACCGAATATTTCATGCATCTGACCAGATCAAAATGAAGAAGTCATGGATGATACAACAATGTATCCGGTCTTGGCTTAAATGGCAGAAATATGTGTTGAAGAAGTATTAACATTTGACTTCTATCAACTGAGATCGGTCCATCTTAACCAGCAATAATTGTACCGCAACAACAAACTGTCCTTGGCACAACGGATCATTGCATATCATTTTGTAACATTGGGGTGATATCGCTAGGTAACTGAAGGGCCATTATCTACATCTTGATTTGACCAATGTAAAAGGCTTCAATCTTGTTTTAGACCTGTGCCTCCAGAGCTTTTCTTTTGGCATAATAGTTATGGAGAGTTCGACAACAGTTCTTAAAATAAATAATATAAGAAAAATATAAAAATCAAGAAAAAAGACAATCACCATTTGTTGGTACTTTCGCTATACATCGGTACTCTTGCTGGTTTAGAACTGAAATTTTGGTAGATATATAGAGTAAAATGAAAAAGAATTAAACTCCTATAACTAGAAGGCGTTATGTATCATAAACCATCACATAAATCTTGGCCAAAATTGACCAAACTCTAGAGCCACTAAACTTTTGGGTTGGTCGTGGGATTTAAAATAAGTTAATCAGGACTTTGTTTTCTATGAGTTTCGTCTTGCTATTCATGGCTCTAATCCAAATAAAAGTATCTAATCTCATCAGGCCCTTAGGGTTTCTTCCTAAGAAAATGTCTGGACTATCTTAGAATATTTTCTCACATGTTATCCTTGAATAGTACCTCCCTTTATATACTTTCCAATCCAAATAATTTCTTATTTTCTCTCTCTCTCTAACACTAACTTTTAATCTAAACATGTTGATCTCTTCTATATGAAAATTTTTAGTATGTCATTTCTTAACCACTTAGTATTATGAATAAAAGGAAGATCTAACCTTACATGTATCCTACTACCTTTTTTTTTTTCTTTCTGTTTTTGAAAAACCTAAAGGTACTTTGCGGACAAAATAATTGTAAAAAACCCATATAAATTTATGAACGATTGACTCTGCAATTTCCCTTTGTCGCTGATGGATGTCAAAATAATCTAAAATTTTTGGCCATCTAATTTGAATTTTATATTATATAGCTTTCATTTTGTCGCTTTGCTAAAATCACAATTCATTTCCAAGCAAATCAATCAGGAACCCAGGACAAACAAAAGCTCCGAAAATTTTGTCCGTAATAGATCGAAAAGACAACAAGAATCATCTCGAGCGATCACCTCACCAAAGTAATCAAGACGAGATTTTTCCGGAAAGAATCAGTCTCGTGGAGCCAAACAATGCCCAATAAAATCACCTATGACCCTGAGATCCACCTCCCAAACCCCAAAACCATGCAGATTCAAGAAGCCAGAAACACCAAGAACCAGCACCTTCCGAAAGCCTACACAAGCAACACCCGAATCCTTCCCTCACAACGCCCCCTGGGTACCCAAATCAAGGAAGCCAAACCAAAGGGGGGATGGTGGCGGATGGAAGAAGAAAAGACCTCAAGGAATGACAAATCAGGAAATGGTTACCTGGACGAACAAAGGGAAGAAGAACCTCTCAGCAGGAGCAAGGGAGGGTCATGTCTCCTTTTCTTCTTCTTCTTCTTCTCTTTCTTCACGCTACACACCAAGGGAACATAAATGGAGTTCTTCTTCTGTTGCCAAACGTGCTACTCCGTCTCCATCATCGGTAGTCCTTTTCGACCATTTCCCTCAGCAGGAAACAGGAAAAAGTCTCTCCGCCTCCCATCACCTGCACGCTACTCTCCGTCCCTCGCTCTTCGCCTCGGTGGGCGATAGCTAAATTACCGTGAGTAAACGCCGTATCTGCTGCAATATCATCGGGTGACACGCGTCTACTGCCATCAGCCGCCACACGTCGACAGAATCTAATGACTCGATCCGGCAGCCACTTATTGCTGCGATAATTAGATGGACCCGAACGTGACCCGACCCACCAACAGACCAAAACGTGGCAGTGACAGCCACGCGCTGCGCTGGGTTCCTGTGATCGAACGAAAGGGTCCCTCCACCGGTAGCCGACAGGGGTACGACGATTTGATTTTTATATTTCTTCTAATTTTAAGCAAAATCATTTTTTTTTAATCATATATATATATATATATGTATAAATAAAATAAAATAAAATGGAATAATAAAATATTAGAACAAGACATGGGAAAGCTTGGCCTGTTTTTGTTTTGGTCTTCTGATTCGAGATCCCCCTGTCTTCTAGCAGAGGTGGGTAGGTAGCAGAGAGAGAGAGAGCACACACAGACGAACTTGTGTAGGAAGTTGCACAGCCTTTGCTTGGTATATTCAACCTTTGATGAGAAACAAAAGTTCTATTTTGTTTCTAATTACTTGATAATTAAAGAAAATCTTATGATAATAAAACATTTCTGAAGTCAAGTAGGACAGAGTTTCTGAACATTGTTTGTATCTTGTTGATCTCAATTTTGGTTCATGAACAAACTTAAAACTAAAGCCATGAAGCCTTTTGGAAGGGGCGAAGTATGTGGTGAACGAGAGACACGAGACACGGCATCACTCCGAGCGTAGAAGCCAAAATGGAGTGAAGGAGCAATCATTGCCATGGTGGAGTTGTGACCGTAAGGAACGTTTGATTCGAACTGGTGGGGGTGTAGAAATCGGATGGGTTCTCGATCGTAAGACAAGAAAGCATCGATTGATTGATTGATGTCGAGGGCGGTCATGTCAACACGGTGGAGAAGTTGTAACTCATCAGCTCGAGGGAAGCCGGAATCCACCGGTAGAAAGAAACACATGCACAGTACTGATCTCATTTACACTGTAAAAGCCTGAAGGCAGGCAGGAAAAGAACCTTCTTTTTTCTGCTAGATCTTAATGGAAAGCTTTGCCCGGATCATTGAAAGCTAATGAAGTTGATGATGATAAGAACAACGACAACAGTAATTCTAGGAAAAAGATTAACAAGATAGGTAGGAATTCAGTGCCCTTTTGTTTACTTGTTCCATTTTGATAAACACAGTCCCATCTCATTAATACTAGGAATCTAAGTTAAATGGAGAATTTGGATCTCCACCTGTGAGTAGATTCTCCAATTTGTCTGCTTAGTTGACCTCCTGAAACAATAGAAAGTATGCTCCTTGATGTTCTAATATTCTCATTAACTGGAGCATTTACTTTAGATGGGTAGGAATTTGTGGAGATTCCACTCCTTGTCTCATTAAACAGATGTGACTGTGATTATGAGGCAAGCCATTGCAGCTCGAGCCTTCCCCTAAATCTTCCAGACTCTCTCACTTTGTCTCAAGAACATGAGAACTGTGTGGAAACACAGAGTGCCAACAGTTCATGGTCTCAGAAATCTTTCATTGCAGATCAATGATTGGTCACACAGTGTTGGTGCTTGTTTATTGTACAGCTAGCTGTGTGCTCTACTATAGCATCCACATGGTGAATGAGCAAGGAAGCTCTTAGGTAAAGGGCCAACATCATCTGTTTGATCTTTACTCAAGTATAGTATCTTTTGATCCATGTGGGAATCTTATTATCCTCACCTGTCCCCAACAACACCATCTTCTAGAGAGAGGTAGGTGCAAGCTTTGCCTTGCAACTTGGTCTTGAAGATTCAAGAAGATTGATCAGGCCATTTCTTTCTATGATCTATTTGAACATATGAAATGACTGCCTGTTATGATAGGTCAATGTCTAATCTTTTTTGTACTCATACCAAGTCCTCATGCTTGCATGATTCAACAATCTTCTCCTGCTTTTGTTTGAGAAGAAGAGTGGCATCAATGATGAACATTGCCTGGACTTTTGGAAGTCTTCCTTCCATGGATAAAAGCACCAAACATGGAGGTGAATCATGTAGTTGTGATGGGTTTTCTCTGGTACACAAGTCAGTCCTCTACAATAAATAAAAAGCATGTGGTCCATGCTAAACCTGTCAATTAGCTTTTAATTAGGACCCAACATGATTAGGTCCCTCCCTTTTGAGCAATAATTAGGCCAAGTGAAATACCATAACTAAACCTAATCCCATGATTCTTTTATTTAGGTTTGCACATATGCAATATTGAAATAGCATATTTGTTATTTCTCAAAATCCATCCATTAATTTGAATTAGAATTTTCATCATTACCATACCACCATGCCTCTCTTGTATTTCATCATTATTGTTCTACCATTTATTATTACCCTATGATAATGGTGAAAATTATAATTATCCTATAAAAGAATCTACCATTTGGTAGTCCATTGCTTGTGCCCTTTGAGAGAAAAAAAAAAAAAGAATTACTGAATCATTGATTTATGTGCAAGAAAGATAACATGAATCATTATCTTAATCTCACATATCATCCTAACATTTATATTTCAGAACAACATCAACAAGGAAAAAAATTGCTTCATGGAAAAGGTCTATTTATTTTCTTTATTTGTTATGAGAGCATGTATCAACAAATGCTCATAGTAAAAGAAAAGAAAAGAAAATTAAAGTTGCTTCAAGGTGTCTATTGTTGTGATGATGGTGCTTAGACCACAGAAACTTCCTCTGCATTACATCTTGCTAACAATGATAAAAAAAAGATAATATGACCATGTTTTCATATAAGCTGACCAATTAATAGTCTTGTCTGCCTTTGATTTGAATATTTATTCCAGTCATTGCATGAAGGACCAAAAGAAGAACATATTCTCTCTTTTCAAAAGGAACAAGGAACATATTCTCTTAGGGTATTAGTATTGAGATTAGCCAGCCATAGTTTTGGGAACAATATGGAATATACTGACTTGACCAGAAGAGATCAATGGACTTACTGAATGATGAACCAATGATTTATGGACTTCAATGTCTTTATATCTACTAAATTGCTTTGTTTGATTGCCCACATGACCACATGAACATGTAGGCACAAAAGCAAGGTAGACTGTCCAACCATTTCTCTCCTCTTTGGGCAAAGGTGACAAGCCCATGAAGAAAGAACAGACACTGATCAGATCAGCACAAAACAATTCAAACTGGTGTATGTACACCATAGCTTTGTTTACTTCAATGATATGAATCTTTTATGTGAACACCATAACAACCATGCATGTACAAGGAAACAATAGCAATTTGGATCATATACATATGGCACCAACACATTGTCTTCTTTCCATCATCAGCACCTGGTGGATTCCCCATTGATGTAGTCCAGAATGGCAATCACTGCAACGACGAAGGCCTGGTCATAGCTTGGTTGCACCACCACGAAGTAGAACTCCTTGCTTGCCATCATCTCCTTCTTCCCTACCTATGACCATCACAAGGGACAAGTGATTAACATGGGTATGCATTTGACCAAATTATGAGTGCTCTTCTTTCTCTTCATAATCTTACCTCAGCCACAACATTTCCTCGTCGATCTCTGATGATACAAGCTCGTTCGAGGAAAGATCCTCGTACCTCAAAATCCCAACTCCTGTTCTTCTTCGGTTCGATGTATATTCGTGTGGTAGAATTCATCATGATCCTTGATTTTTGTTCATGGAGGCTGAAAACCAGCTTGCTCGGCAGTTCGTAGTCCATCAGGTAGCCTCTCCACTGATCGTTGAAGCTTAGCGCTTGCAGAACACCTCCCTAGGAGCGTAGAAAGAGCTGAGATAACACATTCGGAATCATAGCATGATGATGAAGAGGAAAAGAGATTACCTTCCTACGAATGACAAGCAATGAGTTGCCATCGCCATCCCTGATCACGCACTCACCGCTGACGCCAAGAACACCGCAACCGTCCACCGCGAAAACGATGTGCTGGTTAGTGTTCATCACCACAAAGCCTCCTCCATTGATGTTGCGAGGCCTCTTCCTTATCATTAGCACCGTCTGTGAATTGGAGCAAAATGTCTTGCTAACGATAGGGAGTAAAGTCGTCGCTCCACCCATGACTTGTTTCTTGAGCACATCTCCGAAGCCAGAACCTGTATTAATAGAGGTTGGAGGAGCCACTGCCAGGTTGAACCTTGTTCAAGCTGTAAACCAAAACCAAGAATCCTGACCAAACTAAAGACTAGACAAGATGATATGATGGCCTACTTAGCTTGTGGAAGTCTAAAGGTGGTGGTTGTTTTCTTCACTCAACTTGCACAAAGTAAGAATCCTAAACTTGTGGTTCATCGAAGAAACATGTTGCTGCAGCTAAGAAAGCATCTTGGAATATATTGCTTTCAAATGGATGAACTCGATTCGTTTAGCTTCTCAGCAAAGGCTCACCGGCACTGTCTGTCTTCCCCCTTCAGATCCAATCGACACATGTCTTTCATTTACCGGATGGTGTCTTTCCGGTTGTATTCAGAAACACAATGATGATTGCAGTCATACATCAGCAGTATGATTCTGAGATTCCAAAACACTATCTAGTGGCCATCTGAAGAGTTCATGCAGAGCTGGGAGACCTCTTTGCCACTGGGCATGAATGATTCAAGCTTCGTAAGCAGCTTCTGGCAAAATGAGAGACGGGCAAGACAGAGAGAAAGATGAATGAGTATGTATGGAATATTGATTGTGTGGGAAGCGAGATGGAGGTTTCTATCCTTCATTCTGATATCTTGTTTTGAAGCATGTCGAGTTCCATTCCCCTGTAATCCATTCTCTGTGAGGGAAATCAGTTTATCTTCCTCTACTCCTCAGCAATCGGCTCGAGCTCTTAAACTTAAACCAAGCCATTAGATAAAATAGTTTGGTCAAATCCAAAAAACAGCTCGATTATTCCCTTGTGATGGTGGTTTCTTTGGACAGGTTAAGGTTTACTTTAACAACATTAAATCACAAGAAAGATAACTTGCAAGTTCTTCCATGTAAGAGGCAGTTGTCTCAAGTAAAACAAGAGTTTATTTAGACCATACAATTGCATGAAAAAGGCATATTTTATTGTGTTGAATCTGAGGTTGATAAAGCAGTTGAAAGACCATAGCAGCCAGGGTAACTTAATTCTCAGATCCTTGGAGTGCATTCAAATGTTTCAGATGAAAACTGATGATAGTGAGATGAGATTTCAGAATAAGTAGGCTTCCTACCTTATAAAAATTTGATAGATAGATAGATATATTATTAGATAAATAGACCATTTTATGGATGGATAGACAGATAGATAGAGATAGAGATTGATAGATAGAGAAAAGGAAAGGAGATAGAGGAGGAGGAGGAGGAGGTGGTGGATAAGTATAAATCTTACCTGCCAAATTTTCATCCCAAAAAAAGAAAAAAAACAAGACAAAGATAAGAGATTTCATAGCAAGAAGACTTCTCACCTTATAAAATTGAGAATAAGTAGATTTCTAGAATTATGACAAAATATTGAAAAGCTATCTTCACTTTGGATTCTGCTAAATGTAAAAGACATTTTTCTTTTTTTCTTTTCCTGAATTTTTGTTCAATCCTGGTCATTGGTTGAACTGATTGATAAGTATGTAAGTTCATATGTTTAATAACAATAGCAAGGAAAAAAATTCAACATCAATATGAGTTTATTTTTTATTATTATTTTATGCTGTCTGGAAATTTTTTTTCGTAATGTGATTTTGGAAAATAAAAAAATTGTTGTTCATATTAGACCACTAAATCTACAATATTTAATGGTACAATAATTAACATTTGGAAAAGTTGCTTATATGTCCCTCCAAAATATATGATTTGATGTTTATCCTTCTAAACAAATTTAATATATATATATATATATATCTTCATAAAATCTAAAAACTTGCACATACGGACTCTAAACCACTTTAATACCTCTTTATAAAATTCATATCGATGAATAAGAATTGTGGTGATATTTTAAGTATTTTATATTTGAATATGTATTTCAAAACTCAAACTAATTTATATTTGTGCCAATTGACTATATAAAAATATGGATAATTTTATAAGGGCAAATACGTTATTTAAAGTTCCTGAAAGTATATAAATGTAAAAACATAATATAACCTTTTATAACACGATTTCTCCTGTCCACGTCCACTAAGCGCATCCTGGCCGCCCATTCACTTCGCTTGGCCGATCAATCTCGATCGCAGCCATCCATTCACCTGGCATCACCCACGCCCGATTCCTAACCCTGCAGACCTTTGATCTTGACCGTCCATCGCGAGATAAGCACGTCCTCTTCTTGATGGGTCTGTGATCAGATGAGCCGACGGCTGTGATCCTAGGAGAAGGCGACCGCGCCCTATCGCTTCCCACGATAGTTTAAGGTCAGGAGTCAACGTACGAAATGCTTGATCGAAGGGAGGCGAGCGAGATCGAGAGGTAAGAAGGAAGCTGAAGACGGGTCACTGGTGGCTGTTCTCTTCCTCTTTTATTCCAGATATGGAGCTCCTTTCTTTGGCGGCGGTTGTAATCGACGCGGTATCGACCAGGGCTTGAGCTCGCCAGCGGAACCCGCAGCGGAGGCAGCACAGAGGGGAAGAATCCAGCGAAATATTTAGGCCTTGCTTCCAATCCGAATCTACGGAAGAATCGTTGAGGTGCAATCGAGAGGAGGAAGGAGGAGGAGCTCGTCCGTTGTTACTGCCGCCGTGCTTCTCTTCACTCCAAGCAGTGGTTCCCAGCCATGTATCCCCTCATCGACCTTATGAAAGGTTGGGAGTCGTCAAGCCTTTTTCTTGGTCTTTCTCTTGAATTTTTCTTGATTACTTTTTGATGCTATTGGGGTTTCTTGCATGGATCTGTTTTGCGGACGGTGGAATCTGCGAATCTTGCCTTTTCTGGCGTGGTTTGTGAGGAAGGTTTCGTGGAATTTTGTCGGTGCTGTATTCTTCCTCGATTAGGGTTTTGTGTCGGAGGATTTTGGGGATTTTGGTCTGACGTCCTCATTTTATTCGTTGCTGCTTATGTTTGGGTTTGTGGTTTTTGGTTTGCTGGGATCTGATGGGTCCGTGGGTTGTAAATATCCCTTTTTGGGTGATGTAGAATGGTAAAAAACAAAAGAAAATAAAATACATGAGGAATAATAGAGTATTCTTTCGTGTTTAGCAAGATCATAACAACCAAAGGTCATAATCGATGGTCTTCTGTTTATTGGAGAATGATAAGAGTTTGAGAGTGGAATGAAATATGAAGATTTCCACGGTTAAAGAGGAGATTAAGAGAAATAGCATTGGGAACTTTGGATTTTGCATGCCACTAATATGCTTATACGGATTTTTATAGTTAAACAGTGTCTGATTTCCAATTTTGGATAAACAGATAAATAAGAAAATATGTCGTTTTAATCATCACAGCAAATCTTGTCATCATCAACCTTTTCTTATTTTATCTTGTTAAAGTCTGTTGCAATTGCTGGATAAAGAATATCGACACCTTGCTAAAAAAAATGTAATGAAACAAAGAAAAAAAGCATGTGAACAAGGCGAAGAATTTATACATATAAATTTAGGATCTAAGATTCCCTTAACACAGGCAATGAGGATCTCTATTCCCTCCTAACCATACAAAAAGCAAGGAAAGAAAAGACCTAAGGATCAACATATTTGAATTTTTGCTGTAAAACAGGGGTATCTGTACTTTTGAATGAAATACATTTTATCTGGATGTCAAGATAAAATACATTTTATTTTGGAGCTGGTTCTTGAGTATAACAATTAACAAGAAAAAAGGTTGTTCTGATAATTAAATCCTATTTTCAGAATCATTAAAAAATTTAGTGAACTCATTAGTAGCTGTTAGCTCCTGTGTATCTAGAGTTGAAAAGAAAGTTGGTAATTGCACTCAAATGAAATCCAGGCATCTAGGATTGCGGCACTAGTGGCTGGGAGGAAAACTTTCTTAATCGTTTACTTACATGCACACAATTATGTAATTGAATGAATCCAGCTACGTGCTCCATCATATTGTGCCATATGTGGTGAACAAATTGTTACCACTTTTTGTATTGGCGATGAATGGATAAAGTGGATTGGAAACTATGTTTTGGTACCTGTATGTGAAATATATGTATTGTTTTGTGATTGTGAAAGAGGTTGTAGACCACGATTCTTGGAATCTTAAAGATCTTAGGCGAATACTACGAGGTACAATGCTACTATATAGATAAGATTGAGCATTTCAAGTTATTTAACATCACTAAATGAGTGAAGCAATGCAATCTTATTACAGAGGGAAAATTTTCCCTCTATGGTATGACTTTTCTCAAAAGTTTCAATGACCAAGAAATTTTTTTTCTCAATGACCAAGAAATGTTGATCTATTGCAAAACACAATTGATATCTTATCAGCCTCATAACCATAAGGAACACAATAAAACACATAATCGAGAGGACATAGGTGCAAGTTTTATAGGACAAGAGTCCATTTTCTACTGCAGAACTATGTTTAAGTTGCATTTTCATTGGAAAGTAAGAATTGTAAGCAAAAGTTGGTGAAACACAAACACAAACTTTTAGCAGCACTGAGTGATGCCTGCTGCATTCTGGTGCCTTGTTCTGATCATCTTTCTTTCTGTAGCATTGGTAAAAATGTTGCCTTTTAATCAATATTTTTATTGTAACAAATTGTTGCTATTCTAGGTTGAGTCAGCTTTTGTAAGCGTGGCAACTATGTCATGGTCAAAATCCTAATACGTTATATCTGAGACTTGATTTTTTTTTTTTAATAGCATTTCTCTACTTGACTCAATTTATATAAAACTTACATCTTCATGTGGTAAATTTGTGATGTCTAGCATAAAGAAGTTTTAATTGAAATGGTTGGCTCTAGACAGATGTTGATTTGTATCGTCAAACTGTTGTGTAAATTTTGCTATATTTAATATGCTTATCTATGGATCACTCTAAGTTTTGGCCATTATAAATCTTATTTGCAGGAGTGGGATAATTCTTCATGGAGCTTGCTTTTTTATTGAAATACTATATGTAACCCAGAACTATATTTTTTCAATTTTCAAATTATGATGAATTTATCCAGCAAAGGTCTTGCAGACAGCAAGGTTGCAAAGTTGAGTTCATTGAACAAGGTCACCACATTAAATCCTAGTGCAGCCGAATTTGTTCCTTCAGCCCTTAAATATACCTCTGGAATCACCAAAAGTGCAGAGTCAACAAAGTTTGATTTTCCAGGGTCTTCTAGAAAAGCAGTCTTAGACCGAACAGGGTCTAATACTTCAAATAATTCAGATGATGAGATACACCAGTACTGGCGTGACCAGCTTCCTGATGACATCACTCCTGACTTTGAAGTCATTGGAGAAGAAGAGTTGCATGAACCTTCTCACCTTACACTTGCAGGTTTCTCAATTCATGATGGTGTTGAACAATCAAAATTTTCAGCATTAGCGACTGGCCAGACATTGAATGTGCGGCAAGATCTTTCTTCTCCTACCACTGATACTGGAAATATGGGATATCCTGGATCTGTTAACTCTAATCAACAATCATCAGTTGCTTCCATGATTTCAGCTTCTAATATGAAGGGAAAATCATTCATTGCTGAACAGCATGGGAAGATACTTTATGATGGAGATTTGAATGCTGATTTGGTGGGGAATTTGATGGGTGATTATGTGTTTCTTCAGAACTCAATCACTGATCCCATAGAATACTTATCATCACAATTTCCTGGTTTTGCCGTTCAGAGCCTTTCGGATGTTTATTATGCAAATGGATGTGATTTGAACTTGACCATTGAGATTCTGACCCAGCTTGAGGTGTGTGTGCATCCATCCAGACTTCTGTTCTTTTAAATAAATTATCAAAAATTGGTGCCTGATTAGGATATGTATCTTGGATTATAAGAAATCAGAACTTGGGTCCATCTTTATATACCATTTGATAATTCACGAGGCAACAATCACAGATATGAATTCGTCAGGATTTTGATGTCTAGGATCTCCTCGAATGATTTATGGTTAGCTGTTCTGTTCATTTCTTAAAATAATGTGCTTTACCATCTGTGCCTAAATCAGTCAGCTAGCTAGTTGACAATGCACCACGTCATCTGAATTCAAGTTTACAAGTGTAGCTATGGATATTACTCTAAATCAATATATATTTTAAATTGACTCAAAAGTCCAGAAAGCATAATGGAAAACCAGAATTTTTTCCATTTTTCTACATTGAAATATATTCAGATTGCTTAGCTGTATTATCTGAAATATAAAACTGTTCATTAGAAAATGTATTTGTCAATATACATGTGAGTAGTTTCATGTTCTAGGATATATTAAATAGAAACAGAAAGCAGAAGAAAATCACTTTGGAAGCTTCTAAGCACCATGGGAACTATTATATATCTTTTATTTCACTAGATGGATCTCAGAAGAAAATCACTTTGGAAGCTTCTAAGCACCATGGGAACTATTATATATCCTTTATTTCACTAGATGGATCTCTTGGTCTTTAAACAAATGAGAAATTGTGGTTCTTCGTCTGTCCCTTTTAACAAAGTAATCAAATATAAATCTTTCATAATAGAATATGGGAAAATTTTATATATACACCGTTTTAAATGCTTTTAGGAAGCAGTATTATCTCAAGTGTAAGTGGATTGATATCCAGAGAGATGCCTATATTTTTAAAATGTTAATGTAGGGAACATCTGTCTATTGGTTTTTCCAGGTGACTTGCATGTGACTGCCTTTGCTTTCTTGTGTTATTTGCTGACCATAATGGAATAAGGTGCTGTATTTGTTAATGATAGTGCTTTCATTGTTGTTTGCTTTGCTTTTAAAGATTTTACCGTGCAATACTACTAGAGTTTTGCTGATGAATTTGTTTGAAATAATAAAACCATCTTGGCTGATGCTATGTCTTTAAGTTATATATCACTTGGCATAATGACTTGCTCGAGGGTTGATATTCAATTTTTTGTATTGCAGCTTCAAGTTGATGCCGGCTCTGACCAAAACCTTAACACAAATTCCTTGGCTGCTCCAAACTTTAGCCCGATGGACTTTCCAGCTCTTCCATTAGCAGACGCTCAAAATCAGTTGTCAAAGTATACTGGAGAAGATGTTCAACATGGTTTTAATATGCACAAATCTTCTTCTGGTACATCAAGAGGTGATATTGATTTTGCTTCAACTGTTAGAAAATTAGCATTGCAGGATTCTGGTCACTGGAAGTATGATAGAAAAGGCTCTGCTAATACTGGTGTTGGTTCAAGTAGCAATTCCCAACAGTTGGCTACTTCATATAATGGTCTTAGCAAAATGGTTTATGGGGATAAATGGCATGGTTCAGGTCCAGCTCGGTCATCTCCTATTTGGCTTGAGACTGGGGAAGCAGTGGGTAATATTTTTAGTATATCTTCTTTTACTGCTCACCATATTTCCATGAATTTTTACTGGATTTATCTAAAGTTTCCCCTTATCTATGTTTCCATTTCTGAGATGACAGCAAATATATATTCAGAGTCAAGAGAAGAAGCTCGCGATTTTGCACGTCTTCGAAATGCATGCTTTGAACAGGTAGATGTGCTCCTTATAATGGTGTTTATGTACATTAGGACACCATATGAGTTGACTTTTCATGAACTTGCAAATGGTGCATGAGGGCATCGTTAGTATGTATCAAAATCAATAACGTGCAAGAATCATATGAGATGGTTGGAACATTTACATGTTAGGGCTAAGATGATCTTATTGAAGAGGTAAGCGGACTCGTAGATTTTCAAGTAACATGTGAGTGTACTACAACTTAGTAGACGTTTGAAACATGTGCTATTCAGGGACAGATGATCACTTTGGGGATTTGTCACATACTCTCTCAGGGTCGTTGGAAATCATCCTAACATCAAATTGTACATTTTTACTTATTGTTTCTATGTGGTCTTAGTGTTTCCTGTTGTGCCTCTTGTAGTGTGGCAATACTGTTGGATTATGTGTGTAGTAGTTATGTATTCTTAAGTTTACTCACTTTTGTTTTGTTACATGGATTGAATTGGAAATTTGAGCTGTGTTGTTGAGTCCATAAGTCACAAATGGTTGACAGGCAAGACAAGCATATCTCATTGGCAACAAGGCTCTAGCAAAGGAACTGAGTTTGAAGGGTCAGTTGTACAACATGCAGATGAAAGAAGCTCATGAAAAAGCTAAAGAAACAATTTACCAGAAAAGGTTGGTCAGTCATCACTCTGTAGTGTACGCCTGTCATTTGGTCCCTAATCATATCATTTTTTTTGCCTAATTTTAACAGCAGTAGTAGTTTGTGTTTCTTTTGATATACTAAGTACACTCTTTTAACTGTGTAAACATATGTTTTGTTTTTAAAGGTTGTGAAGTAATTAGAGTCACCATTTCTGTTCTGTACTTCAGCCAATAGTTCTGCTGCTGCCACCAAATGAGACTCTCATTCATATAACTAATCGAAGTTGAGAATTTTGAATATCCCAATGTAAATTTACAGCCTTTGTAGATGGATAAACAAAAGCATCGCTTGTACAACTTTTACCAGAGGAACAATTGAAGTTGACTGAAGTATCTTTCTTCAGTCATCATGTTATTGGAATATATCTATATCATATTTAGAGCTGTCATTACCTACAAGTTAGCAGAATTGCATTTGTGAAATAAGCATGTCCTTGTAAGGTTTATTTTCTATACTGGCCTTCTGGGGCTGCCATGAAGAGCTTAGAGATGTTGGTCAGCTTGTTGAAGTAATATTGTACTCTATAACAAGTTGTGGTTGTGTTTCTGTTTTAGACCACAGATCACATAACGACATTTGTTGGATTTCCTACGCATCTTTCAGGAACCAATCTTCTGAGATCCTTGGCTGCAGCCGCGGGCAGGATCATCTTATCGATCTGCATGGCCTTCATGTCGGTGAAGCCATACATGTTCTACATCGTGAACTGAGAGCCATGAGGAACACGGCAAGGGCTGCTGGGCAGCAACTGCACGCCCTGATATGCGTCGGGACTGGCCACCACACCAAGGGCTCCCGAACACCTGCCAGGCTTCCTGTGGCAATCGAGCAGTACCTGGCGGAGGAAGGCCTTCGCTTCACCCAGCCTCAGCCCGGTCTGCTCCGTGTTGTGATATACTGACACAGAACGAGAAAAAAAAAAGGTATACAAGAGGGTCATGAATTATAGAAAATGAAAAAAAAAAAAAAGTATCTAGCATTGTAACATTAACAATGGTGGCTTTCTGGACACATTTTGTTAGCCATTCTGTGGAATTATTTGATTCCTGGGGGAATTATTTTTTGTGAGAAGATCATGTTGTTTCTCTAAATATGATTCTCTTACATTTGTGCATATAACACTGCATATGAACGGAATAAATTTATGTCTCACTTTTGTGGATCAGGAAAAAGATTAGGGCGCCATTACTGAAAACACTTTCAACTACATGTTATTTGCAATGTGGTGTATAAGCAAAGGTGATGAAAAAAAAAAAGAAAATGGTGGCAAACCCTTTTTCTAGTTAGAGGTCAAATCTTTATATCATTATTCTTGAGATTCCAAATCAGTAGTTGCTGATTATTATTCAATGCTTGATCTTAACATTTACAACTTACATGTGGGTATTAACTGATTTCATATCATACAAGTTGTTGACAGCAGATGTAGAAGTTTGTGGTCCTCTTGTACAATGCGTGTGCACAGCAAGACGAGGACAGGAAGAAAAAGAGTCCTTCCAAGTTGACTTATCTGAAAGTGATAAAGAGGCTGGATGTAGATTTTGATGTGCATGAATCTGCTTGAAGTCTTCCGGAGTCCTAGAATTAGGTTTGTTAGGAACCTGAGCATGAACACAGTTGTCCACATGGTTATCAAAAGTGATCTGCTGCTTTCTGAACAAGCACCTGTTGACCAAAAGTGATCATAAGATACCCAATCAAGTTGGCTCACTGTCCTGGATCATTCCAGCATCTGGGAGAATAGTTGCCCTTTCCATGAGCGAAAACCACCGAGGCAGTTGATGGTTTCATTCGTGCTTTGACTTTCTTGCTGAATCTTGATCGGTTGACTTTGTCCCATGCTGCTGCTGCTGCTGCTGCTTAGCTTCATCTGACCACGACATTTTCTTCACATTTGATGTTCAATAATGCGGTCAAAACTGCGAACCCGAAGTGAAGTGATTCGACTTTTAATCTCATCGACATGCAAGAACAATTTAACTGGGAGCTCTTCTTTTGGTGGAACCTCGACTGGGTTCTCTGTTCTTTCGTAGCATGGACGAGCCTCGTGGTTCTTCCAATCCTCCGTTAAAGTTCTTTCCGATTCAATGAAAAGTCTCCTTTTCCCAAGAGCAATTTGCATGCTTTTATCATCATTCATCGTTGAGCTCTGTTTCAGATCATATGCAGTATGAAGTGCTAGAATATGTGTTCTCCAAGCCTGTGGTACAGGCCATGGCACACCTTCCTACGGAGGATGCAAATGTGGAATTGAGTACAGATCTTTTTTTTGTGTCTAGTGGATCTCATCCCACACACAGCGGGAGCCATTGTTTTACTCTCTCGAGGTGCATTGGTGCCGTCAACTATCTGTGATCTATCGCAAGGCATCTCTACTTTAGTTTCCTTGCCTGAGGTGTCTCTACCCCCTTCCTCACAAGTCCTCTCATCGCCATTTATCTGTAGTTTCTCGAGAGTTCAATACTAGGGAGAAGCGTTCGTGGACCACATGGCAGAGCTGTTCATCTCCTTCGCCTAGAAATCATACCTTGCTTCCATCAACATCTTCGCCCCTCTCTCTCTCCTGTTTCTATTATGAAGAGAGAGTTGCAACTTGTTTCATATGCTATTTCCTTTGCGTTGAATCTGTTCAAGAGTCAATCTTCTGTAGCAGGGCAAAACCCCAGCGATCACCACCGGTGCAAGCAATTATCATATGGGGAAAGTGGTGGCCCAAGCTTCTCCTTCGACCTGCAGCCTGCTTAATGTATGACATCGAGGGTTGTGGACGTACGTGGAGGAATGGAGAACGACACAGTGTAGGATAGTTTAGTGGCAGTAGCATCATGGTGAGCGACGAGGAGACGACATAGGGGAACGCAGACGTCCATCTGATCTCGGGGACCGTTTCCAGGAGATGGGTTAAGTCCACGGAGATCTGGATTTGGAGCTGCGTGATGTGGTGCGAATGATGGTTTGAGTGGGTCAACTCCGTTCGACACACGCGTCGGTCCGACAAGCACAAGATCCTGCCATCGCCACCTTGTCGTGACACTTGCTCTGTGCACTCTGGGAGAAGGAGAAAGAAGGCTTTGGTGGCGCCGCTCACTCCCAGCTGGAGCGCTGGAACCGATGAGGCTTTGGTGCCTGCGATCTTCTTATCTCCCACTTCCTTCTTTGATTTCATCCGCACTGCGATCAGATGATTGATTCTTCTGCTGCGGCAAAGCAAAGAAGAAGAAGGAAGAAGAAGAAGTAGAAAGGTGGTGTTCTCAGTTTCCCACAACCAATCTTTGACTGCAAGTCTCATGGGTTTGGAATGGATTCAACATACTATTTATATGAGTTTATAAACCTTTATTATCTGATAAATATATATAAAGATATCAAATTTGCATGTGTGGATCACAACTTAGTTTTCTTGCCCATTGTTCTTTCTTTCTGATACCAAAAGCACTTGAGATGAACTCATTCATTGAAGTGGAATTGGAATTGGTAAAGCTTAAACCTAACATGGATTCTCAAGATCAACTGGGAAGAAGATTCAATGGTATGCATGCACGGATAAAAAGCTCATAACCTTCATGTGAGAGATTAAACTTTGTCACACATCTTTCGATGGAGCATAAACAAATTCAATTCATGGCATTGAGATTTGAAAAGACACACTTAAAAAAATAAAAATATCCTGAAACTCGAAAGATGGGAAGAAAAGTGGTTTATATTTAACTCATTATATTTGAGATGCAATGAGATCCGTATGAAGTCAGGTATAGAAGCTTGAATTGATATGAGAGCTGAGATGAAATAAATTGAATTGCATGGTATAGACAAATTTGCATTGTCTATACTGTCTCTCTCACCATCCCCTTCATTTGGCATGTATTGTTGCATTGATATGCTAAATGTGCTGTGTGTTGGACTGAAACGTATCCCAAGCTGACCTGATGGCCACTGTTACCTGTGTCATGGCATCTCCATCGTAGCCCCAACGGTAGAAGGAATCCAACTGCTTGCCTTATTATGGCTGCAAGATGATGTTAGCTTTCCATATCCACGTTTATGTGGCTGATGCAGGAGGAGAAGCACAAGCACGCTTCCATGTCCCTTCGCTGCTGTAGTGTCACGGATAAATTTCTAAACATGATAATGCTTATGTATGTTCGTGTCTTTTGGTACGCTGTAGTGTCACGGATAAACTTATGTTTGTTGTAATGCTTATGTATATTCATATCTTTTGGTATGTTCATACTTTACATAGTATGTAGAGGGATGATCGAAGGCTTAATAGTCCCATTTTAGTTGGGTTTGGTGATCGCTTTAGGCTTGTAAATAAAGGTTATGTCATGTGGATACTTGTGAGAGATTTTCGGTATGTAGTTGATCATTTTGACCCTTTGTTGTGTAATTGTTCAGAGCTTATCTGTAGTTGACCATTTTGACATTTTGTTGTGCAACTGTTCAGAGCTTGTAAACTCTGTTTGTAATTTGCATTGTCTATGAAGTGTTTCCTGGAATGTTTGTTTGTGAATATCGAGTGAGGTGCTTTATCTAACCCGTTTTCTCTTTTGTATGTCTTAAGGGACAATGAGAGGCTCCGGGGAGGTTGACCTTTGCGGACGAACACACAAGGGTGCCGAGAGGCTCCGGGGAAGCTGACCTTTGCGGACGAACACACAAGGGTGCCGCACGACGTAGGCAAAACCAACTAAGTTCATGATAGATGGTATCAGAGCAGGACAAGCACTCATAGAAACACTTGGCATGCAAACGTGAGGGACCTAGTGGGGCTGCGTTGAGGGCAGTCAGCACACGTGCGATAGTTTGGGGGAAAACGAGCATAGAGATGTAGGGAAAATGAGTCACTCGGAGGAGCGGGCATCTAAGATTGATATTTAGAGGAATGACCAACCCTTCGCACAAGAGGCACCACGAGAACAAGCAAGCTTGGAAGAATGCGAAGCGTACAAAGGTTGGGATGGCTGAGTTTGAGCTACGGCTCAACGTTGACAACTATACTTGATGGTGCTCAAGGCAAGCGAGGCGCTTGGTAAAGGATGAGACCATGCAAGGTGGAATGAGTTGCTCAGCGACCGAAAGAGTTGTGCAAAGCTCACAGAGGTGAGGAGAATTGCTAACTCGAAGAATTCGGTACTCATGCACGGGCTTGTATATGGACGATGAAATGTTCGCGGCCATCCCAAGACGACCGAAACTTGGCGCCATGGAGCATTGAAACTTTCTCTTCGGCACATGAAGGATACGTCCGTAGGAGGTTGAAGTGTGCAACGAGTTCAGCATGTTGTAGGCCTTGAGTGGTGCAACGGGGGCTGTATTGACGTGGAGTCGCAATTTAGCAAGTGCGTTTGCAGGAGGCAGAACAATGCACAGGTTGCTCAGCAAATCGGAGTAGTCCAAGGGGATGGTGGTCTCCGAAACTTTCAGAGAGAAAGAAGCATAAAGAGATATTGCTCCAACGGGACAATTATCCAGGAGGGATAGATCTCGGTTCTCCAGAGGGAGAATCATGTGCAACAGACTACACATGTTGAAGAGGAGTACCTCAAAAACAATAACTCCATGAAGCTCAATGGACCGAGCGAGCAGCGAGGGGTCGTCGCATGATCTCGCTTGAGAGAATGCATTGGTGGATGCATTGCGAGATCAAGTGGGGGAGCGACCCAAAGCAACACAAATGAAGGTACACTTGAAGTCGATATGGAGATAAGACTCAAGGGAGGGCTGACCCGTGGAATAATGGGCGTGAGGGTCACCATCAACTCAATGCAAAACGAGGAGCGGAGCAACTTTGGTATAACTTGGCGAAGTACCCAAGCCGCATAAAGGGAGCCAGCATAGAAGATGGAACATGGAGCGGAGGCACAAAGCTTTCCTTAGATAGAGGTTAAGGACATGAACTCTTGTAGAGGCAAGAGCGGGATCATGTTGTTCCATGGGTCTTTCATTCTGACGGAGCAAACTCATCTTGCATGGCGCCAAAGATGAAGGGAGCTTCTGGGCACATGCACTTTATCTCGGAGAAGCATTTGACGGAGGAACTAAGGCGACTCAGCTTGCAGAGGTAAAGTTGGGTTCAAAAGGCCTTGGCACGGGGCAAGAGGATGCGGAGGTGGGTACTCTTGAAGAATTTGCCATAGTGATGCCATTTAAGTTGTCATGAAGGAAGCAGTACGCAGCGGAGATTGTGCTAGTAGGGGTAGAGGCCCAGGATCCAGACAATGGTACCCCATTTTCAGCGAAGTC
>LVTN01000151.1:412019-444184 GCA_001649415.1 Musa itinerans
AGGAGGGATAGATCTCGGTTCTCCAGAGGGAGAATCATGTGCAACAGACTACACATGTTGAAGAGGAGTACCTCAAAAACAATAACTCCATGAAGCTCAATGGACCGAGCGAGCAGCGAGGGGTCGTCGCATGATCTCGCTTGAGAGAATGCATTGGTGGATGCATTGCGAGATCAAGTGGGGGAGCGACCCAAAGCAACACAAATGAAGGTACACTTGAAGTCGATATGGAGATAAGACTCAAGGGAGGGCTGACCCGTGGAATAATGGGCGTGAGGGTCACCATCAACTCAATGCAAAACGAGGAGCGGAGCAACTTTGGTATAACTTGGCGAAGTACCCAAGCCGCATAAAGGGAGCCAGCATAGAAGATGGAACATGGAGCGGAGGCACAAAGCTTTCCTTAGATAGAGGTTAAGGACATGAACTCTTGTAGAGGCAAGAGCGGGATCATGTTGTTCCATGGGTCTTTCATTCTGACGGAGCAAACTCATCTTGCATGGCGCCAAAGATGAAGGGAGCTTCTGGGCACATGCACTTTATCTCGGAGAAGCATTTGACGGAGGAACTAAGGCGACTCAGCTTGCAGAGGTAAAGTTGGGTTCAAAAGGCCTTGGCACGGGGCAAGAGGATGCGGAGGTGGGTACTCTTGAAGAATTTGCCATAGTGATGCCATTTAAGTTGTCATGAAGGAAGCAGTACGCAGCGGAGATTGTGCTAGTAGGGGTAGAGGCCCAGGATCCAGACAATGGTACACCATTTTCAGCGAAGTCAATGGACTTCGGGAGCTACTAGGCGACTGACTGTCCTAGAGCGGTGCTTCATCTAGGTGTGACCCAAGAGCGGGTGGATGAAGGTCGATTACTAAAGGAGCAAACAAAATTGAAGGCGAGAGAGATCCTGCGATGTATTGGCAGAGGCCACACATGGAGGGATCACAACTTAAGTTCATCCCACAAGGATCAGAATGCAATAGAGATGTCACCAGGAGGCGACATGGTGCAGCGAATCGTGGTGGAACAATTCGTGGCAATGTGATACCAACAAAATGCCCCGTGAGGGACTGTATCATACGGCGGTATGATCGGGAGTATTACTGGAAGCTCCACTTCGGTAAACAACACGACGGCAAGAAGGGCTATGGATTCAAGGAGTGAAGGCCATGGTACTGCAGAGGCAAGTCTTCCGTGCGTGCATCAAATTTTGCATCGGATGAAAGCCTTGAGTAATAGCATATGAGGGGCTGTGTTCCACCAAGGGAAAAGTTTGAATGCAAGTACTAGTGAGTCCCATGGGAGGGACTTGATCATGCAGAGGTATGATCGAAGCAGCTAGAGAGTTGGACTTCTCCAGAGCCCATATTGGCTTAAAGGAGCTCGGCAAGTCAGAGGACAAGGTCGAGTAAGTGAACGTTGCTACCAAGAAAGTTAAGGAGAACAGAATCGGTGCAAACCCTACAACATGATGGCAGAGGCCATGCATTGGAGTTGCAGTCTATCTTTCCATCGACCAAGGGGAACTGCTTGAGAACATAGAGGTGTTGAAGCAGGGGGTCAAAAGGGGCGAAGAAGCGACGACGAGTCCAGAGAGACTTAGCTACCAAAAACAAAGCATTGGTTAGAATGAAGGTGAACTCGAAGGTGTGCCACAGAAGCAGATCTACCGATCATGAAGAAAAGAGATGCAGATATAAGGTGACTTATACTAGGGGAGTGAGCATGGCAACGCCATGGTACCGCAGAGGCGGGACTTTTGTGAAGTCATCAATCCCTTGTTCTCATGGAGGGAGGACGCTTGGTCATGAAAGGGGTCGAGGAGGTGGAGTATGCGGAGGCAAACTCCAAGTACTAAGACAATGCTCAAGGGCGGAGGCCAGAGAACTTTGTAAGACCGATGTCAACGAGCTTCTCAACAAGATAGCCGAAAGTGAAGGACTTCGAGTCGTAAAAGTGTGCACGACCAAGGAACGAAGCAGGCAGTACACGATACTGTACCTTTGCTACTCGGTGGAGTATGCGGCAGAGTTGATGGAGAAGACGGTACAATCCCAAAGGCGATCAAAACTACTAAATACTTACTCCAAGTTGGGGTGAAAACTTTCTGCATTCCAGAAGTTCGATGGCATTGAGAATATGAATCACAGTAACTAACTCAACGTAAGGAGTGCAAACACTTCAAGTTGTTTAGAAGTGTGAGCAAAGAGCAGGCGAAGGCTAGTAACTAGCTCAATGCATGGAGTACAACCTCGAGGAGGCGGGCGAAGTCATATAACCTTTACCTTCTCAACTCTTAAGAGAATGGGCGAAATCGAGTACCCCAATTCTCTTATCTATCCAATAGAGGAGCTCTATACAGGTTCAAAGATCCTTCGAAGATAATAGAAGACAATAGTTGTCAAATCCTCACCAACGGTGATCAGTGCTACTGAAAGTAGATTGTCCGCTTCATTTCCCAACGAAATGCCAATCGAAAGCGGAAGTGATGCGAACCTACTCGGAAGGGACAACTAAGTGAAAGAAGAGTCGATGGACAAATTTTATGGAGGAAGGAACTCAAAAACATCAAAAGTTTACGAGACGATGCTCGTCAAAGCTCCAACGAGCATCCATCCAGTTCAAGTAGCAAGAGTCATTTGAGAGACTAGCGTAAAGTAAGGATGGTCTTTTCCTTTATCTGAAGGATCCGCAAGAACCAACAAGGATCAACACAACTCAGCCAACCCCACACTAGAGTCAAAGTAATTGGCGAGTTGAAGCGGTATGGCGGATCGAAAGTTCGACTACTCAACAACAGCAGTGGAGAGCAACTGGGAGCCTAAAGGCGCATTGCAATTGGAGAAGAAGATTGAAGACTCAGCAAAGGCGAGAAGTTGCAGTGTCGGCAAAGGCTTTGACGAGGACGTCGAAGGAATGAGTGGGGGAGAATGTCACGGACAAACTTCTAAACAGAATATTTATTGTAATGCTTTTGTATGTTCGTGTCTTTTGGTATGTTTATGTTTTGCACACATGTAGAGGGATGGTCGAAGGCTTATAGCCCTAGTTTAGTTGGGTTTTATGGTCGTTTTAGGCTTGTAAATAAAAGTTGTGTCATGTGAACACTTGTGAGAGATTTCGGTCTTATAGTAGATCATTTTGATATTTTGTTATGCAATTGTTCAAAGCTTGTAAAGTCTATTTGTAATTTGCATTGTCTGTTTCCTAGAATGTTTGCTTGTGGATCGCGAGTGAGGCGCATTCTCTAACCCGTTTTCTCTTTGTAGGTCTTAAGGGACCATGGGAGGCTTTAGGGAGGTTGATCTTTGCGGACGGACACACAATGACGTATGACTTAGACAAAACCAACTAAGTCCGTATAGACCCTAAGGGACTATGAGAGGCTTCGGAGAGGTTGATCTTTGCGGACGGATACACAATGGTACCGTACGACTTAAGCAAAATCAATTAATTCCGTGACAATAGGGTGGCCGGGTTCTACCCCTCGCCACCTCTGCGCAGTGCCAGTTGCCACAGATGTGCATGCCCTTGGGTTGTTCGCTGAAATGGCCGCAAGCTCTTCAGAGAGGGATTGCTTCTTTAGCCATCAAGATCTGATCCCAACCCTTCTCTCTGCAAGGACAGAACCATGTGCTCGCCGAAATGTATGCAACCGCACAAGGCTTCTGTCAGCAAACTCGGCACGGAAAAGCGAACCTTGCATTCATCTCATGATCATAATCCATGCATGGGGAGCGCTCACTGCTCAGTAGAGAGAGGATATTTGTGGAGCGTAGAGGCTGAGAAGGGTCGGTGAATCGTCAGCAGTGACCTTAGACCGATACAATATGGCCATGGCATTCTGTAGCACTTTGCTCACCGTCTATATAACCCCTCCATCGGTCCCATTTGCTGAAGGAAGTTGCAGGTAGTCGCTTGGCTTCTCTCTCTGTCTCTTCCAAGTGCTCTCTGTAGTGCAGAAACGAATGAGAAGATTGTAGACACTCTCAGCAAGCAAGCAAGCAAGCGCTGTCTCTCTCTCTCTGCCTCTTTGTTAGGATCTGAAACATGAGGGTAAGGATTAAAGCCTCTTCTCTCTCGCTCTCTATCTCTCATTGTCATCAACATTTTAACGGTGTTTGTGGCTTGTGTTGGCTTTAGATCTTGAGTTGGGTGCAAAACAAGTTCAATGGGAGACCAGAGAAGAAGTGTTCTGCTTCTCGTGAGTGAGCTTCCCATTCTTGCTTTGATCTGTGTCATCTATCTTCCGTCTGGCATCGTGTAGAATGATCTGCTTATTGATACACTATTCATCAGGTGCTTCAGCTCCTGGAAATGAACACAGCGAGTGGCCGCAGGCCCTGTTGGCAATCGGAACATTCGGCATCAACGACATGAAACAAGACCCACAAATCGCAGAAAACTTGGATGCTTCGGAAGACTTGCCTGATTTCACCGCAGAAGAAGTGAACACACTGCAGAAAGAGCTAGCAAAGCTGCTGAGCCGAAAGCCAAAGTGTAGCACCAGCGGATCCGAGATCGCCGAAGAAGAAGAAGGTAGAGCTAATCTGCCACTGAACAGGTTTCTCAATTGCCCGTCGAGCTTGGAGGTCGACAGGACCACCAGCTTGAAGCTCGACAACAATGGCGATCTCTCCCCCTGCACCAAGATCATACTAAGCAAAGTGAAGGATGCATTACTGGGCAACCGAAATCCCATCAAGAAGAAATCACTCTCGTTTCTTCTGAAGAAGATATGTGTATGTGGGAGTGGCTTCGAGTCACCTCCAAGCTTCAGAGACCCCATTCCTGAGCCAAGGATCGAGAAGGTATGGCAAATTCTTGTTTGTTTTCTTCCTCGTGGAGATTTGTCATCTACGTGAAGCCTTCATGCGAACCTTGGATGACAGATTCTCAAGGCAATTCTTACCAACAAGAGCTCTGCTCCAACATCAATGAGAAGCTACTTGGAGAGCAAACCCAACGAGAAGTTGCAGGCATCAAAGGTGGAGGAGGATGACCATAGGAAAGATCAGTGTCGATGGGTTAAGACAGATTCCGAGTGTAAGACGATCAATTCTTGCATTACAATGGTAATACCATGTTTTGATGGCCACTGATGTGAAACTGTTCTTGCTTGCAGATATCGTTCTAGAGATCTAGAAACCAATATGGCATCGAGTGTCGGTATGATCGAAGGCAGCTCTCTCTCTCTGATAGTGTTGATGTTTATGAAGAAGCCACGGAAGGTATGCCAATCGCTTGGGAGTCCCAGACTGACCATGGAGCAGAGAAGCGAACCAGAAGGGTTTTCGCAGAGGAGAAACACTGCATTTTTGCTGTGAATTTATGCTTTTGAGTGTTAATAGTAAAAGAAAAGGAAATTGTCATGCAGATGTTATAAAAAAGCATTTTGATGAATGGCTCAATCATCTTTCTCTTGTGCACATGTAATTTGAGATGCAATAATTCTTGAGCTTGTCAGCTGTGCTTGCCCTGAGAAATTGTCTGCAATTGTGATCTCAGACAGTGGAGTGGAGAGCTGTAGAAGAAATCTATCTGCACCCAAGCAAACTTTGACAACCCATTTTTGTTATTTATAATTCTAATATTCTTATGTTATCTATTTGTAAATAGATATATATGTTGTCAATTTATAACTTAATTTCAATATTTTTTTCCCTTCTTCATTAATCCGTGAAGGAAATGCCTCTAAATACAATTTAGAGCTCTTTTAGAGGTGTCTTCTAACAAATCACACATTAAGGTAATCAAATTGGAATCAAATGCGGGGCTCACAACTGTCGACAAATCGGAGGGCTTCGCCCGGTGTTTCGTCTCTCGGCACGATTAGGTGAGGCGTCGGTGCGTCTAGCACACGTGGCGCTTACGACGCTTCTGCTACGTGAGCTGCTGTTGGGTCTCCGTCATCAAATCCCTCCGCCAGCTCCCCGTTCATCGGTGAAGTCATCCGACGACGAACGTCGTGTCTGAATGCAATCTCAGCCGTTCATCTGAAGATATATTTCTTCGTCGTCATGCGCCAAATCAACTCTTTTTCCGATTCGTTGGACGCGTGAAAAGGCGTCGCCGTTCCGGACGGGGTTTTCGGAGTCGGGCCGGAGGTGATGGCTGCTGCCGCTGGTGTGTCGGGCTTGACGATGCTTAGGGTTGCAAAAGGATATGGGGAGATCGTGAGCTGTGGGGTGGTGAGGCAAAGGGGAATTCGGGCTGCCGATGGGTCCGAAAGGGTCGGGGCGCAATGTCGTGGTCGGAACAGGAAGATGTCTTGCTCTCCACCTCTCTTGCGAGCTACCTTGACGGTAAGCTTCAGCCAGTTGATCTGAATGCTTGCAAATCTTTACGTGGTGTTGTTGGATAAATTTTCTGTAATGAATAAGCGGAAAATCTAAATTTTCTACCAGGTCTTAAATTTGAGCATTCTTTAGGTCGAAAGTTCCGATTTTGTTGTCTTTTCTTGCATTAACTTTGTTTTCTCTCAAGCGATCTTGTTACTTCACTTTGATTGGTTACAGTTGGAACCTGTTATGGATTATAAATATCCTATTTAGGGACATTTTTTCTTTGATTCATATGATTATGGTTTTCTTTTAATGAGGATGTGAATACCATATGGCCCGTAATGTATTTCTTTGATTTCTACAATATTTGTTGTGTAAATCTGGTCAGTATGCGGGAGCTTCACCCCATTCTTGTTTAACCGGCAGGATTTGTGGTGTTCAGATTCAGATGGAGCTGCAAAGAATATTCTACCACTCAGTTTGAGCACACATAGTGGTAAGGTTCTGCGGCATTCATTCAAGGGTGAATTTTGGTTATGTGGTCAACTTTAGGTGTTTGAGGAATGATGAGATATTGAGTTGGCAACTATTAGGAGGATTAGCTGTTTTTTTGTAAAAAGGATCCCTGCAAGAAATTGTGGCTATATGGCTTTATTCATTTATATACTTAAATTGCAACTCACCAGGATCATATTAGTTGAATTAAACAATTAGTGCTTAAGTGTAAAGGTAGTGACCGAAGTATATATGACCTTTGCAGACGAGAAATACATATCACATTACTTATATATGTTAGTTCCTTTTTCTCTCTCTCGTCACTTCTTGTATACCATTTCCAACCGATCTGATAGTCAAACTCTGATCAAATGCAACTTTGTTTCCGTGACCCATGTAATGCTACAGCTTATAGCTTCACTTGGCAGTGATTGATGGTAAAAACATTCTCTCTGTGGGGTTAGTCTTAAATGCATGGAAGTATTTATTCTTGCCCTGATTCTCAACTGCAAGAACGCATGAATTCCAAAGACCACTTCAAAATCTTGATACATTTTCCACGGCATTCTTGGTTGTTTGAAGTGCCTACTTCACTTGCAGATATGATCTTCATGATTTTTTTAGCAGGAATCGTTGAATATCAAAAACTCATTATGCAAAATCCCTTTTTTTGGGAGCAAGTTGAAGGAGTGGGCATTATTAGTGGAGAGGAAGCAATAAATTAGGGTTTATCATGACCAATGTTACGAGCTTGTGGAATACTATTGGATCTCTGTAAAATTGTTACAATAGTGTTACAATGAATACGATTGGGAAGTCCAATGACAAAAGAAGTTTCGTTATATCATTATTTAGTTCGAATGGGTGAAATGAGGGAATATATTCTATGTGTTCCAGCTTATTGACGATCATGTCATGTAATTCATTTTGACTAAGAGGAACTGATTCATTGTGCAGCGTAGGAGATATGCACTGTGATATTCTACTTGGTCTCTGATCCATGGGGAGAATTTCGTCTTTATAAAAGAACTAGTATCATTATCTCTTTTGATACTTGAATGACTGTTAATATGTTGGATACTTGATTCCATTTCGTTTGATGTATACTGCTTAAACTCCTATGTGTTTCAGTTGCAGAGATTAGAAATGCGAGTACCATCGCCTAGTTAACACAACCTCGTAGTCAGATACTCTTGTACTCTTATACATGCTTCTAGAGGCATCGATATATTTTCATATGTGCTTTTTCCTAGATTCCTCTGCACTAATTATCATTTAAACTATACGCGCACATTTTTCTTACATGCCTTTGTATTCTTCATATCGGCTTGCTTTAACCTTGTAATTTCATGTGTTGCCACCCTCATGCAATTTGTAGTCAGGTCTACTTGGCTTGCTTGTTCTTGCTCATTCTTTGTTATTCTGGGCTTGCTCAACGTAACGCGTCAGTAAAGTCAGTGCAGTGTCATTGAATTGGGAGCTTGCGAGAGCATCTCTTGCGACTTCTTTTCATGGCACATTTCCAGCTCATACGATCAAGATAATTGGGATACATTTCGCTAGTATTTCATACTCGTTATACATGTTGAAAATGGAAGTAGCATGATTTGTAAAGAAAATTCTACCTCAAGTATTTTTTTTTCCTTCCAATGACAACATTGTTGTGTACTCCTAACAGGCTAAAAAAACTGGAAGCGAAGCCACAGATCTGAAAGGCTCCATGAGACGGAGACTGAAGTTTCTTGTTGCAGTTTGCTTCGGATCAGGCAAGTAAAGAAAGCCCCTTTTCTTCATTCCTTCAGATAAAATTGAAATTTTGGTTTGCAGAATTATTATCATGACTCATCGAAAACCTGAAAATTTTATATGCTTCTTCTCTTTGCTGCTTGACATTTTATAATTTTGCAACTCATGGTTTGAAATAAATTTAGCAATCGAAAATAGATATATAGAGTGTAAATAATTTCTTCCTCCTTAGGCCTTCCAATTCAACTACATAAATCATCTTTATACTTGTCAGCTCATGCTTTCATCTGATTCCGTGCTCTTTGTCATACAGGAAGAGAACGGAGTCCTCGTGAATGATCAACACAACGCTAACACGGAGAAGGCTGCTTTCCATGACATCTCGAATCTTTGATCCAAGAAATCTCATGTTTTAGCCGACATTTACAAGAAGGTCAATTTATGTAGTCTTATTATTACATTTACTACCGACAATATTTCAATTCTTTCTTTTATGTTGAGCTATGAAATAATCGTATGCACAATTTTTAATTCAAACGTGATTCCAACATCTCTCTCCTAAGCCGCCACGATTGATGATCCGTGGCGTGACACGATTGACTCCCACCCTCCCTCCATTTGTCGTCGCCGTCCCAAATCCCCCAACATTTTTCACGTTTTGTTTGCCAGAACCAAATCCCAACCTTGAACAGGTCAACCCCATTGGTCAAAGCACATGCATTAGACAAAGAACAGAGCACAGCTAATCTTCTTGGACTCGGTCCACCCACCCTCGCCCACTCCGTCCTAAGGGAAGAAATATGTATTAGTTGAATCCTTAATTTATGTATATTTATTTTGAATTACGCGATAAATATGTTTGTGTGGTAAATTATTTCCTCACCTGCCTTTTGTTTTATCGTCACGTGTTCTGTAACCATGCTATACATAGACGACGAGACACAAGGCGATCGGGGAGGCAAGAGAAGCGCTGTCAAGAACCGGTGGCTCGAGCGGAAGAGAGGTGGAGAGGAGATCGTGCATTGGAGCTTGTTTTCAGGATTAAAAGGCGAAGCGAAGCTTTTTGGATCGAGCCATCCGATAGCCGGTGTGTGGGAAAGAGACGATGGAGATGGCGGCGCGGAAGCAGGGGAAGACCAACTTCGCCGTCACCTGTAGCCTCCTCAGCCGTTACATCAAGGAGAAGGGGAGCGTCGCCGAGTTAGGGATCGGGATGGGCCAACGACCCGAATACGTCGCCAAAGGTGAGAGCTTGATGGGGTTTCGACGCGAAAGTTGTTTGGATTTCGAATGTTTGGGGAGTGGATGAACTAGTTCGTCTTGGTTTTCTTGAATCATCTCCGAAACCTTGGTTTTCGGGAGATATATTCCAAAAGATCGGAGCTTTCTTTTCTTTAGGGATCCAGATTGCAAGCCACTGTTCGACTGACTCGCTTCGGTCCATCTTTTAGGCAAATCGCAAGCGTTTCGGCCGCCGCCGACCACCATGAGCCTGTTGCCGGGAGCGGACGTCTCGAGCGTAGAGGACGGCGAGAAGGAGGAAGACGTTTCCTCCGCCGGAAACGCCATGGAGCTGTTTCCACAGCGGGCTGGCTTCGTCCCCTCTCTCGCGGCTGTGGCCGAAGATGCCAGGTACCAACTCTTCATCCAAACAACTCAAATTATCCTTCAATTTTCGAAGAAAAACCTAATCTTTTCCCATATGCATATAAAGCTTAGAAATGCTATGGTTTTAGATGATAGAGTACAATGGTTTGATCCATGTTTCTGTTCATTGTCCGTTATTTCATCCCATGCTCTTAACCAAACTTGGTGCTCGTCTGTAATGAGAAGTTTGAGGGTGTTCTGATTGTTTATATGGCTGCTTGTACTGCAGTGAACAAGAAAGGAACCAACTCACAATCTGCTATGGAGGGAAGGTGATGGTGTTCGACAATTTTCCAGCTAAGAAAGCCAAGGATCTGTTGCAGCTAGCAAGCAAGGAGAGCTCAACTGCACAGAAATCTAGCCATCTATCAAGAACAGTACAGCCTAATCTATCTTGTAATGAATCTCTCCTTGTTGTTAAATTGAGATTGGATAATAGCTTTGCAAATCTACAAGTCACTAATGTTGTTGTTTGGTTGAACTGCAGACCTTCCTATCGCTCGAAATGCGTCGCTCCAGCGATTCCTCGAGAAGAGAAAAGATCGGTAGGTAACCCTTGCTTCATGATTTGCTGAGCGAAGCAAACATGTAGCTGAATGTTTCTTGATTAATTGTTGTTGCAATGTCGTGTCCGTAAGTCTAACTGGTTAACCTCTGAAAAAAATTTCAGGATCAGTGCGAGAGCACCATATCATGTTACTGCCTCTCCTGAAACGGTGAATCCTGTGAAGCAAGAGAAGAGCGGATCATGGCTTGGCTTGGGTCCTCAGTTCTCATTTCCCAGCCTCAGTCTGAGCTCCGAGCACACCAGATAGGATCACCCGTAAGGCTCAGGAATCTCAGATGATGTCAAGTCTTGATTACTTCTTTTTCTAGAATACTTTTTCATGGTACTGTAAAAAATGTGTTCGATGTCACTGACGACTTAGGTTTCAGAATTCTTCCTTATTGACAGACTGTGTCTCATACTGTTGCCTTATAGGAATCAAAGGAACATACATGTGCCCATTATCATGATAAATTCAATACAAATTTTGTTTGCAGAATTGGTGTTCTTTGCTGCTCATGGTGTTCTTCTCTTATGCTGTCTGAAATAATTGTGATTCTGTTGCTATCTTCCCCATATGTTGTTGATTGTTATAGATTCTCTGAAGTAAGAAAAAGAAATTCTATTCAAACGTATATCAGTTTCATTATTGGTTTGACAAAGTTGGAAGAGAACCAATTGCCACTAGTCTTCCTAATTTTGATTCTTTGTCACTCATTAACAGCTCTAGATAAAATGGAGGCCTAGGTATATTTCTTTGCAGGTTAAAAAGAAAAGAAATATAGCTGTATCATGAATGAGGAATATCATATTGTTATCCATCTAGAAGATGATTAATCTTCTTTGAAGAAAGTAACTCTTGCTAAGTTCTACTTTTCTTCATCTTCTGTGCAAAGTGACCGATATTACCTATTCTAATCAAAGGCCTGTCTACCAAGAATTAATTTTTACTGAGACCTAACTTTCACTTTAGTCACTGAAGATGATCATTCAAACTAAATTATTTAGTCAGCCTCTTGGGAGTTCAAAACTACAAAAGAGCATGTGTTTGATGAGGATTTGATTATACCAAACAAGTCATGCCTTCTTACGGACGCTAGAACTGACTGGTAATTGAAGACCTCAAGGATTTGGAATTCCCTTCACTTGAAGGAAACAAATGGAACAGTACGAGTGTTGGGAGGGCAAATCTTTCCATGTGAAGGAATCCTGGAGAACGAAGTTGACCTCAACTTTGTTTTGTATATGCCAACTTGTCGTAGAGCACAAGGCAGTTGATGGTGGGGACTGGTTGGTAAAAGACAACTTCTTGTGTGGAAATAGGAGGGAAAAGAAACCTTCAGATTCATTGGAACCATTCCTTCTCTTTGAATGATTACTATGTTCATAAGAAACTTGTCCATAATTCAAAGGGTTGATCACAGGACAACCTGGGTCAAGATTAGTTGGCTGGTGAATCCTCACTGAATCTTTTGATTCTGAGTAATATATTCGACAAGTAGCCACTTGTTGTTGCCGATAATTCTCAATGATTATCCCAGTTGCTAAACAAATAGGAGAGCTTTAAAGTAAGATTCTAAAAGATTTATGCTAAGATCTTTAGTTAAGTGTGGTGGTCCTTGTGCCATGAACTTGCTTTGTTTATCACATTAGGTTGATTTTTGGCCTTTTAGGTAGAAAATGTGAGAGTGAGATACAAAGTCACTATGAATCATGGAATTTTGATAAGTTTCACATGGTTGCCATCATTTGGAATACAAGGAGGAAATCTCTTCTAAATCTTTAACATCAAGGCACATGTCATGTAAAGGTTTTCTTAAGTGTGAGAAACAAAAGGATCATGTGTAGCTGGAGGAGTCAAAGTAGTAGATAGTCATAGAGGGTGGGAGGAAATGGAATTGGTGATCTTCTAATCTAAATTGAGGAAGACAAGCCTATCAACAAACTTCACTCCCACTCAAGATATTGCGTTGACTAATAATCCTTGATGATGGCAACTTGTTTTCCCATTCGATACTGCAAAATAACCATTTGTTCTTAAGCTGCGTCATCCCATATATCATGTACCGAATCTTTACCTGCTTCTGTTTCAAATGATACCCACATGTGTTTGATCATCTACTTTGATTTGCCAAGAGAGTGGTTACAACTCCCTGCGAAAGAACAAAAAACAATCACTAGTAAATGCATTTAGCAAACACTAAGAAGATCATCCTCCACTGAATTGTGGATCATCAAATGTGTTCTGTATCTCATGTTGAGATGAATCTCACTATTGACTTTTGATGAAACTAAAATCCACTTGATTGTAAAAATCTTCCTTCGAGATGGTTGGGGATTCGATAACAAAGGTGAATTGCTCCCTTGTTCTAATAAAGATTTGCAGCAAAATCTTAGCAAACTGGTTTTAGTTGAAGGACATAGTAAATGTGGCAAATGGATCATAAATAGCTGAGGGAGGAGCAGGAGTTTATTTTGTGGAAACCTGACATAAACTTGTGGGTGGAAATATCCATTCAATGATCTTTTTTTTCAGATTTTGTTTCAAATAAAAAAGAGTGGCCAAGAGTGCAATCTTCCAGAAATGTCCAGCATTATTCTTTCTAGTTATTGATGGAAATCGAGTAGTGTGTCCTTGATTGCATTATTCCATATATGATGCACTCAATTCCTATGACTCCAGAGAGTGACTTGATCCTTGAGATAGATCTCAAGGAAACTGATGCTTATCACTTGCTTTCTTGTACATGATACTTAACCAGATAGAATCCGTTCTAAGACCAAGTATGGTGAGTGCCAGAAAATTTCAATTGATGCATAAATCCTCAAGTAGTCTATCTCTGTGTTTGATATTTGTGTTTTTGTTTTTGGTCTGATAGCAAGGGTGGTATGAGTTTGATGGTCGTTGTTTGAGGTCTGTAGGGTCTCAACAGCATATGTTTACTATATGCTAGGATTCAATAAACTCCACCAAAGGAGCAGCAGTATCATGTTCAACTGAATCTCTGATCAACACAATTTTTTTTCTTTTTCCTAAAAATCTTAGAGGTTGTAAACTGATATTCCAGTATACTCTGTGGTCACTACTCCAAACCATGTTTCAAAATTTTAATTCCTGGATCTATATCGCTGGATTCGTATGTAGCATATCGAGACATGGCACGTCGGTATACTAGTAGTATTGAGAAACAAGAAGAAAGAAAGAAAAGAATAAAAAGAACAAGACGAAAAGGATAAAGAGAACAAGACGACTAGACTAAGCAGGATGAGAAGAGAAGGCAAACAAAATTTCAATTCTTGAATCTATATCGTCGGATTGGTATGAAGCATATCGAGACATGGTACATCGGTATACTAGTCAGCATTGAAAAACGAAAAGAAGAAAAGAAAATGATAAAGAGGACAAGACGATTAGACTAGTATATGAGAAGAGAAAGGCAGCACAAGGCAAAATCCATATGATTTTGTGATGAAATGAAGTATATAATTGGCTAAAATGAATTGATATTGTCATCTTAACTACCTTGAATATTATGTATAATGACTTTTTTCTTCCACCTCAAGTTCTATGTTGTTGTTCACATAATACATAACTATTGCTTCTTCTTCTTTTTTTTTAATCTCTTATCACTGTTTTTAAATGATATTTTTTTGTACCATTAAATACATACACATGAATTCGACTCTAAGACAGTCTACAAATCATTATGATGTCTCCACACGGACTTTTGCCACTATTTTTCCTTTTATTACTTCTTCTAATATAAAAGAAAATTTATAATTATTTGATCTATATATGATTCTTGTGGAACTTATTATGTAGTCTCATATTTGTTTCTGCTTGCTGAAAGATTGGCATCTGTTGTGTGTTAAGCACTATTGTAAACTGGTGCTTCATTTAGTGTAACGTGAAAAGCACGTGTCGTCAACCTAGGAGGAGTCAATATAGAGGACACGTGACGTCGTGGTTTACTCTCTCTCTCTCACTCGGGGTCGCGAGGGTTTGCTTCTTCGTCCTCCCCCTTTTCTTTCTCGGTAAACCCTAGCGCTACGCCCCACGATACTGTCGAACTCGGATCGGGGTGGTGTCGGAGGACGACCCTAGGACGAAGAACGATGCAGCAGCAGAGGCTCAAGCAGCAGCAGCAGCAGCAGGCTCTGATGCAGCAGGCCCTCCTCCTCCAGCAGCAACAGCAGCAGCAGCAGCAGCAGGCCCTCTACCCCCACCCCGGCCTCCTGGCCGCTCCTCAGGTTCCCATTCCCACTCCCGTCGCCTTCGCAGCCCTATTCGTGTCGATCGGATAAAAAAATTTCGTCTTTTGTTGTGGTTTGGCAGTTTCTGTCCCTCGATTAAAGATTGTTTGTTGCGAGCGTTTCGTACTGTTTTTGATTTAGGGTTTCGTTGAGTTGGATTGCGAAATTAGGCTTTCCTTTTAGTTGGATGACAAAATCGTGGTTTTTCCTAGTCCCGTTACGGGCATGTGGCATCTTTCTCCCTCTTCATGTGGGTTCTTGGAAGCGTAATTATGTGCCGATCTAAATATGTGGGTCTTTCTTTGCATTGTCGCGTTTTCTGATTGGATGTTTTTCTGTTACTTCTCTATAACAAATTGATTTTGTCGTTTGCTTGATTTCCAGCGTAACTCGTTCTTTTTGTATGGTTAGCGTACACTCTTTCTCGCTGTATGGCCTCCTTTGATTGAAGTTACTGCGGTCGGTCCTGGGGCCGTGCATTTGTTTTCTGGGAAAAAATTCTAGACGAGTAATCCAAACTTTTCATCAGTGTCTTTCTGAATTTCACGAAGCTCTTCGTTTATAATTTTTAGTTTTTTATTTGAAGTTTAATATCAAATGTTGTTGCAATGCTGCGAGAGCTGTTAATGGAAAACTCCATAAACCAAATGTCTGCCAGCCTTGCCGCTTATCTTCAGACCTATCTTCTTTTGGTTAAGAGTGAATGGTTTTTAGAGCAAAATTTTGACATTGTGAATGTGAGTGCATTTGGTTCAGGACTAGTTCTTTCTTCTTTCTGACTTATTATAGAGTGCCCTTTCGGAATTTTCTGATATATCGTAGCTATGTACTGTTTAGGACTACTATAGTTTTAAGCTTTTTTTTTTTTTATTTGTTCATTTGCACTTTTATTTTGCAGATAGAACCAATCCTAAGTGGGAATCTGCCTCCTGGATTTGATCCAAGCACATGTCGCAGTGTGTGAGTGTCATCAGGGCTTTTTCTTTTGCTTTACTATATTTTTGTATATGCCTTTGTTGCCGTTTTAGTTGTGCACACATTTTCTTTTCTAGAGTGTGCATCAGTGGGTTTTTTTTTCCTTTTATTTGTTTTAACTTGTTTTGGAGTTATAAAATCATACATGACTATTTCATTAACCTGATGATAATATAATGTAGTTTTTGTTCAGAAACTATCACACTATTTATCGTGAATTTTGGACTGCCATAGTTTGTGAATTGTCTTGATTAGGAATGTGTACTGAGGATGTTGAAAATGTGTTTTTGAATTATTAATTTTGGCTTTTTTATGGTGTTGTATCGTTGAATTTGATTTTCTCTCCTACATTATTCTGTATGAACAAATACAGATATGTAGGTAATGTTCATCTTCAGGTTACCGAAGCCCTTCTTCAAGAGGTTTTCCAAAGTACTGGCCTTGTTGAAGGATGCAAGCTCATCAGGAAGGAGAAAGTCAGTTATTCGCTTTATTTTGAGATAGCTCTTTGGTTGAAGTGCTTATCATATTAAATTTTGTTGAAAATTTAGTCCTTGGCATTGCTATTTCAGCATTTTGTGCATTCTTGTTGAATGGAATGGCTTGATTTATAGCAGAACATGATATTGAACTTCTTATCTCTAATGATCTCCATACTTCAATCTGAATTTCATGAGTTGCTCTTATTTCAGGATCCTTGTTTAGGATTGCCATGCTACTACTTTTTTGCAGAGAACTGGCACTCCTCAAAGTTGTGCTTTTAAGATGTACCGCTCCCCTCATTAACTCAGTGGCATACTGTGCATATGCATGGTATGATTCACACCCTGACAAGTTTGGTTAGGAATGGCTACAGAATTTATTATATGGATTTTGAGGATTAAAATTACTATTAGGTGAAAAAATCAATAATTATTTAGTCAATTATATCATTAATCTAGTTGATAATGATAACAACAACACGGATACAATTCAAGTCGACTACATTACAAAAGAACAAACAACGTCAATCAATTGCAAATCAATGAAACATGAGATGTTCAGAGTAATTAATTTACATTATGTCCCATTAGTGTCTGCTGAAAGATAATGTGCATGGCCTAGCATGTTCATAGCACTTGAAATGTTCATCTTCCTCGACCATCTTGGCTCATTTAACAAGTAGTCGACATATGAAATTTTAAATATTACTAGTTTCTTTTAAATAGTTAACCTGTGAGAGGAACTCAAATTAGTTCATAAGATTGTTTACATGCGGCTGAAATTTACACAGCTAGATGTTTGCCATTCGAAGACTAAAATATTATAAACAAGAAAACATAGCATTGACAACAACAAATGACACTACAAAAAAACTCTGAAGCAACTAGAAAGCAGTGGCAAAAGAAATGTCAAATTTAGGAGCTTGTATTACAAGACGAAGTCATCATCTTAGGACATAGAACTAAAGTGTTTGTTTAAGAAAGTAAAAGGAAACAAGAAAAAAATAATAGAAAACTAGAACTATTTTACCCAATCGAAATGAATCTTTTTTTAAATTGGTATTCACGTTGACTGGTGCACCATGACCAATGAGGATTTTATCTAGAAAATCGAGATGGCTGTATGCTTGGTTACATCCGGTTTAGGCATTTGCATGCATCATAAGGTCACGAGCCTATGCGGCCATTGCATGCAGCGTAATGGCATGGCGCATTATGCACTGTGGCTTACATGATGATTATACTGGCATGGTCTTTATATTATTTTGTGGTACTATATGTATTGTATATTAATGTAAATTACTGACTGATATTTAGATCTTCTAAGCTCTGATATGCTCATCATGCTTTGCTTTGACTTTGCAGTCATCATTTGGTTTTGTTGATTATTATGACCGCCGGTCAGCTGCACTTGCAATTGTAACACTTAATGGGAGGCAGCTGTAAGTTGGGTCATCAAAATTGTGTTGTCTGTTATTTTCTAATAGCATTTGTCATGGTTGATATCATGTAGCTTTGCAGGTTTGGCCAACCTATTAAGGTTAATTGGGCATATGCCAGTGGGCAAAGAGAGGACACATCAGGTCGAGTTTTACAATCATTTTACTTGCAAATTTTGTGCTGCACTACAGATTGACTTGTATCATATGGAAATTACTGACTTTAGGATTATTTATTATTGGGCATATATAGGCCATTACAACATCTTTGTTGGTGATCTTAGCCCTGAGATCACAGATGCAACCTTGTTTGCGTGCTTCTCTGTGTATTCAAGCTGCTCGTAAGAATTTTTTACATATGTATTTGTTTTTAATAATGTTCTTATGTCTGAATTTTGTCAATTTTCATTGGGTCATATTGTTTAAGGAATTAGTAAGAACCTCGTTTTTGTGCCCAAAGGTTATGAGAAATTGGCTTTACGTGCCTGAAATCATGTAGACCTGTCTTTATCTTTTTGCTCTAGAGATGCAAGAGTCATGTGGGACCAAAAAACTGGGCGTTCAAGGGGGTTTGGTTTTGTTTCTTTCCGGAATCAACAGGTCAGTGATAATTGATACTCAGCCTTAGGTTCATTATTATGGAATTTTGTCCAGTGAACACTTTTTTTACTACTATTTTGACAGGATGCTCAAAGTGCCATCAATGACTTAACTGGTGAGTTGTACTTTGTCAATTTCTGGTCATTACACTTTTCAATGACCTACCAATCAACTTCTCTCAGGCTGATTGATGGTTTCAGGCGTATGATTACTTTATGCACCTTACATATGTTCAGATTCATGGGGCAACTCTTATTAATGTGTATTTACTTTATGCTTCTGGTTTGACTTGTGATATTCATCGTCTTTTTGATGTTCTATTCCAAAAGTTTCAAGCTTGACTTGAACAATCTTATACTGACATTACGCAGGCAAGTGGCTTGGCAGTCGGCAAATCCGTTGTAACTGGGCTACCAAGGGAGCTAATGCTAACGAAGACAAACAAAATTCAGATTCAAAGAGTGTGATGGATCTAACAAATGGATCTGCAGGTGGGTGGCATCTTGAACTGGTGTAGTAGCAGTGTACAATATATGTTGTTCTCGTGAGTTCTGCAATCATGTTGTTAATCTTTTCTTTTGTGCATCAAAAGCTAATCTGAAAAAATATATTTTTTCTGCTTCTTTCTGGTTAGAAATTTAGTTGGTAAAAAAAAACATATAATAAGTTTGATAATTATGTAAAATAATCAGTAGTTATACTAAATTCCTTGGGAACCATAGCATTTCTACATGGTTTCAGTGAGGTGGCCAAGTCTACTACCTTGACTGTGTAATGGATTGTTCATGATTCTGTGAAAACTATGTATTTCTTGTTTTTTGTTATATCTTTTATTTTAGATAACGGTGTAACCTGTCCAATACATGAGTTGTTCTTGTTGAATAGTTGGAATAAGCAGATTATTGCCAAGCATGTTAACTGCTCTTCTTTAAAAATAACTAAATTAGGTGCCAAGTATTCCAGTGCGCTCGTATGTCAAGAACACAGTTTTGTTCTTGATGATCTTTTTTCATGTTGATTGTGCTGGCTTGGTTTGTAGACTATTTTAGAATATGTAATTTTTCAGTTTGAACTTTCTGTGTTAATCTGTGTGTGTGCATTTTTTTTTTTTTTTGGCAGAAGATGGCCAAGAGAATACAAATGATGATGGTCCAGAGAATAATCCACAATATACAACTGTCTACGTTGGTAACCTTGCTCACGAGGCAAGCATTCATTTCTCTCTTATTTGATTTTGTGCAAGCATCAACATCTCTTTCATATATACAAATTTCAGTTTTTTTTTAAATAAACCATGTTATGAAGGTTGTATCAATGCTTTGATGGATATCCTGCTTGTGCCTCATTTCATTTTTGAATATTTAGTCACTTGTTGAAGCTTGTCATGCTTGTTGGATCGTAATTATTACGAGTTTAGTTTTGGCAGAAGGGGATGGGGGTCATTTTTCTTTGTTATAAGTTGAAATGTAAAATGGCAGGTTACACAACTGGATCTCCATCGCCAATTCCATGGCCTTGGTGCTGGAGTCATTGAGGAAGTTCGTATACAGCGTGAGAAAGGATTTGGTTTTGTAAGATACAGTAACCATTCTGAAGCTGCTCTGGCTATCCAAATCGGGAATGGTCAAATTCTTTGTGGGAAGCCAATCAAGGTATAGTTGAATTATTTGCGCTCATTTTCTCTGAAGTGGAAAGCTTATTTTTTTAAAATATTTTTTGGATTTGACCTATCTAGTATCAGATTTTTTTGAATCTTTGAAACTACATAATTAGAATTGTTAGTATTGGCTCGACAAGACTTGTTTTGATGGGGTGTTTCAGTTCAATCTGCCATTCAAGCACTGCTTGTTTAGTATTTGGATGAATTTACGTGACACTTTTATTGGGAAAAGATGTGATAATCTCTTTCTTCAAGAATGGGTTTACCCAACTTTGATTCCTTTAGGAGATGAATCTGATACAGGCATTGAACTTGACTTGTGCTAAACAGTGTCAAACTAGGCTCCCAGCCGGTAGGGGTGCACTTTGACCCATTCTGTGTTAGTTGACACTCATTATGCTTGTTCATGACTGGAAAATTTTTACTAGATCGGTGATGAGAAACGAAGAGAGGGAATATACATAAGTTGGAAAAGTTGCTCAAGTAGCCTTTGTGAAAGAGCTAATGGTACCTACTTTCTACCATAATGGAGTACAAAAGATTCCTTTTAAAGGATGAATTATCCATTATGCCATAAAATTAGATTAAAAATCCTTGACTGGCCAAGTCTTTATGCTTTACTGCTTTAAGTTTTAGATATAAGATACAAGAACACTTCAAATGTAGATATAAAGCACAGGATCAAGGTAAAGTTTCACATACATATGATCAAAATGATAGATCTTGGAGCTTTATTTTGATGATATAAGTGAGCTATCATAATAACATAGACAAAATATCGGTGTGGTTGCTGTGGAGACCCCCAATAAGACCAAGTCTCAGTGACTGACAAAGGCCTAACATAGATGATGTGGTTAGTATTTTGAAATGTAGTTGCTTCATGTTTCCAAGTAAATCTCATACAAGACTATCACCTCACACACATACTCGCACACCTTCTTCACCTGATGCTTTGAAGAAGCCGACCCTCGAATGATGTTCTACATTGCACCTTTTTGGTATGTGGTAGAGCAAACAGATTATGGATATTTGATTCGTGCATTCATTTGTTCATGTTTCAGTGTTCTTGGGGCAGCAAACCAACACCACCAGGTACATCCTCTACACCACTGCCCCCACCTGCAGCTGCTCCATTCCCGGGACTCTCTGCAGCTGACCTCTTTGGCTACGACCCTGCATTGGCACTGAGCAAGATGAGCTCCAGCCAGTCGTTGATGCATGCCCAGGGCCAGCATGCTCTGAAGCAAGCTGCAATAGCAATGGGCGCAGGCGGCAGCCAAGCTATCTACGATGGCGGTTTCCAAAACGCGAGCTTAGCCCAGCAGCTCATGTATTACTAGTGATTGGTTGTCTTCGCAGACCAAACAATTCGCTGACCATCTTATAGCTTTTCCCTTTATTGCTCCTTATATTTCTCCCTTATACCTCATCTTCTGCTATGTTTCGTTTTGTCTGGCCGTTGTTGTGCTGCCCCCACCTCGTTTGTGAACGAATTATCGAACAATCGTGTAGGCACATGGAATGTTTTGTAGGGTTTGATAAGACTACCTGGGGAGCTTTTATTCTACATTTTCTTTCCCTTTTTGCTTCTTGTTTGTAAGATCATGAGGGCATCCTCATTGTCTTGTTTTTATGGTTTGTGATTCTTATATGTAAATCCCTGATGGGGGGGTACTCTTGTCTTTGTCAATACTAATCTCCAAATCTCCATGCGTCATCTGTGTGCATTTCTGTTAACGAGTCTCTAGTTCTTGCTAGGCGATTGCTAGCTTTCACCAACCGTGCTGATCGACCGCTGAAGTAGTTTATTCGTGACGTTGAGATCTAGAAGATGAATGGCCGATCCTCTGGTGTTCGATCAAGAGAGATCAAAGGCACGGTGATCCTGTCAGCAGGAGCTCGAGAAGACGAGGGGGTCCGCAGGAGATTCGCTCACATCACAGCCCCCAGCAATGTCTTGTCGCAGGCACCTTCCGCGCGTTTCATGGCGGGGAAGCGTCATTCCGAACCCTTTGCGTTGACCGCATTGGGGACTAAATTTGGGGATTTGAGGTGCTGCTCAGCGGTGGAAGCCCGCGCATTTCTGACCCCTCTCGACCCAGATTTGTTCTCTCCGACGCGAAGCTCGACGGCTCCACTATAAATCTGGGAAATGGGAGTCACGGGAGCCGGCGAGGACGACGAGGACGATGGTGGGTCCTTCGAGAGCTCTGTCGCTGCTCATCGCCATCGCTTGCTGCCTGAGCTCATGGGCGATGAACGTGACCTACGATGGGAGAGCAATAATCATCGATGGCCAACGCCGGGTTCTCATCTCCGGCTCCATTCATTATGCACGGAGCACCGCCGAGGTTGGTCACCGCTCTACCTTCTACCTCCAATGACATTGGCGAAATCCGTATCGCCTATGATTTTAATCCATTTGTGCTTTGATGGTGTTTCAGATGTGGCCAGATCTGATACAGAAGGCAAAGGAGGGCGGAGTCGATGCCATCGACACCTACATCTTTTGGAACGCTCATGAACCAAGCCGTGGAGAGGTTCCCCAAAATCTCGACTTTGCTGCATTGCCATATCCATTACATCAAGTGATTGGTCATCTAATGAGCAGCCTCTCTTACGTTCTCTTTCGGGCAGTACAATTTCGAGGGCAACCTGAACTTCATCAAGTTCATCAAGATTGTGCAGGATGCCGGCCTCTACGTAGTTCTCCGGATTGGACCATATGTTTGTGCTGAGTGGAACTATGGGTAAAATCTTAGCAACTTTATTTGGAGAATGTTCTTGGTGCTGTGGCCATAACATCATGTGTGATCGGGTTCAGTTCTTTTGCAGGGGTTTTCCTGTGTGGTTACATCAGATTCCAGGAATCGAACTGAGGACCAATAATGACATCTTTAAGGTACCTTTCTAGATTTTTGTTTATATTAATTATCTGCTATTTCAGTGAATTTTCTGTTTAAAGTGATTATTCATCATGAGGCAAAAATACTTTTAACATGTCCTCTATTCCATCGTGTAGGCTGAGATGCAAACTTTCACAACTTTGATAGTGAGCATGGTCAAAAAGGAAAAACTATTAGCTCCAGAAGGTGGACCGGTCATCATAACACAGGTTGGATAGTCAGTAAAAACACAAATGCTTTTGTTATATAATGTTTTGTTGTTGATCAGAATTCTCTTTCTGCAAGGAAGATCTGACATGTAATTTCATTGAGTATTAATTTTAATATAAAATAGCTGTACAAAAAATGAGTTTGAGATAGGGAAATAAAATCACATGTGACCAATCAGTCACTAATGACGCAATAAAATATTGCTCATTGTTAGTCATCTCAACAGATGGAATAACACCAGCCAGATGATTTGCTAGTTGCAATTCTTGTGGCTTCTCAAGGGGTTCATTTTTCTTCGGTAACAGTCAAAATTTTCACTCTCCCCCCATCGGTCCATCCATTTTCTGACTGCTTGTTTGATAGTTCATGTTATGTTTTAGAAGTGTGATCAATCAATTCAATAGCAATAGCAGCAAGTTCTCATGACATTTCAACTAATCTGGCTTCACATATGGAACTAAGAATAGCACTCTTCATAGTCCAAATTTTATGAGGAACAAGAAAACAATTGGCTTTTGATGGATGATTTCCATTAGTTTGAAATGTGTCCCATTGTGTTTTTGATGTCAAGCATGAGCATGTGGTCAGTTAATTCATCTAGGGAATTATCTGTAAGAAAAAACCATTGATATAGTAAGATACTGAAGTGGGCCATATGTGCTTGCTGTGGAACAGATATATATTGTTTCGAACTATCAGGACTACATCATCACTTTTTCTTTAACTGTGATTGCTAGAACACTCATGGAAAATTTTGATATATCAGATCGAAAACGAGTATGGCAATTTCATCAAAAAGTATGGAGATTCTGGAAAAAGGTATATCCAGTGGTGTGCTGACATGGCAAAATCTCTCAATGTGAATGTGCCATGGATCATGTGCCAGCAAGCAGATGCACCATCCCCTATGGTAAATACACGTATACCTAGATCCCTTATGGTTTGTTCTAAGGTTGACAGGTCAAAATGGCAACTTTGTCAAGTTTCTTGGCATCCTCAGGTGCAGTGATGTGCATCAAGTCAGATAGAGAATATTTGTGAGAGTTCCTTTTAGTTTTAGGATCACGTTAACTAAATCAACTCACAATTTGTTGGCATTCCCTCCTTGCAGATAAATACTTGCAATGGCTTCTACTGTCACAAGTTCAAGCCAAATCGCCCAAGCATTCCCAAAATGTGGACAGAAAATTGGACCGGATGGTGAGCTCGTCTTCCTCTTAATCTATTTCACCCCTCGCTACAAACCTGACAGTGAGTTTGTTGAGATTCTTTAGGTTCAAAGGTTGGGGAGAGAGTCAACCTCATAGACCTGTTGAAGATGTGGCTTATGCAGTGGCAAACTTCTTTGCATCTGGAGGCACCTTCCAGAATTATTATATGGTGCAAAATCCACATTTCAATGCATATATCATTATGAATTAATCAACAGAAGTTTCTTTCGTATGCTGAGAGTTGGTTATAATTGACTACCTGAATACATAATAACTTATTCAGAAGGGATAATGACATCATGCTTGTCTCTGCTGTTAATCTATCCCATTACTCTTTTTCAGTATCATGGAGGAACCAATTTTGGTCGGACATCAGGAGGTCCTTATCTTACAACATCATATGATTATGATGCTCCTCTAGATGAATATGGTACTTATCACATGACACCTTCTTGACGGAAACATTTCAGTATCAACTTGTAGGATGCATGTTTAGACCCTGCAACAAAACCAGCTTTAGAAGCGCATCTTTGTTACTATATTATAGGCAAAACATTTCCTGATTGATGGTTTGAGTGTCTATATTAACTGAATATTATCGGAACTCTGAATCTTTTGTTTTCTTTTTATGCCTTTGTGTAGAGATTTGGGAAAATGCTTCTACAGAATGAGATATTTGTTGGTCAAACAAAATTACATGACTTTTTTTTTAGCATAAGATTCAAAATGGCAAACTGATGTACTAGAAATACCATTTCTTACTCATTAAGAGTATACTACCCATAATATTTGTGATGTAATTAAGACTAACAAGATTCTTTCATTCCTTTTATCAAGCATTGAACAATCCATGAATATTATGAATCTTTTCCTCATCTATAAAGGGAACATAAGGCAACCAAAGTGGGGACATTTGAAGCAATTACATAGCGCCATTAAAATGATGGAGAAGATTCTCACATATGGTGAAGTCAATACCACACAGCTGGGAAATGCATTGGCGGTCTGTCATACTTATCCCTCTGTTTTTACCTATTGATGCATGGCATACAAAACTGACACCAATTTACTATTTTGCAGGTAACAAAGTTCTCCATAAATGAAACTAGTTCTGGCTGTTTCTTGACCAATGCTAATCAATCAAATGATGCCAATGCAACATACAATGGAAACACATATCTTGTGCCTTCTAGGTCTATCAGTGTCCTCCCTGATTGCAAAAAGGAAGTCTACAACACTGCCAAGGTAAATTGCTTACATCTTTCCAATAGGATAGGATGGAATTGGACCTCTTTGTACAAATGTGATTAGCCTAAGCTTTTTATGGCATATGAACAGAAAATCAAGACAAAGACCTTAAGGAGTCTTTATAATCCAAGATACCTTCAACTGGCACAGATATAACTATTAGAATAAACGGAATGTAATTCAGATTGACTTACATGGCTAAATTGTACACTTCATTATAGATCAACACAAGCCAAAAATTTATTCATAATTAGGTTTAGATGTACTTAAAATGTGGACCATTTTATAATAACACCTAATCTAAACAGGAGTCTATGGTGCATGTTAAGAAGTTGGAACTATTGTCCATCAAAGTTATCTCTTACTTGGGTGTTAATGGAATTTCTTTAAATTCTATTTGCATGCAGGTAACCACACAAACCTCTTTGATGGTTAACAAACCTGTCAAGTCTACAAAATTGAGTTGGAAATGGCACTCTGAAATCATGGAGGATACCCTCAATGGTAAGGGGTCATTCTCTAATGAGTCACTATTAGAGCAGATCATGACTACTGGTGATGCTAGTGACTACTTGTGGTACATGACCAGGTAATATACTTTTATGTTCTTGTGTTGCAAAATAAACATCGATAGTTCAGTCGGTAGCTACATGACAATCAAATGGATATAGCATCAAGAACTAACAACCCACAGTGTTAGTTCATTACCCTTTCAACTTCACATTCCAAGAAAGTATGACTAGACAAGCTAAACAGAAATATCTTACATGATGCAACATATTGCCAGAGTTTTTGGTTGGTAAAAACTTAATACAACAATCGCTAGTATTGTTTATGTATTGTCTCATCTAAATGCTGTGTCCTAATTAATAGTGCACCATCATAAAACTTAATCCATAGTAGTATAGTTTACTTCATGATTTTTCTATTATTTTATAAGCTATATGAATCAGAAAAAGCATCTATACTTTTCTTGTTTGGTCACTTCGTGCATCATAATAATTCTTATTTAAGTACATGTGGTTACAGTGTGACACTCAACAAATCCAGTACATCTTGGAGCAAGAAGATGAACCTACGGGTTAAAACAAAAGGCCACATTCTTCATGCTTATGTTAACAACCGTCTAATAGGTAATTCTTCTTATCAGTGCCTTCTTAGTTGTAAACTCGATTTGAGTTCCAACTGTGCAAGAACAGAACTAATTTTATGTTTTTTTTTCTTCCCATATATACCCTTCATTTAGTAAATGTAAAAACAACAAACTTTGAGGATGTTTAGATTGGAAAGTGTTGTGAACAGTCTATCAAATTTTGTCACAGCAGGATCAGGATATACTACTAAAGGATCTTACAAGTTTGTCTGTTTGCAAACAGTCTAACAAAGTTTGTAACAACAGGATCAGGTTATGCTACAAAAGGATCTTACAAGTTTGACTTTGAGCAGGAGGCCGAATTGAGGGATGGACATAATTTCATTACATTGCTCAGCGCTACTGACGGTCTGGCGGTTTGTATTTCCATATGCACATACATTTATAGTTTTCTATTTCATCTAGAGTAGGCAGATCTATTGTTAATCTTATTGTTAAGGGTGCCAACAAGTCTAGATGCTTTCTATCTATGCACAAGTTTTGAGAGAAGTTGTGTTTTATAAAGAATTATTTGGGCATCTTTTGAAATTCCAAAGTCCCTAGAAGCACTAACTAGGACCTACTTTGATATCATACGGTTCCTTATTTTCGTTGAAGATAGAAAAGGATGCATGATTCTGAGAGAAAATTTTCCATTTGTTATCGATAATGCTTCATGTGGAACGAGAACAACTTTGGTAACGGCATGCTTGTCTGGTGTCCTGGTCAGAACTATGGGGCATTTTTTGACTTGCAAAAGGCTGGAATTGATGGTGGTCCCGTTGAACTTACTGGAAATGGAAAGGAAAAAATTGACTTGACAAAAAACAAATGGTCATACAAGGTATCTTTAAGTACTTAATTCAGATGATTCAAGAAAACATTATTGTTCTATAAATATTATTGTGGCTCTTAAAACTCTATTCAAATTGTTGCGAGATCGGACTGAATGGAGAGATGAGCAAAATCTACTTGCCATCAGCCTCCCATGGACTCAACTGGAACTCTGATCGACTTCCTATTAACAAGTCAATGACTTGGTATAAGGTAATGAAAAGTTAAGACTTACTGGAGACCACCATTTCTTGTTTTTCACATTGTTCTCAAATGATTATCAACGATGAATTAGTATCTTTAAAGTTCAACTTTTGTGGAGGTGCAAAACTAAATATTTTGGTTGGTTTTATTTGATTCAGACAACATTTGAGGTTCCTGATGGCAATGATAGTCTCGTGTTGGACCTGCAAGGAATGGGGAAAGGGCATGCTTGGGTGAACGGGCAGAGCATTGGGCGCTACTGGCCAAGCTTCCTTGCTGCTGACAGCGGGTGTGAACCTTGTGATTACCGACAAAAATATGACTCGGACAAGTGTAGAACTGAATGCGGAATGCCTTCTCAGAGATGGTAAGTTCTTTAAGCCTCAAACTCCTGGCTGTTTTAGTTCTGCACTGCCTGCTGGTATTAAAATTTGCATTAGGAAGGGCTATCATGCCCACAGATTAGGGATCAAAATTTCTGTTGGGCAAAACAGATAACAGATAACTGTTCAGTTCAACTTTTGTATGTTGTGGTGCTGGTTTGAGCAGCACCAACTAGCACACATCAATAATGCAAGACTGAGCAACGACACAGTCGCTTCTGCAAAATTAGAACATTAGATTTCCTCGAAAAAGAGGATGCCAAGTGCCCTATTGGGTGTCATCCTGTTGTTGGTCACTGAATAACTTTAGTGAGCTTCTAAAGAGGGTAAATTTTTTGATACAGAACAAAAGTTTTGAAGTTATGCATTAGCTTTAAAGTATAATCATATGAAAGTAGACGTCAAGTATCATGATTCTGTTTCGCTTTTCACTTTCGTGTCTTTGTTATTTTGTCGTTCATATTGTTGTTCGAAGCACTTTAAGGAATTCTTTCCCCCACCTCAGCTCTATAGTAAAGGCAGAAACTGAACTCTGAGAACAAGCAAGTATTTGAAAGAATAGTATCAAAAAATTGTTCTTGTACCATTCGATACTAGACTCATAATTGAGCTTCCAATAGGTACCATGTCCCTAGATCCTTCACTACCAAGGGACCCAATACTCTGATCTTGTTCGAGGAAGTCGGTGGTGATCCTTCTCAAGTGAATCTCCAGATTGTGACCATTGGAACAGTATGCGCCAATGTTGTCGAGGGAAGCATTCTGGACCTGTCATGCCAAGGGAGCAGAAGCTTCAGCGAGATTCAGTTTGCAAGCTTTGGAAATCCTCAGGGGTCGTGTGGTTCATTTAAGAAGGGCTCTTGTGAGGCTCCTGACGCCTTAGCAGTCGTAAAGAAGGTAATGGATGTTTCCTTTGGCCAAGAACACATGTATACGCCAAGACCAGGTCAAATGACCGATGTTTTCTGATTCCAGGCATGCATCGGTCGATCTAACTGCTCAATCAATGTGACTGCGAACGCATTCGGGCCCAGTGAATGCAGCGATCTCAGCAAGAGGCTTGCAGTGCAAGCAATCTGCTGATGAAACCCCTCTTCTCAGATGAACAGCCTTGCTTTGCATTGCGAGAGGTTACAAGCAAGAAACAGAGCTCGGTGCCAGCTCCTGTTTGTATACTCTCTTCTCTTCTCTCAAGTTTTTTCTTTCCATCGAGTGTTGAATGTACTGCAAATGTTACACTCATGCTCTGTCGGTATGAAGCCTGAAACTAATTTTTGTGTAAGCTGTGAAATGAAGCATCAACATGTTTCAGTATAACTCATAAATCAATGCTATACCCTTGTGATTGTTGGGAAATCTTTACGTCGTGACCAAGGTGTCAGCACGACTCGGTCCAATCTCGATGCGTAAAGTTGCCCACACGAATGTTGGATATTGGAAGTGAGCGTATGGTCGGGTTGGGTTCGAGCCTTGTCTCCTGAGGCCAGTCTTCTTTCTTGGTAGGTTGCTTGTTTCTTTGTTGTTGAGTTTTTGTACACTGGTCGAAGTCCGGAGAGGGATTTCCCAACTCGATCATTCTGAAGTTTAAGTTAGTATCGAGTAGAGTAGGAGGGAGTTGAGTGCTCCAGCTCCTTAATGGTTAGCTTTTATATCTACGAACGAGGGTCAATCATACATGGTCCGTTAATGATTGTCGATTCCTTAAACGATTGATTGTATCTTATGAGCAAGTATCGATTGACCTGTATGAACCCAAGCCATGTCGGATGTACAAGGGCAAGTGATCATCCCGTTTGGGTTTGAGGTATCGCATCATGTCATCCTGGAGCTCCTGAGTTGGAATTGTCAAGGTCGCCAGCTGTTGCTATTGTGTCGCTAGAATGATGTTATACCTCCTCACAAGTGTCATGAATGAATAACCGAGATATTAAAGACAGAGGAATCGACTCGTCAACAGAATTGGCTTATTCATCCTGTTTGGGTTTGAGGTATCGCATCATGTCATCCTGGAGCTCCTGAGTTGGAATTGTCAAGGTCGCCAACTGTTGCTATTGTGTCGCCAGAAGGATGTTATACCTCATCACAAGTGTCATGAATGAATAACCGAGATATTAAAGACAGAGGAATCGACTCGTCAACAGAATTGGCTTATTCATCCTGTTTGGGTTTGAGGTATCGCATCATGTCATCCTAGAGCTCCTGAGTTGGAATTGTCAAGGTCGCCGGCTGTTGCTATTGTGTCGCCAGAAGAATGTTATACCTCCTCACAAGTGTCGTGAATGAATAACCGAGATATTAAAGACGGAGGAATCGACTCGTCATCAGAATTGACTTATTTTATGATATCGGTGAACGATCGAATCAAATTTCATATCATTGCTAGCTGGCCAAAAACTAATTGGATCAAAATTCCTCACCATAATATATGGCAGTGAATGATGTGAACATTAATTCAAATGCTTTGTCCATCTGATATGTCGACAAAAAAATTTTCATCAGAATAATATGATCGACAAAAAATTTATGATATCGGTGAAGGATCGAATCAAATCTCATATCATTGCTGGCTGGCCAAAAACTAATTCGATCAAAATTCCTCACCATAATATATGGCAGTGAATGATGTGAACATTAATTCAAATGATTTGTCCATCTGATATGTCGACAAAAAAAATTTCATCAGAATAATATGATCGACAAAAAATTTGCATCAATCATTAGGTGTGTAATAGGATCATAATTTCATATTCCGCATTTTCAGACACGCGAATTACGTATTCATACCCAAGTCAAACATCCAAAAATATAGTCGCCGCACACGTTTGGATCTTTCGGACGTTGACTTCGCTACACGTCAAAAATGTGCTGGCTACACATCGACACGACACGACACGACCCAACTGACGTCGTAGAGCGTGCTGGTGGATATTAATTATCCGCGGCTCGTGTTGTAGTGTGTCGTGGCGGTCATGACCTGGTCAAGCCCGCAAAATTAGGTGTCGGGTGAGATATCCGTTTCTGGGGTCCCTTTCCGTGTTCCTGTCGCGGGTGGGAGCCGCGATTTGAAGCTCCACCACCGGTGAATGCCTCTTCCCCCGCCGGAACGGACGGCGAGGGAACATATGGGAAAAGTTGAGTTGATCAAAAGGATTCTGCACCGGTCATGTCTCCAAAATCCAATCATCATCGCAGCGACGGCCGACCGGTCAACACGGGCGAAGATGCTACTAGATAAGCTTCTTCTTTTTTTTATTTACGAGAAAAATCAAAAGTTAGAAATCTTTTAAATTTTTTATCTAATTTAAAATTTACACACACACACACATATATATATATATATAATTTTATCATAATAAAGATTTTTGATGATTTATTAATTATGTTTAATCTCATAAACAAAAAAGAGCATTTTGATAAAATATTAAGTCTTTGAGATTTCTGATCACCCATCTTTATCATGGTATCAAAGCATGCAAATCTTATATCTACCTCTCTTTCTCGATGTTCAATAAACTTTGAACATAAATATATATTTCTCGATGTGTCTTAACGTATCTTTCTAGAAGATATGTTAAGACACGTGAATATATTTATTTATTTTTTGAACAATTTAAACTTTCGAGATTACCCATCTCTCAATGAAAATCTTTATCAAAATATATTAACCCTTCAAAAATATCCTTAAATGAATGTAATTCATTTATTTATTTTTTTAGTAATAAGGAGGTATGGAGAGGGACATGTGTAATATTAATAATTTATTAGAATAAAAAAAGTTAAAAAGGCAAATATTAACCCATTAGAAATATCCTTATAATTTTCATTTTTATTATTATTATTTTCCTTTTTTGTCGGGGGACAAATGTGCCATTTCGAAATTGCGTAAGGATATATATATATATATATATCCTTACG
>LVTN01000151.1:444276-474384 GCA_001649415.1 Musa itinerans
ATATATATATATATGTCAGCATCAACAAAAGAACGAAGATGAAGGGGAGAGTGTTTACGAAGAAATAGACCATGATTGAGGGTTCCTTTAAGATATCACATGATTCGTTTGACTACATAGTGTATAGTAGATGGCATCTGCATAAATTTTGATAATTTATTGATGGTAAATGAGATGTTTGGACGGGTGAGAGCTAAGTATTGTAAATAGCCAACTATTTGTCGGTTTTGAGTGGGTTCCGTAGCTTGAGTTCCATCAGATAATTTGAGAGATTCACTAGCAAAGAGGGGAGTTGTAACCGCATTTGCATCATGTATGTTTGTCTTTGATAATAAATCTTAAATGTACTTTCTTTATGATAGGAAGAGACCTGAAGATATGTATGTTGCTTCTACGCCCAGAAAATAGTTCAAGGTTCATAGATCTTTAAGAGAGAATCGATCTACCAATTGTTTGATGAATGCTTGGATCTTTATAGGATTATTGTCTATGACAATAATATCATCCACATATACCAGAATATATATTGTGCCTCTATATTGTTGTCGTAGAAAAAACAAGGTATCAGACTTAGAGTTGATAAAATCAATTAAAGTAAAAAAAGAGCCAAGTTTAGTGTACCAGACTCTTGGAGTCTAACGAAGTCCATAAATAGTTTTTTGAAGTTTGCAAACATGCCTTGGATACTAAGGATTAATGAAACTAGGAGGTTGTTGCATAAAAATATCTTCAGTTAGAGTCCCCTATAAAAAGACATTATTAACATACAGTTGTCATAATTACCAGCCTTTAGTAGTGACCAGACTCAGGATAGGTCAGATTGTTGTGGGCTTAATAACGGGACTAAATGTCTCAGTGAAATCAACTCCAGGTCGTTGATGAAACCCTTTAGCGATGAGACGTGCTTTATATCGGGCAACAGATCCATTTGGGTTCCGCTTAATTCGAAAGACCCACTTACACCCGATGATTCTTTGTGTATGATGAGAGGGTACTAGGTTCCATGTTGAGTTATGGAGGAGGGCATCATATTCCTCACACATGGCGTTACGCTAATGTGGAGATTTTTGTGCTTCAGTGAAAGTGGTGGGTTCAATGGTGTTAGATGAGGATTCTGTGATAGCATGTAGGTCAAGGATTTGACATGGTTTGAAAATACCACTCTTGGATGGTGTTGTCATAGGATGTTTGGAGACGATGAGATTATGAGGTTGTGTTGTTGGAATAAGCGGTTGTGAGTCATTGGCAGAGGCCAAGTCAGATTGAGGTACTTCAGTATCACTTGGTCTAGAAGGAAGTAAAGACAATAGTTATGTTTCTAAACGTATTACCTCATCAATTTGAGAAGAAAAGAGTGGAGTAGTAATGGAGGGAATAGTCAATTGCTGAACTAGAAGAGTAGTAGAGTGTGGATCCTGAGGGGAGGAACTGGACAGTGTCATGAAAGGCTTGTCCGATTGGATTGGAGGTGTACTCAAGTGAGGAATGTTTATTGAAGTGGTCTGCATAGTAGGATACTCATGGTTTTGTAAAGGAAAGATAGACTCAACAAAAATAATGTGACGTGATATAAAGACTTTGTGGGTGTGGGGATTATAGCATCGGAAAGTATATGTTCAAGAGAGTATCATATAAAAATGTACGACTTAAATCTTGATGTTATCTTATGGGAGGCATAGGGACAACTATAGATAACATAGACAACCAAATACTTTAAGTTTATGAATGTTTAGAGGTTTGTGAAATAGTGTTTCAAATGAGGACTGATATTGTAGGACCGGCATAAGCATTCGATTAATAAGGTAGACTACAGTTTGAAAACCTACTGTCCAAAAGGTTGAAGGCATAAAAGCCTGATGTAGAAGTGTGAGGCCAGTTTCAACTCTTTGTCGATGTTTACATTCGGCAGAGCCAACTAGTTCAGGAGTATGTGTGGGTGACTTAAGGTGTTGTATACCAAAAGTTGAGAGATAGGATGTCAGGGCTTGATATTCACCTCCGCCATCAGAGTAAACTGTTTTGATTATAGACTGAAAGTAGTTCTCGACCAACTTTCGAAAGATGGTAAAGATTATGGAAACTTCATATTTATGGTGAAGAGGATATAACCATGTGTACTTAGTGAAGTGATCTACAAAAATGACATAAAATCTGAATTTGTCAAAAGAAATGATTGGAGCAAGGCCCCAGGTATAGATAATTTCAAACGGTTTAGAGGAAGATATGGAAGATATCCCAAAGGGCTGTTTATGACTTTTATTGCTAAAACATGCATCACAATGTGTTATAGAACTACTTGATTTTAAAATAGGAAGAGAGTAACGAGAAAGTAATTTCTGCTGGATAAGAGACGAGCGATGACCAAGACGACGATGCCACACATCAATTGGAGCTACAACTGAAGAGTGAACAGTGGACTATGTTATTTATGGAGCTGACGACTATTCGTAAATGTTGCCTCTATTCGGGCTTTAGACCAAGGGTGCCCCCGTGCTCAAGTCCTTGACAAGAAAGGAATCGAGAGATAATTCAATTGAAGTATTGTTATGTTTGTAAAATTGAGAAACGAAAATGATTTTTCATTTAATATGAGGGGCACATAGAACATCATCGAGTGTAAAGGTTGTAGTATCAGAATTAAGCGTTGTAGAACCAGTATGAGTTATAGGAAGTCTTTTACCATCACTGTTGATAATATCTTCATTCTCACTATAGTTGTTATGGATAAACAAATTCTGAAGGTCAAAGATGATATGATGGGAGGCGCCAAGAGTCCACAATTCAATTGGGTTGGCTAGTAGTCGGAGTAGTTATGAGATTTGCCTGAGGCCATTGTGACGAAGCAGGGAGTCGGGGTCAAGACCGACAAACTTTAGCGAAGTGTCCGATTTTATCACATAGCTGGCAAACGACATTTTGTTGGCTTGTGAGGGCAGGACACCAAGGCTGATGGTTATTGGAGTTGCCATGTTACGAGAAATTATGATGATGAGAATAAGAGGGGTTTGCATGGGACCCATAGGGTCAAGAGATGTCTTGGCCAAACCTTTGGTGATGTTCATATTATACTAGTTGTTCTTCCTCTTAGACTTGTTACTGACTTGAGCTATGATGGTAGGTCCGGGCAATTTGTCCTCATGCTTCAAATACATCTCATAGCCAGTCAACTTATCATAAAGTTTTTCAAATGACATTGGTGAGTCTCGTGCTCGAATTGCGGCTGCCAATTCCTTGTACTCGTCTCCGAGGCCATTAAGGTTATGGATGATGACTTCTTCGTCACATAGGGAATGACTTATGAATGCCAAGTCATTGATGATAACTTTGATATTTTGTAGATAATCAATGATAGTACTTCCCTCTTGTTTTGTTTTCATTAGATTGGATAGAACATTGAGCTTGCGAGTACGCGAACGATTCGCCAAGGTTATTTGTAGCTTATACCATGCTTCTGTAGTAGTCACACATGAAGATATCAATAGAGTGACGAATCCAACAATTGAGACTTGAATAACTTGGAGGATGAGATGATCTTGACGCAGCCACAGTTTGTGAGCTAGATTTGATACTGGATTAGGTTCTCCGGGGATGTTGATCATGACTGGTGGATAATTGAGAGAGCCGTCAATGTAGCCTAGTAAGTCATATCCAAATAGAAGATTATAAAACTGGGCCCACCAGGATGCATAGTTGCCACCTTTTGATAACTTGAAAGGGATTAGCATGATAGCATTGATAGAGATAAATCCTGTATGTGGAGAAGTACTATGATTTCCTGCAGAAATAGTAACTGAAACGTCAGAAGAGGAAAATGAAGACATCCTGAGGATACGTACTGATCCGAGACCGCGGGCTCAAGATGGAGTTTTGGTCGAGCAATGGTCTTTGGCCAAGCAGTGGTTAGTGGGATGAAGGTGTAGCCTATGATCGGAGAAGCACACCTACTAGAGGAAGAGATGGGTGTCCTCGCGGTGAAGAGCATAATATAGGTGAGCACAGGAGCCCAACACGCTTCTGTTGGATGGCAATAGGCTAGCGGCAAGTAGCAACGAAGTAAGGCTTACAACAATGGCACAGAGAGGGTAGTGTTTGCCCCCGACTTATGACAATATAATGGAAGTTCGCCGGCCAATAGTTGTAAATCAATGCCAGTGAGGAAAGAAGTGCAGCGAGATGTAGATCAATGCCAGTGATGCAGCGAGCTCAAGCTGGGCATGGAGAGGTTGGACTACACCGGCATCAGCGGAAATGGGGTTGCAGCAGGGGCGCTCCTCCACCTACTATTACATTACGGCCGGAGGCATTGGCGAGGGCTCGACGGTAGAGTCAAGTACGTTTGTGGATGCACCGAAGCAGAAGCTGGAGCAGGGATGTGAAGCTTGGTGACTGGTGCTGCTCCTACGGCGTCCACAACTACTCCAACTGTTCAAGCCGATTCAAGTGGCACTTGATCGAAGCAGGAGCCGCAGATGCTTGCCCTGCACGACCTCCGGTAGCACAGGTTGGGATCTTGCTCCGCTTTGATCTGCTGAAGCATGTCCAATACCTACGGCATATGTTACAACCCATCCATGTCAAATATCTGGTTCTGCTCTTACTCACCACGGAGGACGACGTTGCTTTCGTGGTGGCTTAGGCTTGGGGTTTTAGATGCAGTGTCCAGTGTGTTGGGCTGATAGCCCATATGTTCAGCCCATGGTGGGCTTTAACAGTCCACAGCCCACCGCCCTTTCTAAAAACCCTAGATCTAATAGGGGGTGTGGTGGCTGTGATTTTTTAGGGAAGAAAACTACAGCAACGAGTGAGATTTTTGTAACAACTAATTGATTCCAAAATAGTATGAGAAAAGGGCAGAAAAACAAGAGAAAGAAAGGAAAGAAGACAAGAACAACACATAGAAACTATTATCAATCATCCAGCAGTGTTCTCATCTCAGGTTACATTAGATCTACAATAGATTATTGCTGTGATTACTTGGGGAGAATTTAGATATTGTGCACAGTGACGTGATCCTTGTATCCCAGTTATCCTCTTGTAATTGTTGCTAGGGTTTTGGGCAAGAGATTGAGATTTGTATATTCATTATTCTTATAGTGGATTATCTCTAGTTTGTCCCGTGGTTTTTACCCTTCACGTTGGAGGGGTTTTCCACATAAATCTTAGTGTTCTATTTGATTGTGATTTCATTTAATTCCATTGTGTGTTATGACATGCTAGTATTTATTCATATACAAAAGTTATTTCTCTTTATATCCCATCATAGTGATCTCCTCTTGAGTGGCTCGAAGAATCATGAAGTAAACCAAGATAAGGATGAAGATGAGTTATCACACCAGTAGAAATAGAATCAGTGAACTGAAAAGCCACCCGTGCAAGTCTAAGAGAACAAAGACTTCTCTATAGCAGTAGCACTACTGCACTAGCTAATGCCAACGGTCCCACCTTACTGTCTCCATTCATGTACACCCCCGAACCACTGCTAGTGGGAGACGATAGTGGTCGTTTTAGTCTCTACTGTTGCGGCGGTGGGTGCAACCAAGTATTGTTGAGATGAAGCTATTGTGGTGCGACTGAGGGGCAAAGACATCGCCGGGAGGAGGGATGGTCGAACTACTACGGTTGCAACCTAAGGAGAGGCGGTGGACTCTGGTCGAGAAGCGATCACGGGGCTACGATGGGAGGTGTGTTGGGGATGGAGGAGCAAAGAAACAATAAAAACAGAATACTATGATGCAATTAAAAAGAATCCTTTCGATCAAAAAAATCGATGTAGTATTTAAACAAGAGGATAGACATAGAACACTTATAAGATATTCCCAAGTGCACACTCCTTATCTTGCTTCATAAAGACCTAGTGGTAACTACCTCACTCCACCATGTCACCCATGATTAAGTTAGGTGTAGGAACTACCCTATAACTTCTAGATCATGTGTCATTTCTTAAAACATATCTATAACTACCTAGAACATGGTAACTATTCTCAACAAGGTGACCGCTAGGATGACCGTGAAGAATTGGTCATCTCGTCATTGGTCTCGGCTCGTCCTTCTCAGCCGTGAAACTGCAGCCAATACTTGGAGATTTTGGAACGGAGGAAGAACGCGTTCCGTGGTTGGTGAGGACGTCCCGCTCTAGCGGAAGATTTGGAGCATCTCAGTAGTGGGAGTGCGGAGATCTTCTAGCAGTGAGTCGGTGGTTGACGACAGAGTCTCGACGGAATCAGATCTAGAGATCGGATTGGTAGCGATGGCGACGAGAGAGAAGTTCTGATACTATGTTAGAAGAGGATAGAAGATAGAAATTATAGAAGAAACTGTATTCCTTATTGAGATATTCTCCCTATTTATACAGGTTAAGAGGGAGAGGATTTTTTTCGACAGAGCACCGAGATTTTCTCGTACGGTTGGAAAAATATTATCTATCTTGAAAGGAATTCTTTCCCCCACCTCAACTCAACTATATAGTAAAGGCAGAAACTGAACTCTGGAAATCCTCAGGGGTCGCGTGGTTCGTTTAAGAAGGGTTCTTGTGAGGCTCCTGACGCCTTAGCGGTCGTAAAGAAGGTAATGGATGTTTCCTTTGGCCAAGAACACATATATACGCCAAGACCAGGTCAAATGACCGATGTTTTCTGATTCCAGGCATGCATCGGTCGATCTAACTGCTCAATCAATGTGACTGCGAACGCATTCGGGCCCAGTGAATGCAGCGATCTCAGCAAGAGGTTTGCAGTGCAATCAATCTGCTGATGAAACCCCTCTTCTCATATGAACAGCCTTCTTTGCTTTGCGACAGGTTACAAGTAAGAAACAGAGCTCGGTGCCAGCTCCTGTTTGTATACTCTCTTCTCTTCTCTCAAGTTTTTTCTTTCCATCGAGTGTTGAATGTACTGCAAATATTACACTCATGCTCTGTCGGTATGAAGCCTGAAACTAATTTTTGTGTAAGCTGTGAAATGAAGCATCAACATGTTTCAGTATAACTCATAAATCGATGCTCTACCCCTTGTGATTGTTGGGAAATCTTTATGTCGCGGCCAAGGTGTCAGCACGACTCGGTCCAATCTCGATGTGTAAAGTTGCCCACACGAATGTTGGATATTGGAAGTGAGCGTATGGTCGGGTTGGGTTCGAGCCTTGTCTCCTGAGGCCAGCCTTCTTTCTTGGTAGGTTGTTTGCTTCTTTGTTGTCGAGTTTTTGCACACTGGTCGAAGTCCGGAGAGGGATTTCCCAACTCGATCATTCTGAAGTTTAAGTTAGTGTCGAGTAGAGTAGGAGGGAGTTAAGTGCTCCAGCTCCTTAATGGTTAGCTTTTATATCTACGAACGAGGGTTAATCATACATGGTCCATTAATGGTTGTCGATTCCTTAAACGATTGGTTGAATCTTATGAGCAAGTGTCGATCGACCTGTATGAACCTAAGCTGTGTCGGATGTACGAGGGCAAGTGATCATCCCGTTTGGGTTTGAGGTATCGCATCATGTCATCTGGAATTGTCGAGGTCACCGGCTGTTGCTATTGTGTCACCAGCTGTCGCATCACAATGCTATACCCTTGTGATGTATTTAGGATGTTATACCTCTTAACAAGTGTCGTGAATGAATAGCAATGCTATACCCTTGTGATGTATTCAGGATGTTATACCTCTTCACAAGTGTCATGAATGAATAGCTGAGATGTTAAAGACGGAGGAATCGACTCGTCATCAGAATGGGCTTATTTTATGATATCGATGAACGATCGAATCGAATCTCATATCATTGTTGGCTGGCCAAAAACTAATTCGATCAAAATTCCTCACCATAATATATGACAGTGAATAATGCGAACATTAATTCAAATGCTTTGTCCATCTGATATGTCGACAAAAAATTTTTTCATCAGAATAATATGATCGACTCTTTACGCATCGAGTAATAATCGGTGATTTCACATGATTGTTGGTACAGTTCCGAGTTGACCGTGAACTTGTTGCATCATCATTAGGTGTGTAATAGGATCATAATTTCATATTCCTCATTTTCAGACACGCGAATTACGTATTCATACCCAAGTCAAACATCCAAAAATATAGTCGCCGCACACGTTTGGATCTTTCGGACGTTGACTTCGCTACACGTCAAAAATGTGCTGGCTACACATCGACACGACACGACACGACCCAACTGACGTCGTAGAGCGTGCTGGTGGATATTAATTATCCGCGGCTCGTGTTGTAGTGTGTCGTGGCGGTCATGACCTGGTCAAGCCCGCAAAATTAGGTGTCGGGTGAGATATCCGTTTCTGGGGTCCCTTTCCGTGTTCCTGTCGCGGGTGGGAGCCGCGATTTGAAGCTCCACCACCGGTGAATGCCTCTTCCCCCGCCGGAACGGACGGCGAGGGAACATATGGGAAAAGTTGAGTTGATCAAAAGGATTCTGCACCGGTCATGTCTCCAAAATCCAATCATCATCTCAGCGACGGCCGACCGGTCAACACGGGCGAAGATGCTACTAGATAAGCTTCTTCTTTTTTTAATTTACGAGAAAAATCAAAAGTTAAAAATCTTTTAAAAATTTTATCTAATTTAAAATTTACACGCGCACGCGCGCACACACACACACACATATATATACCTAGCCTTCTCTGCTCAAATTTTTAGTTCAAGACGGATTGAAAGAGGGACATGCATAACAATTTAACTTAATTGAATCCTTTGGTGTAGCAGTTGCGGTAACAGGTTGTATTCTTGTATGCTGAAGCTTTTTTACTTAGGAAGCTTTGTTCCTTCTCCTATCTGTGTTAGCATATGCCAATCTTGACTCTTCTGGGGTGTTTGAGATAAAACATAGTTCGTGCCCGCGTAGTTGTCCTACGCGTCACACGGCTGCCGAGTCGGCAAATGATTGACCAAAGTGGACCCCTCCGGCCACTTTGTTTTGGGATTTAAATGGAAGTCAATTTAAGGGTCAACACATTTCGCATCCAAACTCCAATAATAAATAAGGATTAGACATAAACTAAACATCTCACCGTCCAACAGTCTCCGTGAACGCTTCTCTCTTATAAATGATCGTACGAGCTAAATGACTCGTTCCACAATTCGTCACATCACAAGATATTATATTATAAAATTATTATAGTCTCTTTTTGACTTTTTTACTCATTTATATTTATATTATCCTTATTTTTATTTTTTTAATATTAATTTTTTAATAAATATAAATATATATATATATTGATGATGAAATCATCATCATCATCATCATCATCATCANATATATCTCGATGATGACGATAACATCATCATCATCATTATCATCATCATCATCATCATGTCTATGCTTATATCATATATTTTGTACTTTGGATGAAGTTGAAGTTGTAATCTAATCTTTCAACTTGGAGGCATAGGTGTTTGACATCATTTCTATGGATGACCAACCCCTATTATAAATGTAATTTAGATATATATTCATAAAATGTGTGGCATGGTTTTGTATAAACCACTGCTCAGTGTCCTAACGTAATATAACATATATTAATCCAAATAAAGATTGGAATAGGCTGAGAGATTGGTTTTTTTATTGTTGCAACCAAGAAAACCTGTCGTAAAAAAATCCAAAGTGCTCCACATTCTTCATTTATGTTAAGTTCGCCTTTGCATTTAGATTGAGTTAAACTTGCAAGAACATAATCAAACAGCTTTTGATGAATCAAATCTGACGAAGAGAGAGAGAGAGAGTGAACACAAATTCCATCAACTACTTGCCTTTTCATACAGTGAATGTGAACCAAAACTACGCTCTTGAAAGGGACGAGTCGATCGATGACGACTCCTCCCACCGTGCGGAGAACGAAGTCCTCCAAATTAGCAGTATCCACCACCATCAACCTAGTCGCGCAGGTAATACGCGATGGCCCTTCGCCAATCCCACGTCTCGGGTCCCATCGGGTGTGTCCAAACCCGGGTGCCGTTGCCTCACCGTCCATGGTTGCCAGTGACCTCGCCGCCAAGTAACGCCACGGACTTCCTTTGGTTTCGGTCCCGTTTCGACAACTGCCGACCTCCCCGTCCTTTCCGTCTTCTTCTTCTGCTGCAGCTTCCTCCTCCGCACCTATAAATACTCGCTGATGATCTATGTGCCAAACGATTCGTTGCTGTACTCGCCAAGTGAGGGAGGACTTCAAGAGGGCACGTTCCTCTTACAAGGCATGCAGAACCAGGAAATCGGCACGAAGGAGGCGCAGCCGACGACGGCGAGGTACAAGGGAGTGCGATTGAGGAAGTGGGGCAAATGGGTGGCCGAGGTGCGGTTCCCCAACAGCCGCCAGCGGCTGTGGCTCGGCTCCTACCCGACGCCCGAGATGGCTGCGCGAGCCTACGACGCTGCCGTGTACTGCCTACGCGGCCCCGGCGCGGCGTTGAACTTCCCGAGCCACCCACCCAGCATACCGTCGGCCGACAAGCTGAGCCGGTACGAGATACGTGAGGCGGCCGAGCGGCACGCGCGCGAAGGGCCGCAGCGGGAGGAGGCAGAGGAAGCTGGCCAGCAAGTGGCGGATCCTGGTGCGGGCAGCTCTGGTTTAGGGGCGACGTCGGGGCAGCCGGCCGAGCCGTCATCATCGGTGCCGGTTTTCGACAACGCCACAGCGAGCGGTGGGGAATGGTTCGATGGTTTCTGGTATGACAGCGGGGGCGGCATTGACGACGACGATATCTATGGATCGTCTCCTCTTTGGAACTTCCATCAGTAGAACGAATGCCACTGTTCATCGAACACCCCGTAAATTCGTACTCGAGGCGCTTTCTTCGCGCTTATACTCGTAGACGCCCCAGCCTTACTATGCGAGCCTTGTCCTGGTTGACTTTTGTCAAACTGGATATGGTCGTTGACTATTTGCTTTACGATGTAGACTCTCGGATCAGATACATAATCCGCACTTAAAACGCTTCCTTCTCACTCACACTCGAAGAATGCTGAGCTTTAATATTCGAGCCCTGTCCTGATCGACTTGTTTGGGACGAGAACGCTGGTTGACTGTTTCCTGTATGTTAAGATTATGGGGCCAATTGAGCTGACTTCTAATTGGATATCACTGGTACGATGCAGATCCAACAGTTGCCCCGCGAATCCTACGTCGATCCTACTTCAATATAACGTAGAAAGTTCTGGTCATGTCACCGTTCTTTCTCATTCGTCTCAGGTGGGAGAAGCGCAGAATCCGAGTGTTTTGTCGCATGGTGGATAATCCTCTCTCCCCTTTTGCTAAGGAAAGATCCACATGCTCTCTCTCTCTCTCTCTCTCTCTCTAAGTTCCACGTGCTCTCTCTCTCTCTCGTGGAAGAGTTCGGTTGGCGCAATTTAACGAGCAATTCGGCAGTCGGTGTAAGCCGCTAAGTTCGGTTGGCGCAATTTGACGAGCAATTCGGCAGTCGGTGTAAGCCGCTAACTTGAGGTCTACACTCGTTTCCACACAATTCTATTGCTTCACGCATTCTTGATCTTTGACGCTCGCATTTATTCCATGGTGTCGATCGGGCTACCTGTGATTTGCTTCGTGTAGTTGCTATTATCAAGACGCGCGCGAAGAAGCTCCCGTCTCGTTGCATGAGAAAAGAAGGAATTTTTCCCCCTCACTTTGCCTGAAAAGATCGAACAGGATCGATGTCAACACGCTGTGTTCTCGGTGTTCCAAATTGCTCTAACAGGAGCCGAGAAAGGTTTTGATCATAATGGATGTGCTGAAGAAAGAAGTCAAACAATTGGCAGCAGATCGATCTGCTTGTCTGTGGACAAGCAGCTTCGTGTCAGTAAGATGGCGTATTCCAGGAGAGGCATATGGCTCCTCGATGTGGCATCAGGATCAGGTGGATTTATATGTTTCCTGAACGCTTTCAAGGTCGTGAGAGTTAGAATATTAGCAGTACCTGAAACGTACGTTGGGAAATCCAGTTTTATCAGCCTTTAGCTTTGAAGGATGGGGTTATTTTAGCCTTCCTTGTACTTTTGTTATATTCATTCACATTGTCTTCATGTTGGATTTACCTAGGATCATCTTGTCGGGTCCATAGATCCTCTCTCTTGATGCCTGCTGGTTGTACCAATCGACTAAATAACAAGTATGAATCTGATCGTCACTTTGCTTTTAGCAAGGGCTTTCACATTTCCAGCTTATGAAGAATTTCCAGGGTGCTGCAAATCTTTTACATTTTCCATTCTTTTTTCTGCTTTTGCAAATGTGGAGAATCCATGCACTCTTACCGAATAGTTTGTGTTTTCCTTTCCTCATCTTAGGTTGCAGCCGAAGAGAAGGCCACTGGTGGTTTGCTGTTGATCGAGGCTGCAAAGATTTCCACTCATTTCACTCTCCATTAGATGTTGTAGTTTTTATGGAGAGAACAGTGTCTTATTTTTGTCTCTTGTTTTCTTTTTTTGTATTCATGTGCATTTCAGCTTGTACAAAATGAATTATTTCCATCAACCACAGCATCTAAGCTTTAAAGTTTCTTCCAAGTATTTTGCTGTGCAGGGTATTTGCCATAATTTAAATGCTGTTTCCCCTTCTCTTTTGCTACGTAACAGGTGACCTGCTAACTTAACATAGGCACCAACCTGATGGATATGATTGGGTGGACTTTATCAAGCAGATACAGTGTATTATTGGCTGACTGAAGTCTGAATCAGCTGTGATATTTTGTAGGCATTTTTCTGTTCTTGCATGGTAAATTTGTGTTGATGATTGATTGGTTTCTGTTCTGCCTTTCTACAGTGTTCATCTAATTAGGTTAGGGATTCTAGTTGCCCGTTTTCTGGCATAATTACTCGCATATCGTTACCGGCGCTAATCATGTGATAAATCAACACCAATTTTATGTTGCTTACTTGAAAACAGGTCTTCTCATATAAAAAAAAAGATGACAGATTTTATCATTTATATTGAAGAAAAATTTTGAAGCTACAATGTGATTTTTTCAAAAAAGAATTATTATTATCATTATTTTTTATTTTGGAGCTTGATCAAACATATCATAAGACTATATAAATTTTGAATTTGGCATATATATATATATATATGTGATGCATTTCCCCAAAACATAGATTACTTATGAAGCACTTTGATATCATCAATCCTATTCTACTTGAATTGTTTTTAACATCTTTAATATTAGGTCTGCCACTCTGTGTGATCCGAAAGGATAACTGTTGTAGTGATTTGATAGGTGGATCATTGGCCCAAAATGATTGAAGTTAATAATAATACTAATGTTGCTGCACAAAAGCCATCCATGTTAGATCTGATACTAGTTGAATTAGGAATCAAAATCCAACAAAGTGAATGGGTGAGTATTTATTCATGTGGAAGATTAGAAAAAAATAAAAATGGTTTCCGCAGTCATAGTAGTAGTAAATCGAATCCTGGAATTTGAATGCTGATTGATCTGCACTTGACTAAGATGCATGCACCTTAGTTTCATAATTTAAATTCATACAAAATCCAAGCATTGAGCTGAATCCTTGGAATATAGTTTCATTCATGCTCTCAAAAACCAAAAGACCTGCTCCACCAGTCTGTGGTCAGCAATGTGAACAACTGATTTGAAACCATGGCCAAGTCTTTTTAAAGGACTTAGCAACTATAGATTTTTTTTTTGTCAGGGAGGATATTTGATGCAATGATATTGGCATCAATGTACTGTCCAACCTTCAAGTCATGTTCCTGAGTAAGCCTTTTTTTTAAAAAAAAAAAATTTCCTGCAGCATACCTCTTATGTTCATATTGAAGAAAAGACCACATTTCCATAGGGAGCCATTGCTAACCTGGAGAAAGATGAACCAGAGATCTGGTAACAGTTGAGGTAGTAGTCGAAGCCAGGCTCTTAGCAATCAAATTATGGGCCCTTTGACAGACCTACACAGTACAAGAACCAAGTACAGAGGTGCAGGACGAGGAAATAGTCTTGACGAGTTCTCAGGTGCAAGGCTGGTCTCTGACTGATGTGCTCTTAGTTTAGTTCACCAGACTCAGGAACAGCCTATCATCGCCCGAGTTCACATCAAACTTTCTAAGCTCTCATGTGATTTATTTATTAGGTTGCTGCTTCATCTCCCCTCCAACAGGTGGTCAATGGATTACAATACAAACTCGTACCAATGAAACCAGAACAGCTCAACACGGGCTTCGAGCTTCTAACTTATTATTCCTGCACATGGCCATGGAGGTTTGATGTAATCGCTTTGACCCAGCCACAGTGAGCACATAAACAATGAGAGCTGCATATGAAGTGATAGAAGGTTAGCTTGCAGCAGAGAGAGAGAGAGAGAGGCAATAAATACATGGAGAAAACAGCACATGACATCATCTCACACAAGCTTGCAGTGGGTGACATATAGAAGAAGATAATTGTTTGGAGTATGTTGATGAAATTTATAGAGAAATTGAAAGATGAAAATGATACTGTTTCTGCCGGTCCTCGGTGCATGTTCAGAAGTTTTGCTTTTGTGGTGCAATGACTATGGTAATCAATTAGTGAGTGCCTACTCACTCCTCATGCCTTGTCTTCCAAGTAGCCGTCAGCTGATGGAGAGAGTACATATTGCATTCTGTCGTTGCTGGTGTGGTGTTCTTTCCCCCATGCAAAAGATTAGACACCATGTCAATGCTTCCCAACCAAACACCTGAAGCCCCTGCCATCTTCCTTCCACCCAGTTCTTCTTTTTAGGCCGAATGCCTTTTGTGGCGGCTAATGCTGGCTGCTATGACCCGCCCGCACTGGGAGCATTTGAACAGCAGTTCAGTTCCTTTGTGAGATAGGGCACAAGCGATTAAATGCCGGTGTAAGTTGCTGGTGGAATCTGGTTGTGCAGGTCAGAATACGTTTAATGCCAGTTTGACCTTCGGTTCGGTTCATTCAAGTCTTTCAAGTTGACCGTAAGTTCAACGCATGTGTTCTTTAAGCCCAGAAGTCGGCATGGCACATGTGACAGGGACAGAGCTGGAAATTGCCAAGCACAACGGGCACAACCGCAAGTTGATCTCCCATCAGCTCCAGTCCAAGTTACCACGAGAACATCATTCAACAGTCAAGGAATGGAGTTTTGAATGTTTATTCAATGGCTTTCCGAGTAAATCACCATTGCTTTTGCTTGTCCTGACCGTGTGATGCCGAGTATCATCATTTTTTTATGGCTTGTCCTTCCCTGAAGCAGATGGCATCAGTGATGATAGATACTGCAGACTCTTGCCACATTACAAGGTGATTGCTTTGATCAGTTCAATGCAACTTCTCTTTCTTCTCCTATCATACGTTACAAGGTGACTATATATATATATATATATAAAGGAATCAAATATGATGAGTGCTGGTCGTTTATGGTGGAGGTGGCACCGTCAAATGATCAAAATATAGAGAAAGAAAGCTACCTAGATGCATGCACATGACTGCAACGAGCTTGGAAATAGCAGGAAATATCCTTTGACCCATGAAAACAAGATCATTAGTGCTTGTCCTGAAGGGACAAGCACAAATCAGAGGCTAGGAAGGGACAAGGAAACTGTGACATTGGTCAATGAAGATTTGCTGCATGTTCCTCCCAGAATTCCATGTGGGTTATTCCCTTCATCGCACCCTGCAGAAGAAATCCACCCTGAGTTTACTGCAATGAAGAATTTGTGGACGAGAAAAGAGAGACAAAATCTAGTATTATGAAAGTAAGAGCAAGGTCCAACCCTTGTTTTACGCTTACTTTGAATCAAGGAAAAAACATGATTCCAAGTTGTGTGTTCTTGTTCTTCAAAGTCGGGACGCCGTTTGAACTGACTACGCGGAGGAACAAGACCATGAAGACTCCTCTGGTGGGACGAACAAGGAAAAGCATTCCAGAAGATAGACCTCATAAATCACATCAAATGCAACAAGAAATTTACAGCAAATGGGTAGAAGCATTTTTTGTTTAGGAGAACCATCGTGTTCCTCGTATTTGGCAACTCCATGTAACTTTCCTGTCCGATGAACTCTTATTTTCCCCATCTTTTACATTCTTTTCTGCAGCTGTTTGCCTTCATTCATCTCTTAGACATGCCACAGCAACTTCTAAGTTGTTTCTCATTCTATCGTCACCTTACAAAGCTGAAATGCGTGTGTGTGTGTGTGAGAGAGAGAGAGAGAGAACAGGAAAAATTAGGCCCTTGCTGAAGTGAATTAATTAGTGCTTTGAATTATACTAGTTTTCTGATACATGCAGACTCAGTTCTAGCCATTAGAATAAGCCCCCGAATCCTACCGAAACTTGGTCTTGTCCACCAAGAAGCTTAAAGAAGTGGCCTTTCATGGATGCACCAATACAAGAAATCCATTCTTGACGCCCTCCCAGACCTTTGAAGGCTCCCAGGAATTCAAACTAGGAGTCAACATTCCTAAAGCCACAAGCAAAATATAACCCAGGTTTACTACTACTATACTGAGAGGTCTTGAGGTCAACCCCACTGGGTATTAAGTTTCGCTACCAGCTTCAATCATTCACACCTTCTTCCTACTTTGAAACAATGCTAGTTCATGGAAATAACATGCCAATTTCCCCTTGTATTCAGCCATTTATGAGATTTCTCTCTTTCTCTCTCTCTCGATATATATATATATATATATATATATATATATATATATATATATATAATATCAGCAATTTTTACTAAGGCAGCTTTCACTTAGCTGCATGCATGTCACGTGCCTACTTCCGAACAACTCCTTATATATACGAGCATCATGCTGTGACTTCCATACTCAGCACCTTCGTCTCTTTATCGCCTATAGAGGAGGGAGAGGGAGATCACGTACTCCCTTACGCTCTTCATATCGATTCCATTTCCTTAGAGAGAGACAGAGAGAAGGGATGGAGAAGAGTGGGAAGCCGAGGGTGGCGATCATAGGGGGAGGCATCAGTGGCCTTGCGGCAGCGAAGGAGCTCCGCTGGCTCGAGCCAGTCCTCTTCGAGGCCACGGACTCCATAGGAGGGGTGTGGAGGCACTGCTCCTTCCGCTCCACGAGGCTGCAGACTCCGCGGCCGGACTACGAGTTCTCCGACTACCAGTGGAGCGACCGGAACGACGCCACGTTCCCCACCCACATCGAGATATTGGAGTACCTCCACGGCTACGCCACCCACTTCGACCTGTGGAGGTTCATCAAACTCCAGACCAAGGTGGTGGAGATCCGCTCCATCGGCGACGGCCGTGAGACCCGGTTCAACGAGCTCTGGGGGGGCAAAGGACGGACCATCCCCGACCAGCCGGCGTGGGAGGTCGGCGTGGTGACCGGCCACTCCGCCACCGTTCAGGTGCCCATACTGCTTTAAATATCGCGCTTCTGCGTACATCGTTCCTGAGACACCGAGAGCGATTTCCTTCGATATGTTTCAGTGGTACAAGTTCGAGTTCATCGTGATGTGCATCGGAAAGTACGGTGACATCCCAAACATGCCCAAGTTTCCCCCAGGGGAGGGAGCAGAGATCTTCCGAGGCAAGGTGATGCACTCGCTGGACTACTGCAAACTCGACGAAGACGCCACCAAGGAACTGATGAAGGGGAAGAAGGTCGTCATCATCGGCTACAAGAAATCCTCCATCGACCTCGCAGTCGAATGCGCTGAAGCCAACCGAGGTAACTTTCTTAACGTTTCACTCCATTGTGTTTCCCTTTTCGAACAATTTCCAGCGAGATTTCATGAAAGCATGAACACTACAAACTCATAACCAGTCTGAGAAGCAAGTCAAAGAAACGAAAAGAAAGAAGAGTAACATGCATGTGTGGAGAAGAAAGGTCAAACTTTCCTCTCTCTCTCTCTCTCTCAAGGCATTTTATGTTCTTGGAGCATGATGCCACATCATAATTGTTGGTTGAGGTTTGACCATGTCTTTCTTGGGTTCGCATGCATTTTACACTTTGGTGGACAAAAGTAGCGGTCTCGATTGTGGTCAAAGTCCAGACATGAGCAACGAACATTGACTGGTTGACTTGCCATGCCACCCGCCAAACCCGCAAGGAAAAGAGGATTAGACGTCGTCTTTTGTCCACTGTAGAAGAAGGCGAAGTACTCAAACAGATTAAATAAGATGTTGACTTTGGCCACTTGTTTCCGGTCGAGAGTCCACTTATTTATTAGTCTACCTGCGCATCTTCAGAGCTTGGCATGCCCGTGTCGTTGACTTCGTATCCTGTGTTTGATGAATGTGTTCTGCAGGGGAAGATGGCCAGCCATGCACCATGGTGATAAGGACCCTCCATTGGACTGTTCCCTCCTACTCCATATGGGGCCTGCCCTTCTTCCTCTTCTTCTCCACAAGGTTTTCTCAGTTCCTCCATGAAAGGCCGAATCAAGGACTGATGAAATCTCTTGCCTGCCACCTTTTAACCCCGTTGGTAATTGCTTCATCCAGCGCATTCCATTAGATTACGACGAACAGAGTACGTTGGGTTTATGTTAACGCTCGCTTTTGACGTCTATACAGAGGAGAGGTGTGTCGAAGTTTATTGAATCGTATCTCACATGGAAGCTTCCTCTGGACAAGTATGGGCTGAAACCAGACCATCCTTTCGTGGAAGACTATGCCTCATGTCAGATGGCCATCTTGCCGGAGAACTTCTTCGCCGAGGCCGACGAAGGGCGGATCACGTTCAAGCGGTCATCGCAGTGGCGCTTCTGGGAAGGTGGTGTGGTTCTTGACGACGACACCAAGTTGGAGGCTGATGTCGTGTTCCTCGCGACGGGATTCGACGGCAAGCAGAAGCTGAGATCAGCGCTTCCCGAGCCTTACCGTGGACTGATAGTGGATTCCTCCGGTGTCATGCCGCTGTATAGGTACGTAGGTAAAAGATTTCTCTTTCCCTCCATCGATTGCTTCAGCTAAACGTCTGGTTGTTTCGTTCATGGCAGGGGCACAATCCATCCGCTGATCCCACACATGGCGTTCGTGGGGTACATCGAGAGCGTATCGAACCTGCACACGTCGGAGCTGCGGTGCAAGTGGCTGGGGAGGCTGCTCAAGGGGCACTTCCAGTTGCCGAGCGTGGAGGCGATGTTCCGGCAGACCAGAGAGGAGATAGAGGTGATGAAGCGGACCACCAGGTTCTACCGCCGCCACTGCATCTCCACCTACAGCATCAACCACAGCGACGACATGTGCGAGGAGATGGGCTGGAGTCCATGGCGGAAGGGGAGCTGGCTCTCTGAGGCCTTCAGTGCGTACAACAACCAGGATTACAAGGAAGACAAGAGCGAATAAGCTTTCGATAGATCGATGACGTGTCATCAACAAGGAAATAGTCAATATTAATTTGGTCAAGGTTGAAATAAAGCTATGTCAAGCAATATGTGCTCTTTACATTTATATATAATCGATATACAATTTTATTTCTAATGTGCGATCACTCATCTATAAGAAGATAAATCAGCGTACGGATGTGTGAAATATTGTAAGAATATGCAAACATGCATGCAGATTTATGTTCTCACGGCTCATCACATTGGGCCTGAGCCCACCATTAGGGATACAGTCTGATGCACCTTGCAAGCTCATGGAAGGTCTAACTTGATCCCCCAAAATTCACTCAACATTCAAGGAAAACAAAAAAATCAGTAATAGACATCAACAACCAAAGTGACACAATTAACAAAAATTTCTTGCTAAATAATCCTTTTTTCTTTTATAACAAACACCAGTTGTTGTATTTATTTTTATTTTTATTTTTGGTATTTTCTTACTGCACCTATTGATGTAGTATGTAGATCATTTGGACCACCTATCATTCTAATAATGAATGGCTACTGATAGCTTGCAGATATAGTGGTTTGGCATATTCTTGGGCAGTGATCGCCGCCTCAGGGTCAATCAATACTGTCAGGGATGACTGGCCTCGTATCATTATGATCCAGTGAGAGAGAGAGAGAGAGAGATGTGGGTTTGATGGCATTCACTTGCTTTGATCTGTAATGCTCAGTAGTTGGTACCACTACATTTAATGAGTTACTTTCCGTGTTTGTCTTACAGGCATCTTCACGCAAGGGGAAGAGATGAAATTGAGCGTAGGGATGCAGTTGCAAGAGGCAGTGTTCCTTTTAGGGGATTGGTGGGTGATCCTCATTTGTCTGCTCCACCTCCTTTCAGGAATGGTGATGAAGGGATTGGTGGGAACAGGTCTCTGCTCCACCTCCATTTACCCAACTGTTTATTGTGTTATGTTCTGAGTTGCTTTCCTTTGAAATGCAACATTCCGTGTTCGATGCTTTTAGATCTTGCTGTTGCCCATCATGTTTTGTTATAGCAATAGCATTTCAGTAGCATCATTAGATATTAAAAATGATGATGACCTAGCAATAACACACTTACGATTTTGGATTGCTGATATGCTTACAAGGTGTTTGATCTTTTGACTGTATTAGTAGATGTGAAGCATCTGGTTAATTAATGAATACTTTTCCATTAAAAGAGTACCTCAACCACTCTATTTTTGTTTTTTTGTAGTTATTTTGAGACACGACATCTGGACATTGCCAGTAGGCATATAGATGCAAACTCTGCTATTGTTAAAATTTGGTATGTGAATGCATAGAAATTATTTTGGATACAATATTTTGGAAAATATTGAATTGTATGAAATGATTCACGCTTATGATTGTTTGCCTTGCATAGGATACATTTTAACACTCACTCATCTGCGGAAAGGCTAATTACATAGGAGAAGGGAGACAAATGTATGAACTAATAATCCTGTTCAAAGTCATATGGTCTATCCATGATTCTTGGGAAGTGGTGGTGTTACCCGAAATTCCTGGAAACTCGGTCGTGGTGATTTTAGTCTGAACAATGAAATAGTTTCGGGTGATGATGATCTAGAAAATTGCAAGAGCTTAGGTTAGCTTGTTGTTGATGTTTAGGAGGAGCAGAATTACTCCTTGCAACTGTAATGCCTCTCATAATCTTCTCTGCTGTTGCTACCTCTGAAATTTGCTGCAGATTTAGAGGGTTCTTATTCATGTCTGTTCATAAGAGAGAGAGAGAGAGAGAGAGAGAGAGAGAGAGAGAGAGAGAGAGAGAGAGTTGTTGAGCATTTTTTTTGTCTCAAATATGATTTAAGATGCCTTTTGAAAAGCTCCAAAGGAAGAGAGGTGGGAAATCAAAAGAGGTTGTGGTAGTAATGGGTTATTTGGTCAGTTTGGTGACCTTTTCTGCGGGTCTTTATGTAGTTTGGGATCATGAACAGAACTTGCGGATCTAGCATTGCTAGATTATTAAATTAGTTATTTGTTTTACAAAACACAGCCATGAAGAAAAAAAGACCCATGAATATACTAGACTTGGGAGATACTTCAGTGGGCAAATGATGCCATGATTCTGAAACAAGACCTTAAAATGTTTACTTTTGTTCTTCTGTATGCTGTTTAGTGCAGAAAGGCTCCCATGAGAGTAGAGTTCATACCGGAGACTTGAAGAGGGTAGACAAGTTTGACTGAGCATGAGTTACTCAAATATCTTATCAGATTTAAAAAATGTCTTCCTACTAGAAATGAATCAAAGAACTCTATATTAGCATGCCTTTCAAGGAAAGATTGCTTGGGAGAGAATTGAAACGGAACCTAAATTTCAAAAGCATCTAACATCATCATCATGATCCAAGGACTCTCTCTCATTATTTCTACAACCTCTAGGGAAGAGAGAACAAGAATTATTAGGTAGAAATTCATTAATTTCTAAACTTCATAATTATCTAGAAGACCGTCCTATATTACTTGTGCTTCTCCTAATGTTTATTGATCATTTAAATATTGCATATTTTATGACGTCAAAAACACACATTCTGGTAGGCAATGAAGTCAACGTTTGTTTTTGAATGAAAAAAACTTTGTTGAAGTATTCAAAGTTTCTAGATTATTTGAATTGTATACAATTGCTTGTGGTATTGTTAAGAGCCTCATAAACTTGGCAACTGAATGAATCTGTCTGGAACTTATTTAATCTTAAGTCTTAGCAACTTTTAGTGGTCAAATTCTTAGGTCAATAGCTTTCCTATTGACCACCTCAATCTAAATCTCAATCTTAGTAATCCATGGAGCTAAGCAAAGCAACAAGTCTCGAGTGACTCATCAGTCTCAATGCATTCTTAAGGCTTTGAGTTCTGATCCATGGGAAAAAGGTATGCGTAATCTCGACTGAAAAATTTTCCTTCGGTTGGGTGACTGCAATATTTTGGTGATCTATCTCATTAATTGAAGTCTCTTATTTTCTGTTGCTCTCAATAACTTACAAGTGGTCAGTTGGATCAATATCTGGACATTCCAACATGTGTCTAGCCTTTCTTTTGATCATTTGCTTGCAATGAACTACTTGACAAGTCAAAGTATTTAATTTTCCCTTTCGCCATTACATTTTGGCATGCTTTTTATTGGAATACAAAAGATGGAAGAGAAGAATATTATATTTATGATGAATTATTCTTTATTAAAAATGATAAGTCTCACTGAATGCTGAATCCTGAATCCTAAACTCGATCTCCATCCTGACCTTTAATTTCTCCAATGTCAAAGCTGCAGGAAGGGATAAAAATAAAGTTTGGAATAAGTCAGCTCCAGTATAATACAGTAAATGATGGAACAAGAACTTCAGATGATGAAAGTACACAAGCCAGATTATATTCAAAATACTGTCATGCTTAGGTCATATGAAACCTGTTTTCTTGTGTAGCTGAAACTTTGTGTCTTAACAAAAGCATGCTGTTGAGAATTTAATGTTTAGCAAAATTAGCAAGATCTTAATATTCAAGGACAACCAAACAATGTAAAAACGACGGTACTGATATACTAAACTGCAATCAATAAAGGCCTAAGAAATTATGTATATAAAATTATAAATCTCCAAGTTGAAAATTTTCTATTACCATGGCAAGGCAGCATCATACAAGTAGTCCTCTTCATTGTAGTAGCTATTCATATGTTGTTGGAAGAGGCAAGACTGCAGAGCATCCCCTTCACTATGCAACCAATATGGCAAATTAAAAACCTCATCAAACATATGAAACCCCTCTTCAGCTACTTCTTCGCTCTCACATAGGTCACCCTCCATGTTTTTGAAGAACATACTCCACCATGCTGATGTCATCAAATTCATCGTGTCATTCCACTCCATGTTATGTTGTTCTCCGATCGAACGGATCTCTGCGATCTCATCATCATCCATCCTTGGATGCAATGATGCTGAGGTTGGGTCCAATGCAACCCCAGAGGCCTGACAGTATGCCTTTGAGATAAATGGTACTTTGGTGTTCGACATGATACTGGTAAGAGAATTTGAACAAGACGGAGTTGGTAGTGATGATGGCTGGATGGGTGATTTCATGTCGAGGTTGTTGCAAAACAAATTGTCAGTGTTGTTGAGGTTTTGAAAGTTGAGGTTTAAGCCTAATGATTGGTCAGGGAAAGGGATGTTGAGGTTATCGGAGACAGACAGTGGTGTAATTGGTGGATAAATCCAAGAGAAATAAGAATAAGCAAGGGGTGACAAATTGGTGCTCTCAGCATAGTTAGGAAAGGTGTTGTTAGGTGGATACCTTCTAGAGTTGCTCCTACAATCATTCAGCTCCTGCTTTAGATCTTGTAACACTGCTGGGGATAGTTCCAGGGTTGGAGAAGGTGGTTGATTTTGCTGTTGTCGCTCATGTTGCTGCAGTTGTTGTTGCTCTTCTGCTTGTTTCATGGTAGCTCGATGAAGTCTAAGTGCAGTTACAATCTCTCTCCGAGCCTCTGCCATATTAAGTAACTTTTCTTGATAAGGCTTACTCGTATGGAGTCTTCTTCTCACTTGTTTCTTCGGTAGCAAAGGTTTCATTGGACGTGGTGATTGTTGTTGTTGAGTTTCACCAAGACTTTCACTATCATTAGCAGAGTGTTGGGAAAATTTACCTGCACTTGCTCCATCTCTAGACTTTGATTTCATGGGATCTTTGGTTGTTGAAGACCTTAACTGCTTGACAAGACTACGGATGTAGGCACCAGAGAGTTGAGGATGTTGTAAAATGGGCTCCTCCACCACCATGATCCTGTTGCTATGCTTGGAATTGGAGTTCCTTCCCATCTCTCTCACTCTCTCCAGGATTCTTAAAATGTAAGGAGTGTGGGTCACATCTGTAGGTCTCGGCTCTTTGGAGTGTGGTTCACATCTGTAGGTCTCGGCTCTGCTAAGGTGAAACTAGTGAACCATCATGGCACTTTCCTGGGTCAGAGGCGTACAGAACAGAGCAGGTTACATGTCCTGATGTATTGCTATAAATAATAGAAGTCATTCTAGGATTTCTTATACTTTTCCATGTTTGATGAGATTAAGAATCCTTGTTTTGGTCTCTTTGGTATTGGTAGTGAGAGTGCGATCATTAGCTTTTTGAAAGTTCTTAGCAGCTGACCCACATAAGAAAATAGTGAAGTTTATATCAATTAGAACAGGTGCACTTAGTTTTTATGATTGCTTAAATGAACAACCTCTGTTTCTATGATGTCAGCCATTTTGTATTTGTACCTATATACATATAAACATGTATACAAAGATAACTATGTATACAAAGCAGAAATAAGCTAATGACTGCTATATGAAAAGCATAATGGCCATTAGTTTATTCTCATTGTCGATCAAAGCAAAAAAATCATACATGTTTAAACTTGAATGACAATTGTGCATGGTTCTATTTGAACTTACAGTACATGTTATCATTGTGATAGTCCTTATTATGAGTTAGTTTCCATGATTATTTTACGTTGATCAGTCAGTTCATGGAGGGAAAATTTAAATGATGTCATTTTTTCTTACTACTTTCTTTATTCTTACCAACCCCTGGTCCTCTGAAGTGGCAGTGGAGATGTATATATTTTGGCTTTTTGACCCCATATTGTAGAGGTGTTTTTTATGGGTCGCCATGCTTCATCGTGAAAAATGGGAAATTCATGGAATATATATATAATATATATATATATATATATATATATATATATATATATATATATATATATATATATATATATATATATATATATATATATATATATATATATATATATATATATATATATATATATATATATATATATATATATATATATATATATATATATATATATATATATATATATATATATATATATATATATATATATATATATATATATATATATATATATATATATATATATATATATATATATATATATATATATATATATATATATATATATATATATATATATATATATATATATATATATATATATATATTTGTCATTTTCCTTGAATAGATCAAAAAGAGGAATTCTTTCATTTTGTTCTTTCATTTTGCTGGTGATATGGTAAATTGTTTGGCATATGATATGGGTGCAGTAAGTCTCTTATAAATTCGTGTAGGAGTCATATGTGGCATCATCTATTGAAATATATTTAGTGTCACTACAGGCATTAACTCAAATGTGTGATGTTAGGTTACCTGATTGAGATCGACCTTGTCAACAAAACATGAAGACATAGTAGAAACTAAAGGTGAGCCAAAAAGGTGGTCCCTTGTCATAAGTTTGACAACCAATGCACACTGGAATACCACAACATGTGAACCATCAAGCAAATGAATGGTTGTAATTGTTAGGCATTCAAGGCAACACTAACACACTTGAGTCTTTTGTCTCCCTTGGTATGGGTGGGTGGTCCTACATTTGCTGCTGTTGTGGTCTCAAGTGTTGGCCCCACGTGCCTCCGAATCAGTCAGAAGGTATCAGTCAGAAGGTGGCACATGGCAACATGCAAGAGGGCAAGGTGAAGGTGCTGTTTTGGCTGCTTCAAGCATAGCCTAACTCAAACCAGCCATTCAATTCCCTTTTACCCCCCCATCGTAGCTTCTCATTCATTGGGTGCATGCATGGCTTCTATGCCTTTGAATTCTCATTAAGCACAGGCTTCTCTTACTACTAGCCCATAAGAGTCTGGTCCCCTTGCATACTAGGGATGGTGGTGGGGTTGAGGTTGGACCAAGCCATCATAACACACTTTGTCACCACAATCTGATGATTTTAGGCATAACTATGGTCTAATTGCTAGCTTCTAGAGGCTTTGGTAGACCAAAAAGAATACCCATCGTGATCGCGGACTATTTGATCTTTCTATAGCCTGGGGTTTTGGAAAGTTGTGTTGATGGAAACAACAAAAAATATATATTATAGTAGATTGAAATCCTATCAACTTTTATCCTATATAACCAAGAGATTGATTGCTTGCGCAGATGCACGACATGATTCATGATCATTTGAAGGAGGAGATAAGGAACCAAGGAGGGTGTGAATTGAGTTTGCAGGTAGCTAGATTCTTTGGCCTCATCAAATGGTCTTTCCTTTGGTGCCGAAAGTAGAGGAGGACCACTATTTTGGTTGTTGAGGCATGTGCACAGATGATCATGGTCGTATTCTGTCACATGTGTGATAATATAATACACAGACCAAAAGAAGACAGAATTGTTCACCCTACAAATGAATCGATAGCCTCCAAAAGATAATATGTTGTTCCAAGTACCATCTAAAGGAGATTGAATGCAGAGAAACTTAGAAAAATGCAAAATCATAATGAACCATTTTTCGGATATGATATGTTGATTAGACTTAGTATGGAAGAGACAATAAAAAAATTCATGAACCAGGGGTATATTTATGGAAACTTACTAGGTTGAATATTGGTGAAATCCCATAAGACAGGTTCATAACAAAAAGAAAAGTTGACATAAGCATCTTACTTGTAACAGTCTAGATTTGCTAGAGAACCAGGTATGTTAATATAGGTGATTCGTCTGAGGTTGATGGAAATTAGTCTTTGATTAGCAAGAGAAAGGATACATTGAAGGTCACATGCAACGACTTGACTTTGACAGAAAAGAAAACCTTGGAACAATTTGGCTAACCACAAGCTTGTGTGTTTGATATTTCTTGCTATCATGTCAATTTTTGCCACTCAATGCTTTGTGTCTCTGATTACTTTGATTCTTCTTTTTCTGTATATATTGTAGAACAGTGAATAAGTTGTGAGACATGCAATCATTGTCCAGACACTTATCAAAAGCATTGAACTTATGCAGTTGAGTTTCCACATGAATTTTACATGTTCCTAATACCATTTGAACTTTCAGGTTTTATATGCTTCATTCACCATGGTAGCTGCAGCTGTAGTGATCAATGTGAATGTAAGTTTTCGAGACACAGGTTTAACAAGTTCTTTCACAGAAATACGATGGCAAAAGAGTACTACTCCTTATGCAGTAAGTTTCCATGTGAAAATTATACATGTTCCTCACTGAACTAGATTAGAATGCTCCTAATTGGTAACTTAATTTCATTATCTTGGTTTGTTCCCCAAAAACTGTGTACTAAGAAAATATAGAATCATGAAATTAAATAATTTATAATTGAAGATTTTTATATTTGCCTCCAAGTTTTTTAGCTTATACTCCTTCACAGGGAATGTGTTTTTTACTTCTAATTTTTGTATCATCTTATGGTTATTGTAGATATCTGATGTTGAAAGGTTTGCCTCCACTCCAACATGTTAAAGCGTTAAAAATCTGGCATCCACAAGTTCTTGAACGAATCTCAAAGGAGCCGATCAAGTCTCCTGCGTGCATCTCAAAGCAGGATCAAAGTCCGAATGAACATGCTATGGAGGTATTCAACTCGGTCAGGACTCCCTTCTCCGATCATGGCTGCTGTTTCATTGCGTTGTTGTGCTCCTTTCTCCGGTGCTGAATTGTTGCGGCCTTTCCTTACTCCGCAGGCCTCTTTTCACTGAAGTAAAAAGCACAGACTCTCTCGTTGAAGGATGACGAAGACTGATCCGGTAAGTTTTCCTCGCTAAGTTGTGTTTCTTGTTTGACTCGAAGTTATTGGACTCGTCTTCTCTATTTGGAGACCATGCATGGATCTGAGCAGAGCCCATCGAGCTTCCGCACGAGTTTTACTCGCTAGGAGGTGCGTGACCTTAATGATCATGATTGCACATCTGATACCCGCCCCCCCCCCCACTATTCAGGGTTGACCGACCTGGAAAACTTTAAAGGGGTGATGTGGGTCTGCTGTGATTTAGGCTCTCGCAGGTCTGTTGCGGTGGGGCCCGTGCATATGGGCCTTTGAGAGACCTCGTAGAATGGTCTATATAAAAAATAATATATTAATAAGATAATTGTACAATAAAATAATAATTTATTTAAATAAATATATCTTTAGTCGGTCAAAGATTTTGAACTGAAATCCCACCCCACTGTAGGATTTCAGTTGCTTCCAAAAGTAAGTTTTCAATGATAGTTCTTTTTTTTTTATGTGATGACTACAAGCATAATAAAAAAAAAATATAAGAAGCCAAGTAAATCAGAGGTATACATCTATATATATATATATGAAAAGACAACAAAAGAATGGTTGTTGTCTATATTATTTGTATGTATACATGTATATGGAAAGACAACGAAGTCTTTTACTCGGGGAATTCGAAGGTAGCAATCCAGTTATATTTAGCCGTGGATTTTGATCAAAGATGAGAATCATATAATCAACGGCTGGAGTATGCTCACTCGCTTCATGTGGCGTCATGCCTTGTCAGCGCTCTGGTTGGATGCGACGGATGATTCCATGTGGGACCCGTTTGTGGAAAGGTTGCCTTCTCTCACAACAAGGCGTTAGTTGGGTGGTCAGCTAAATCCACGACAAGCGGTAAGTTGACCTCGAATGTCCAGATGACCTGGCCGAGTGGGAGACCCACCGACGTTTGAGGTTCTGGTCACTTCGTGTGAGGGTAAGAAGAACAGAATTTTGGGTGATTTGCTGCCGCTCTCGGACTTTTGGGCTGTACTTTACCTGACGCATGGGCGGTAATCGCACGGGAGAACACGTGACTCCGTGTGCCCTTTATATGCCGGTGCGGAGGCGCTTGGCGGGAATCGGAGCTTTTCTTGGAGTCTTCCACATGAGTTCTGGTATTTAGCAAGGGAAGCGATTAGGAGGCGGTGGCACTATGGTGGGTAGAAACAGGCGTCTCCGATTTCGCCTGTGGTTGATCATCCTGAAGATTCTAGGACGGGATCGGTGAGTCATCTTCCGTTTCTTCGATGTTTTATTTCCTTTTCGTTGTTCGCTCTGAGAATTTCTTGAGATTTTCCTGTTCTTGGACGGCGATTTATCTGGTAATCCTGCTCGAGTCGATGGTTTTGTTTGGTCCTCGTGTGTCGAAGCTTGAAATTTCTGAGAACCAAATCGGATTTGAGCTACTTGGTTTGAGATCGAGAATACTGTTGCATCATGATAAGCTTATGGGTTTGGAGGGTTATTTGGTTCGTATTTCTTTTACATGTTGCCATGTCCATCTTTCACTGTCGATGCGGTAGGATTCCATCATGCGGATCCCCATTGGGTATCCGTCGGAACCAATTTTTTCTTCGGAGTCGATAACTCATGCGATGATTGATCTTGGTTTAAAAAGGATCCAGGGGCGTGTCACAGGAGCCCCCCGCCATGGGCGGAGCCGAATCCTGATTAGGGGAGTCATGGAAATCCTAGATTCTTCATTTTTCTCCCCCTCTTTTTACTTGTTTTTTTCAATATATTCCATTTTGGCAGGATAGTATGCTTGATCTTGCTTTAAAGCAAACTATATTGCATCGTCATGAGATTTCTATTCGATATGAAAACAAAATCACGTTATTCTGTTAGTTAGGATAATTATGATGATGACTTATAGAGCTTGTTTTTCTATCACAAATATTAACTATTTTTTTATCGGTTGAATAGTTGCATTTTACTTTATTATTATTATTTTCATAATCATTTTATCTTTTATTGATTGCTTATTTTCTAAAATAAATTAGCATCACCTGTTCTTTTTTTTTACCAAAAGAAAGAAGGGAATTACATTAACCCAGAACCAGTGCCATTACAACTATAGTCTGCTCCTTGGAGCACAAAATGGCATGGAACTCAGGATGCCAATTATCAGACCATACATCACGGGATTTGGTGGACATGGCAAACTGCGCAAGCCAATGCGCACTACCATTACCCTCTCTAAATATGTGT
>LVTN01000152.1:0-30512 GCA_001649415.1 Musa itinerans
GAATTAGTGCAGCGATAAAATCGTTGGTTTTGAAAAATTCGTTTCAATTAAAAATCGATTTTGGAAACTTGAAAGTGTATGCAAGCGTAGGCGTAGGAAAAGCATAGTAAGGAGGAGAGGCAGTTTGCTATAAAAGTAAATTACTCAAAGTAAATGCAAACCGAGTTTATAGTGGTTCGGTCGTCATGACCTACATCCACTCCCGATTTCTCCTTCGTCAAGGCTATTGGCATCCACTATTGGTCTTCCTTCAATAGGTGAAGACCAACCACCTTTTACAGCTCTTTCTCCTTTTACCGGGTTTAGGAGATAACCCTTACACCCCCACTTACTCCTCTCTCAAACTATTTTAACACTTAGAAGAAGGAAAGGAGTTCACATAAGATTACAGCAGTGTTTTCTTTGTTTTTCACTTTCAATACTTGTGTTGTTTAACCAGGGATGAGAGGGGTATTTATAGACTTCAAGTGAATTCAAACTTGGAGCTAAAAGAGTCTCATCTCGGGTTTCCCGGGTACGGGTGGTACCACCGCCTGACAGGGGCGGTACCATTGCTTGGCACCCTGCCACTAGGCAGTACCACCGCCCAATTTGGCGGTACCACCACCCAGACCGACGATACCACCGCCTGACATAGTCTCGGAGATTGTGCCACGACGATGGCACCTCTTTGGTCACTAGTTGGGCCTTTTCATTGGGCCCAACACAGTTCATATATGGGCCCAACTGGCTCCTCATTGGGTTGGCCCAATTCCAATCCCAATTATGTGCTAACGACGATTTCTAAGACATTTACTAACTTAAGCAAGTCCATAAGTCTAGTTTCTTCTGGCAAGCTTCCAGCGATCTTCCGACGAACTTCCGACGATCTCTCAGTAATGTTTCAGCGGACTCCCAGCAAGCTCTTGGACTTCACGACAATCTTCTTAGCGAGTTTCGACGAGCTTCTTTGACAAGCTCTTGGACTTCGCGGTCAATTCCGATAGAACTTCCGACGAACATCCAGACTTCCGACGAACTCTCGAACTCCCAACGAAATCGCGTTCTTGACTCTGATACTTCATTTTGCTTTATGCCTTGCTATCGTAGTTAATCCTGCACACATAAAACCAACATTGATCTAGACAATTATTACAAAGCTTTGAATCATGTTGTCCGACATGTCATTAGGTCATTGACGCTTCGTCCGATTCTTTGGCGCATTGTCGTTTCTTACGGCCTATTGCTCGATCGGCCAGTTGACCTCCGCAACTCCGGTATCCTTGGTGCAATATCCGCTCTTCTTGGCCCGATGTCCGAAATCATGGCCCGAAGCCTTTTGTTGATACGTTGACCGATCCTTCGGAGTGATGTCCAATCTTTTGACATTTTTCTCCGGCCCAACATGATTCTTCCTGCTTTAATTGTCTCTCCTTGATCGAAGCTTCTTACGTCACTCAAAATACAAATCAAATCATAAACACTTATCAATTAGTTTCATCATCAAAATATGAAATTCAACAATCTCCCCTCTTTTGATGATGACAACCAATTGATGATAGAGTTAACTTTAACTCCCGGAGTTTAAACAAACTCTCCATATCAATATGGCATATTTGATAGAACTCTTGGATTCAAAAATCCAAACAACATGCTATCATAAAACTTATGCATAACATCATACTTCTCCCCCTTTGTCATCAACAAAAAGGAGAAGTGCAACTTTCAAGTGTTTTTAGACATACAAATTTAAATCATTGCATGATAACTATAATATCAAGTTTTATCATTATTGCAATTTGTAAGCTAGCAAATTTAGCAAGTGTTACATCATATATGCAAGCTAATAGATTTTATGAGTTTTGCAAGTTTGTAGATTTTGCTAGATGTGCAAGTTAATATTTTTGCTTCTTGAGATAGGCAAGATAGCACTTTTGCTTCTCTTGAGATTGCAAGCTAGCAATTGTTGTTTATGTTCAAGATTGCAAGTTCTTTCTTCTCTATTGAGAAGTGCAAGCTATCAATTTTGCATTCTAGCAAGTTTTGCTCCCCCTTTCTCATTGTCAAATAGAAAAAAAGAATACAATGTTGTAATTCTTTTCCTTTTATATCAATTTCCAAATCATGACAAAGGTAAACAACAAAAATGAATGTCAAAAGATCAAATATCATTTTTGACAAGTTTCTTCTTTTTATAAATAGAAAGCATGATAGTAAACAATCTTGATTCAAAAAGAAAACTCAAGTTATAATTCAAGAATTCACAAAAAAAATCATGATTCATTTGACAAAAAGATTGTTGATTCATACATTTAAACCAACATTACTTCAACTCATCATACATAATTTCAAAATGTAAAATCATCAAACATGATACAAACATTTGTGTTCAAAACCTTCATCATTACTCCCATGCATGATAATAAAGCATTAATGATACCAAACATTAAATCAATATTTTTAAGCATTTATCACTTCATGATTGTTGATACCAAACATTCATCATTAAATCAACATTTTGATCATTTATTTTCTCTTTAGCAATTGGCAAAAAGAAACATAAGAAAAAAAATGATATAATATCTTGATTGATGCATAAGAAATCTCTAGTTATAAATCTCAAAAAATCAAGATAAAGCTCATTCAAATTCAAATCGTCAAATCAAAATCATTTTCAAGGGATTTTAAAAAAAAATAAGGTTAATTAGTCTCTCCTTTTTGAAAAGTCGATAAAGTAGAGAAATTTTTTAAGGAGAAAACTTTCTTTTTTTTAGTGTTTCAATTCATAAGATTGATTTCATAGAAGCATGCCTTTTTCATTTATGCCAAATAAAAACATGCATCAACATTTAGGATCGAAAAATAAGTTTCATCATAAAAACTATCAATCTTATTTATAACCAAAAAAGCAATTTTCATTGCAACAAAGATCAATAAACCATGAATCACAAAAATCATTATGCATAATTTCATATTAAGCATGATATCAAACCTCTTAACATTTTCATCAAGACATTAAACATGGTTTCAATCAAAATCGGAAATCATCAAGTTACACATTATTTCTTCTTGAAAAACATACATAGGATTATCATTAGATTTAAATCTAATATTTTATCCCTTTAACATAAAACATGTAATTTTCATTATCATTTTCAAAATTACTATCATGATCCCAATTTTTTGTATTTTTATTATATTATTAAATATGCAATTTTCAAGAAAAATAACTTTTCTAAACTAAATTAACAATAACTCATGAAAAGCATTATGTAATTTCAAAGTAAACTAAGGGCATTTTGATTACTTCATCGTCAAAAGCCGTTAAGACACATTGCCTTTGTTGATTTTCTCCTCGTCTTCGGAGGAGCTCGATTCATCCCAAAGTGCTTCCCTCTTCTTGTGTTCATAGCAGGTAGTTGCATTCTTTTTGTTTCATGAACTTTTTAAATTTCATAGTAAGGAGTTCAAGTTCACCATCACTTGAGCTTATACTCAAGTGGTCCTCAATTGTTCTAAGTCTGAAATCCTTCATGTTCTTCGGAAGGTTGTTCTCAAGTTTGTTTTGTTCAACATGTGTCATAAAACTTATTTCATAGGTCATTAAAAACCCAATTAGTTCTTCAATCAGAAAATGGTTCAAATCTTTTTATTCTTGTATTGTCGTTACTTTCGAATCCCAATTTTTAGAAAGTGATTGTAAAACTTTATTAATAATTTTAAAATTTAAAAAATATTTGTCAAGTACTTTTAAACCATTGATGATATTCGTAAAACAGGTGTACATGTCAACAATGATTTCGCTCAGTTTCATTCGAAATATTTCAAAATCATGCATTAAAAGATTGACTTTAGAATCTTTTACTCTACTCGTGCCTTCGTGTGTGATTTCGAGAGTGTGCTATATATCGAAAGCTGTTTCACAAGTAGAAACATGATTAAACTCAGTTTTATCTAAAGCGCAAAATAGAGCATTCATAGCTCTAGCATTTAAGGAACAAGTCTTCTTCTCCAAATCATTCCAATGGTTCATTGGAAGAGAAGACCTTTGAAAACCACTTTCAACAATATTCCATAAATTCAAATCCAACGAAAGCAAGAAAACTCTCATTCAAGTTTTCCAATATATGTAGTCCATCCCATTAAACATGGGAGGACGAATAAGAGAGTGACCCTCTTGAAAGCCGAAAAGAGCCATTTCCATTTGAGTATTAAACCAAAAAAGAAAAACAAGGCTCTTATACCAACTGTTAGGAACGAGTCGGCACTAAGAGGGGGGGTGATTAGTGCAGTGGTAAAATCACGTCGGTTCTAGAAAATTCTTTCGTACGTTGAAAACCGATCCCGGAAATATGCTTGACTTTAAAGCATGCTTGTAAAAGTATTGAAATCAGTAAGCAAGTAAAGTGGTTTGCAGTTAAAGTAAATTGCTCAAAAGAAACACAAACTAGATTTTTATAGTGGTTCGGTCATCGTGACCTACATCCACTCCACCGATTCCTCTTCCGTCGAGGCCACCGGCATCCACTATCGGTCTTCCTTTAATAGGCGAAGACCAACCACCTTTTACAGCTCTTTCTCCTTTTACCGGGTTTAGGAGATAACTCTTACACCCCCACTTACTCTTCTCTCAAACTATTCTAACACTTAGAAGAAGGAGAGAAGTTCACACAAGATTGTAGTAGCGTTTTCTTTCTTTTTCACTCTCAATACTTGTGTTGTTTAACCAAGGATGAGAAGAGTGTTTATAGGCTTCAAGTGGATTCAAACTTGGAGCCTAAAAGAGTCTCATCCCGGGTTTCCCGGGTACGGGCGGTGCCATCGCTAGTGGGACACTAGGCGGTACCACCGCTTGACAAGGGCAGTACCACCGCTTGGCACCCTACCACTGGGCGATACCACTGCCCAGTCTAGTGGTACCACTGCCTAACAACCTCTTGGAGACTATGTCTGGGTGGTACCACCACCCAGACTGGCGGTACCATCACCTGACAATCTCGGAGACTGTGCCACGATGGTGCCACCTCTTGGGTCACTATTTGGACCATTTCATTAGGCCCAACACAGTTCATACATAGGCCCAACTAGCCCCTAATTTGGTTGGCCCAATTTCAATCCTAATTATGTGCTAACTATAATTTCTAAGACATTTACTAAGTTAAACAAGTTCGTAAGTCTAGTTTCTTCCGACGATCTCTCGGCAATGTTCCAGCGGACTCCCGACAAGCTCTTGGATTTCACAACGATCTTCTTGGCGAGTTTCGATGAGCTTCTTTGGCAAGCTCCTGGACTTCTCAATCAATTCCAACAAAACTTTCGACGAACATCCAAACTTCCGACGAACTCTTGAACTCCCAACGAAATTATGTTTTTGACTCCGAAACTTCATTTTGCTTTATGCCTTGTTATCGTAGTTAATCCTGCACATATAAAACCAACTTAGATCTAGATAATTATTACAAAGCTTTGAATCATGTTGTCCGGCATGTCATTGGGTCATCGATGCTTCGTCCGATTTTTCAGTGCATCGTCCTTTCTTACGGCCTATTGCCCAATCGGCCAATTGACCTCCACAACTCTGATATCCTTGGCGCAATATCCGCTCTTCTTAGCCCGATGCCCGAAACCATGGCCCGAAGCCTTCTACCAATACGTCGACTGATCCTTCGGTGTGGTGTCCAATCTTCTAACATTTTTCTCCGGCCCAACATGATTCTTCCTACTTCAATTGTCTCTCATTGATCGAAGCTTTCTGTGTCACTCAAAACGTAGATCAAATCATAAACACTTATCAATTGGTTTCATCATCAACATCTGAGATTCAATACATCTGGTGTAATTGCTCATGTGATGTGTGATTGTTTATACACCTACTAGATATGTATATATATATTTGCATGCGATATAGATATATATAATATATGTATGTGTGTGACATGTCATATTAGGTGACCAAATCAAATAAACCTCTCTCTCAATAATATTAAGCTGGTAAACGTGAGGCAATTAGATTCACCCACGTGGCCTTCCATTGTTATAAGTAGGGACCGATTCTCAGTATAGGTTGAGTTGGTCGAGTCCCTCGAGGCTTACCTATATCGTGATTCGCTATCTTGCCTATGACATAGAGATATCACCAGTGACCTAAGGACATGATATGCTTGGTTGAGTCCCTCGATGGTATATCATCGAATCAGACTCATCTTGTAACGATGGTGTTGACTTAACCGAACATCATGGTTGGTCGAGTCCCTTGAGACCATGGTAATTCGAAGGCCGAATAAGATGGGAATCTATGGAGTTGTGATTGGCAAGAGTTGCCCACCTTTCAAGCTTAGTGTGATTAGTCGAATCCCTTAATGTTACACTAAGACACTGATTGGATCCCGATCCCCACTAGAAGTCTGCTGGAGACTTCCATTTCACATGCTAAGGGTGTCGCGTGACTTGCGAGTAAAATAGTGGGAGCATATTAAGATAGAAGTTCATATCTTGATTGTTTAATTTTTATAAAATATGCACGTTATTTATTTCTACTATATCTTTATTTTCAGAAAATATCGCTTATATGGCATACTTGATGTCAACCGCCTCACTGGTCCAAATTATACGGATTGGCTCCGCAACTTGATAATTATTCTCATGGTGGAGAAAATCGCGTACGTCCTTGATACATTGATGCTTACACCCGAGGAAGGGGCAAGTACATTGATGACTCTACTCTTGCTCAGTGTTATATGTTGAGCTTCATGACTCCTAAGTTACAGAGACTGCATGAAAAGATGAATGTCATATCCATTCTCTTACTTGTCCACAAACTGTTTGAGGAATAGGGAAAGGCTCAACGATATGAGATATCCAAGAGCCTATTTTGTACTAGGATGACTGAGGGGACATTGGTTCAGAACTATATCCTAAAGATGATTGAGTGGATAGAGAAACTCATAGGTCTAGGAATGGTCCTAGAGAGTAACCTATGTGTGGATCTTGTGCTTCAGTCCCTACCAGATTCCTTTTCACAGTTCATAATAGATTTTAATATGAACAAGCTTGAGGTGACTCTCTCGGAGTTCCTCAATATGTTGAGGGAGGCAGAGAGCACTATCAAGAAAGATAAGCCAATTCTCTACACTAGTGAGACCATAAAGAAAATGAAAGCAGAAAAGTCTCTTAAGAAGGGCAAGGGCGGACCAGGTAAAGCAAATGTTGCTAAGAAAGACCCGACAAAGGACAAAGGTCAATGCTTCCACTATGGAAAAGATGGGCACTGGAAAAGGAACTACAAAGAGTACGTTGTAGAGAGGGCGAAATAGAAGCTTGGAGAATCTTCAGGTACATTCATGATTAGTCTCCAGTTGTCAAATTTTTGTGATAGTGCATTAGTATTGGATACCGGTATTGCTTATCATATCTGTAATTTGTTATAGATTCTGGCAAAGTCGAGGAGATTAGCGAGAGGAATATTGCATAATGGTTTGTTTATGCTAGACACTGCTCCATATATCATAAATGTAAGTGTATGTAAGAGGAAACGAGATGAGGTGAACAGTGCATACCTATGACATTGTATGATAGGTCACATCCATGAGAGAATGATTCAAAAGTTGCTAAAGGATGGATATCTAGATTCATTTGACTATGAGTCATATGTAACTTGCGAGCCTTGCCTTCGTGAAAAACTGACCAACTCTCCATTTAGTGGAACTGGAGAAAGATTCATTGAGCTACTGGAACTCATATATAATGATGTATGTGGACCCATGTCAACTCATGTCATTGGTGGTTACTCCTACTTCATTACCTTTATTGATGATTTCTCAAAGGTATGGACATGTGTACTTAATGAAGTATAAGTCCGAGGCCTTTGAAATAATCAGAAAGACCATGCCTTACCTAATCCAAAAAAGCAAGGAAGCTTGACTAGATGCGTCATCTCGATAGTCCCCAAATGCTGCTCTTGGGAGCACGCGTCGGCAAGTCACCTGCACTAAATGTTTCCACCACATCGGGGAGCCTTGACGGAGGCTCATCCGCTCCACCCAGCGCCCAAGTATAAAAGCCATGCCCCGAGCCAAGCTGAGGCATATAGGCAAAAGAGACTCTTTACTCTCTTAATTCACTTCTGATATTATTGTCTTCCTCCCCCTTTGCTTTCCTAACTTAAGTATTTGAGGGGTCAAGCTGGGACACCCTTGGTGCAAGTCTATTATGCAAGATTATCAATGTAGCCCAAAGGTGTAGCCAGAAAGCTACCTAGCAAAAGAGATCGCCCAGCTCCCAAACCAAGCTTCACCATTCGAAGATTAAACTGCTCCTAGCACACTGCCTCTTCCTACGGTTTCCTTCATCCTATCCACAACGCTTGCTCTCCACATCAACTAGAAGAAGTCACTAAAAGAGACTTGCACTTTCGGCAGAGAACTAATTGGACCAACTCACTAGTCGATGGTCTTTGTGTGTTAATATTTAAGATCATTTCTTTCTTATTAATGATCTGAGTGGGCTCTTCCACATAAAACAAGTCTTTACCTATTACAATTGGCTCATGCTTAATGATATGAGATGGATCCGAGGTATACTTTCTGAGTATTAAAATATGAAATATATCATGGATATAACCACAAAGATGATGTCAAAATAATCATTTAAGCTATAGAATTGATTCTCCTAATGACCTCAAAAGGTCCAACAAATATAGGACTTAACTTTCATTTTTTTTTCTGAATTTTACTATACTCTTAGAAGGGGAGACCTCCAAGAATATAAAATCTCCTACTTGAAATTCACTATCTTTTCTTCTATTGTAAGTATAGCTTTTTTTTATAACTCTAGGTAATCTTTAATCTTTTTTTTATAACTTGAATTTTTTTCGATAGTCTCTTATACTTTATTTGGTAATAGCTTTCTATCACTAATTTCTTCTCAACATATAAGCATTCTACACTTTCGATTATATAAAGCTTTATAAAATATCATCTAAATGTCTAAATGATAACTATTATTGAAAGTGAACTCAATAAAAGAAATATCAGCATTCACCTTTCCAATTAATAACATAGACTTTAAGCAAATTTGTAAGTGTTTGAATTATTCTTTTTGAATGACCATCGATTTGATAATGATAATCAATACTAAACTTAATTTTGGTTCCCATAAATTCCTATAATCTAAAAAAATCTAGAGTCCCAAGATTATCTCCTTTGGAACACCATAAAATATTACTATTTCATCAATATATATGTTTGCAAATCTATCAAGAGAATAAATCATATTTATAGATAAGAAATGTATTTATTTAATTAACGATGACCCAAATAGTTTCCTGCTTTCTAGAGGTACTTGGTAAATATAAAATAAAATCCATGATAACATATTACAATTTCCATTCAGGAACTTACAACAAACCTCCAAATCTTTAATGTTCTACTTTGGTTTACCAAATCTTTGATGTTCACATATGCTGTAATTTTCTTCATGTCTTCTCACCAATAATGATTGTTCTACTTTGGTTTACCAAATCTAAACATATGCTGTAATTTTCTTCATGTCTTCTCACCAATAATGATTTTTGTGATCTCTATACATCTTAATGTTACCAAGGTCTAATGTCGCTGTAACTTTTATAGATCTAATAAATAAGATATTTTAACTATTTTGAATAATTTTATAATTATATTCATTGATGATATATTAGTATACTCACCAAGTAACTAGGAGAATAAAAAACACTTGAAAAATATATTATCAATACTTTAAAAAAAGTTATATACAAAGTTTAATAAATATAAATTTTAATTTAATAAAATTACCTTCTTAAGCCATATGATTTTAAGAAAAATTATCTCTATTGACGTAAAGAAAATAAAAATCAATAATTAAATGAAAAATACAAATGAAGATTCTCTCAAATTGTTAATCCTCTTAACAAATTAACCTAGAAATTTATGAACTTTAAATGAGGTAAAAATTACGAATAAAGTTTTTAAAAATTAAAAAAAAAGACTAATGCCCCTATTTTACTATTCCACGTGGTAAGAAAAAGAACATTAATTGTTTCATTCATTCAAGCAGTGCATTTGCTCATGTCAGTATCTGTTAAAATTGAATCCATATGTATATTCTGGAAAAAACACATTTGCTCCTTCAGGTCATTGCCGTCGGACAACAGAAGCAACATAGCATTCAACTAGCTTCTCCGGATATGCTAAACCTATCAATCAATATATGGTTATGGTAGGAGCCACCTGCACGCATGTCAGCTGAACCAATTAAATGATAAAATATGAGCACTTTGATTCCCCGGTCCTCAATATTCAAAAAGAACTGCCCACACTAATAATGCTGCTTAAACAACACCTGTGTGAAGGCAACAGGAGGATGACAAGATCATGCAAGGAAAAAAGAAGGGGAGCAGCGAAAAATGCCAATACATTATCATGTCCAAAAGTGATCATTTTGTGTATAAAACATCTTCCCATGGGTGACGGTAGAGTGGCTGCTTCAGCCTCTTCTGATCGAAAGTATGCCTGCGGTCCAAAATTGAAGAGTTCAACACAAATAAGAAGCAAGCATTCTGTCTAAACTTGGTAAATAGAGAGGCAAAATAACAATGCATAGTTCCTTAGAATAAGAAGCATCAGATATGAAAACATATATTATAAACAGCACACAAAATGAAGCCTCCAATTTAAGCACATTGATTAGGAGATCGATTTTCGTATTTTAGCTAAAATTTCAATGAGATAGATTCATCTATTGTCTAACATCTATATGGTATCGATTCACTGCAATGATTAAAGATGGATTATCGATCAAGCAGCTGGCTTCAATATAAAGGAATTTGTAAAATCTGTTTTCATTGCTTACTTGTTCCAGCTTTAGTATCATCTTATTCACAAAGAATGCATGTAAACTTAACTTAGCCAAAGTTGATGGAACAGCAGGAATGAAGAATGACAAATAAAAGTAACTTGACCAATGATACCAACTCACCCGATCAAACCAATTGAGCGTGCCAACACAAAGAGACCATTTAGATATCCGATCTCAACAATCTCATCGATTTCTTGTTTGCTAAACATTCCACTGCCAGCTAAAAGATCCAAAAAGAGTGATCCAATAGCACCATCAACATTCAGAACCAAGTTGTTTGCCTTTGAGAGGGTGTAAGTCTCAACTTGAACAGCATATTCCATGTACTTTACAGATGGGAAATGAGTGTGTGCATACTGTTGCAGAAGCTGAACTCTCTTGTCCCTGTTGTCTCTACTCTTGATCCTATTAGCAAAAAGAAAGATTGAGACTTATGGCATGCGTACACAAAGTATCAGTTGGCTTAGAAAGAACAAACTATTCTTATAGTGGAATCCAAAAAAAAAATGCATCTGACAGTGGCATGAGAACATAGGAAGAAAGCTAAACAATACATGAATGAATTAACATCATGAATCCCTGTTGACAAAATGGTAGGCAAATAATTAGAAGCTCAGATATCAATTGTTCTCTAACAGATACCTGTGCCCTATTCCTGGTACACGAATTCCCTTCTTTTTCATACCTTCAACGAACTCATATGGAGTGAGGCCCTGGGAACATACACGTTGTAGATATTCTTCAGTTCTATCATAGCTGAAATAAAGCATCAAGCTGTAATTAGCAAGTCCAGATGCTAACTATATACACTCACTTTGTCACATGCATCTTTAAAGTATCGAGCAGCATCATCAATTGCACCACCAAATCGAGGACCAATTGTGAGCAACCCTATATTCGAAAAGTTACTTTCAAATCCTATGACTATAATCAAAGCTCTTCGTATTGCAATATGCACAATTAACCGACAAACTCACCTGAGACCAAACTTGAAACTAAATCCTTTCCAGCTCTTGCCGTAACTATAGTGTTATGAGCACCAGAAACACAAGGACCATGATCAGCACATAACATGATGCAGATCTGACAATTGCAGAAAGCCATCATGAGTGAGATCAAAGGGCTATAGATAACGAAATTGGAAATTGTGTGTCTTCAGTCCAATGGATGTCTCATACTGGACAAAATGGCTAAAAAATATGATATGCATTTAGTTAGCATGACTAGGGGAAATTTTGTTTAAACAAACCTCAATGAATTGTGTGCAATAACGTGGAAGACTACGCTTGAACCATAAAAGAGAAATTACATCACCCACACCATAACCATGTTGGATAATGGTAGACATAGGTACACCAGCATAACATGGTTCTTCACCTGTTGGACATGAGACTCAGAAACAGAAAATTCATTTTGCATGAAAAATCATAAATCATTAATCAAACCTCTATCATCTGAAATAGTGGAGATAATATGAGTAGGAGCCCGGACTTTCCCACTTTTGATTGCAGATTTCAGATCCTCAGGAATTTGAGGAGGTTTAACTTCAGATACAGGAGCAATCTTCCCTTCTTCAACCTATCCAATAAAATAGAATGCAATGGTTATGAAGAGTTGATTTTTTATGGTTCTTGCGAAAACAACCTAAACAGAATCAGACAATCTTCTCAAGTGCACAAAATGACATCAATTAATATCACAAAAGGAATTGCGGCAATGCAGCAAAATAAGATACCAATTTCTCAAAAGTTTCTTTGATTGCAGTCTCAAATGCTTCATACGAAGTGGGAACAACTGCTCCAGCTTCTTTTAGAGCCTGATTTTTCGCTTGTGCTGATTCCAACTCACCACCACTTTTTGCACCCTAGTTTAGTAAATTCAGCACATGATAAGAGAAGCTATTATGACAATGATTTGGATCATGACACTAGATCTGGTTATAAGCATATAACAGAGATTGAAAAGATTAGCTATGACTCACAGCATGACCAAATTGCACTTCTGATTTGAATAGGCGTGCACAGGTTCCGCTAACCCAAGCAACAACTGGTTTATGAACTTTTCCTTCTTTTAGAGCCTCAACTAGCGAGTACTCATCTCTCCCACCCAATTCCCCCAGCACAACCATCATCTTGACCTAATTAGATCCAGCAGTAATATTGAAGAAAAATAAATATCAAAGCAAACATGCACAAGTTTCTATCGAGATCTTGTTTTACCATAAAATATATATATATATATTATATTAAATTATTTCTAAAACTACAATACATGAGAATGTGATCTAGAGGTCATGCTAACGATCTAGTGTACTGAAGAGGAGGTGGTCTATGGTATATGAGGAAACTAAATTCAAAATGAATCACCTGAGGGATGTTGTTAAACCGCAGGACATGATCAGAAAGAGTTGAGCCAGGGAAAACATCTCCTCCAATTGCAATGCCTGAATATCTCATTGAACGCCCAGAACTCAGACTAGGACTGCAGAAAACAGACTATATCAAACTTGGAATAAACAGAAAAGAGCACCTTCATAAATTCCATCTGTGACACGAGCAATCGTGTTGTAAAGCTCATTTGACATGCCACCCTGTGAGAGTAGAGTTAATAGAGTTAATATGCCTCCACAGTGTGCAGATAAAATAAAAAACAAAATTCATGTTTATCTTTTAATAAATTCTTGTTGCAGCATAACCATCAAAAAGGGAACCAAAGTTGACATTGTCAACTAATACAGAGATTGATGTACCATATTTAACCAGAATGTGGGACATTCTGGATGCCTGTACATGCACGAGTTTTAAATTTGCCAACTAGCTTGGTTTGTGTTACACGGGATAGGATTACTTGGTCTTGGTATGTTAGTGCAGTATTACTTGGGACATTGAACATTTTGGGGGCAGAATTAATTGGATGATGTTGGGAGGCAAATATATTATTCATTATTTTGGGTAATTTTGGTCACTACAGTAAGAAACTATGGTCATACTAAATGATAACTAATAATAGATAAAATCCTGAAAGTTTTATAATAATTGGTTCTTTTATATACTGATTAGTGCTTCACTTGTTTAAAATTTTTAAAAAGGATTCTGAAATGGTTTTCTTTGTATTTTTTTGTCCTTAATTGGTTCACATGTATTATACTGAACAACTAATGATGTAGGTCCCTCAAGTTTGACATTTTGAATTCTGTACCATATTAATCCAAATGAAGTATTTTGAATGGGACAAGAATCCCAGATTAAAGTTCCAAGAGGGTAGGGGGATCCTGAACTATAGAATAAACAATTTATAGCACTACAATAGCATCTAGAAATTTTATTCTGCATTAAGTTTCTAAATTGATCATTCAGATTATCAAATGGAAACACTTTGCTATGATTGTTTATAGCAACAGAGAAGCATCTTAACGCTTCTTGTACCCTGTGATGTGATTGTTCAGGAGTTCTAATTTTTTCCATTTGTTTATGACTAGAAGGCTGAGCATTTTTGCCACTTCTTCTATTTCGTTTATAATTTTTAAGAGGACCAAACGGAGGAGAGACACCAGCAGGAGGAGACAATGATGACGTATCATGGAGGAAGAGTCATCGTGGGGGAAGAGTGGTGAACAAAAGATAGAGAAAGAGAGCACATCAGAAATAAAGAGAAAGAAAGATAAAAAAAAGAAGAAATGGGTAGCTGCCAGAACCATCACAAATAAAAGAAATGGTACCAATATCAGGAGGTTGGTTTACTGATCGGTACAATTTGGTATCAGTTTGCTTACTATTAGTAAGCCTGGTAGAGTGAGTTTACTAGGAGATTGAATACCGAGCGGTATGAACCATGTCTCGAACCATGGAAATGGCTAAATTTGGTCAATTGGGCAAATGGAGATATTAGTATCTTTGCAGAAAGTTGTATTCATTAAAGCAATCCTACTTATAAAGAAAACTACCAGAAAAATATTAATTGACATGAAAGAAGGGCCGAAACAACCAGATTTCAGTTTAGTTAATCACGCATTTCTGATTAAGTAGACATTAAATTAATTCATGGGTCAAAAGATACTTTTTTGTATGGAGCATTTGTCAGATAGGCACCAAGATTGACAGATAAATTCAAAGCAGTGTAGGCTTGACAAAAAATGGAAAAGATAATCCTGGAAAAAGGGTCCAAATTCAGCCTTTCCGTACTTGGAGAACTCAAGGGAGCCATCCAAATACCAGTGATGAGGAATATTGTTCTATCATCATTAGGATGTGTCAACTTCCACAACAATTAACACAATGGATCCAAGAAAGGAAAAAAAATAAGGAAAAATAGATAGGGAAAATGACAGTATTTTCATCGGAGAGAACATACCGATTTAGACACGAACCCAACAGATCCAGGCCTGTAAAGCCTGCATTGGATTATATTGTCAATTGTTCCAGCAGTGTCACCAATCTTAAAAGCTCCAGCTTGAATGCCCCCAACAGTGGCTGGACCAATAAGTACCTGAAATCAGCTTTCAACAGATATTAAACAAGCATGATAACAAATATTGCTCAGGACCTTTGTACAGTACACAGACTAAATTAACCCATTAAATCTTTCACATGTGTACTTATTAATAATGATCAATCTAAACACTGAAATTTCAGTTTCAATCTAATCGAATGACAAAGTCTTTGCAAAACTTGTTTGTGTTTCTAACCTTGTTATTAGCTCGTGCAAAAGCAATTAGCTGCTTTGTATCGGACTCCGGAACACCTTCAGCTATAATAGCTACTACTCTGATTGTTGGTTGCATCAGAGCTGACATGGAAGAGGCCGCTGCACTGCATTCACAACAAAAGCATAGGATCAAGAAAATGAACATTTTTTCAAGCACAGAACAAGACAAAGATCACTAACCTTCTAAATGATGCAAAGTTGATAAAAACATCGGCAGTCGGGTGCGCAGCACATGCTGCTTCAATCCTACAGAAATTTCACAAGAAATGGCAGCAAAAAGGTCATGTTTCACTTACAACAAAATATATAGCCAAAATCAAAGCTTAAGGTGTTTAAGGGATGTAACTCAGCAAAGAAATTACCAAGCAATTAGTTATCCATCTAAACCGTTTATGCTGTCAACAGGTATGCAAACATATATATACAAGTTTGCTTGCAATCTTATGATCAACTACACAATCATGCAATGATGCCTTTGGACCATAGTTTAGCCATTAAAACATGAATGTGGTCAGTGAATGATTTAGTAGTTAACATGAAAATATTACCACTTTGATGAAGTACACAACTCTCAGATGCATATGAAAAATGCAGTCCTTAGGATTGAATTTGACTATTTGCAATGTAAGCTATCCCATCATGTTCACAACTTCACATTAGACCTTACTGTTCATAACTTATACGTTATTTGCCATATTGCAGATCTACAGTATGTACATGACTTAGAATCAATATAGGGTTTACACCAAAATTTGAACAATGGAAACAATATCTGCTCTCAATATAATGAGCCACATATAAACCAGAATCAAAAGATGTAAATGTTAACATCCATAGTAATCGATCATTTTATTGCTAAGCCAAAAGTTAAGCAATCAAATCATCATGCTTAAAAGCTATGCCAAATTAGTTTGTTGACATCAGATATCTTACTTACATTGAATGAACTGGGATCGCAATTTCCTCCTGACCAAAAAATAGCTTTTGAAACCCCTCGGAGCCAGGATTAATTATTCCAGCAACAGAAGGTGTTTCCCTTCCTATACACAAGAAATGCCAATCAATTCTTACCAAAGTGGAAAATTAACTATTAATATAAAAACATATAATTCATGAAAAATGAAAATAAAGTTAAACGAACCACAGAGGAAGTCAAAGTCAAGCATCCTTTGGATTGGAAGTTGCTTATAGTTGTAAAAGAGGGCCTGAGTGTTCCGTGAGAAAATTTGTCCAGTAGCCATTATGTAAAAGGAAGAAAAAGGGCAACCTGCAAATGAATAGTAATTAGTTCCATTATTACAAAAAAAAACCTAGAATTTCCAATATGGAAGAAAATTGTAATATTAAAAGTAAGGAATCAGAGTAGAGTCTTCTGCAACTGCAAACAGTTATATTATATAATTGCAACAAGTTATTTGCCGTTAAAAGATAAAGAAACACATTAACAGAATGGAAAATGCATGCACTAATATGAATAGAGAGAGAAATAGGACTGTGGACAACTTCAGTTCTTGGAGAACACCATATCTTTACTAAACACAGGGATTCTGTTTTCACATACAATGTTATATTCTCCAAAATAAAGAACTCATAGTAGGATGTGTTTATCCAGAAGACTTAGGGTCAAGAATTGCATGCAACAAATGGAGAGAGACTTCACCTACATAAGGCAATCATCGTACAACACAATGATGCCATTTATAGAAATGCTAAGATTTATATTTCCTCATTCCTTACATCACAAACAATAGGTCAAAAATAATGTTGCTCCTTATCTTTTAATCAGTTTTATTAGTCCAGCCATAGTGGCTGGAATAATTTTTAGATTTATTCTATATTTGATAATGCATTGATCTGCTGTATATACTTTATTCTTTTTGCAGGGTCCCATAAAGTTATTAATTTTTGTTATAAAGCAAGATTGCAGATGGAGTAGACAACTGTACAGCCAAGTCCTATCCTTATCTCAATTAGGAACATCAAATATCACCGAAATATTACTCAAAGGTTTCAAATTGCCTTAAAGGGGAGGCTTATATGATAGGATAATGAGTAAATATGAGAGCTTCATTAGTCTTTTAGAGACTAGAAATGTAATTAGCAAATTTAAGGTAGCTGGTTCATTTTATTAATTCAATCACAACCCACCTCTAAGAAGCAACTTCTAGGTATTCCTTTTTGGGGAATCATCCCATGTGGTGTTTGAGCATCGATCTCGTCAAGAACGGTGAGTTGTTAAAGGACAGAATGGATCTTCATAGTGGAAAGCAATGTTAGGCTAAAATTTTGAGGGTAATTGAAGCCAAAATAAATTATTCAAAAGATCTCATGTCATGGGTATCTTCTATCAAGTTTTAACATGGACTCTTATTTTTCATTGGGCATACTTTATAGTTTATACAAACAATTGTTGTTTGTACCTTATATTGACTTCTGAGAGGGAGAGAGAGACATACTCTTTACACTGATATGCCAGTGAAATCATTGCCCACAAGAAGACAATCTTGATTGATGATGATTGGAGGACTTGGTTTCTTTACATTTGAGTAGATATTATAGAAATGAGTACAAACAAAGGAGCAAAGCAGAAAAAGCTAGGAACAAAAGAAGTACAAAAATTGTGTCCTAGTGCATGAGCCTCCCCTACTATGTGGTATTGTTATGTATAACCTTACGTGCCCTCCATGGGGGAGGCTGCCTGCATGATACAATATGATGTACATATGCAACCTTTCAGCAGGTAAAAAGAACGAGAAAAAGAAAAAGAGAAGGACCTGTGCTTTAGTTGATTTATAAGAGTAACAAGCAACATATTATTCAAAAAAGATTATTAAAAAGATGAATAAAGTTACATATGTATAGTTAAGGTGATTTTTGCTATGACATGCATTTATTAAAAATGACAGAATGAGGGATATTTACTAGTAATTTTCATGGGATTAATTTTGTATAGGCCTAGGAAAATAATAACCACCACCCAAGATAAGTTTTCATGCAGACGATGCTAGAGTTTAGAAGGATACTTGTAGTCATAGTACACAAAAAAATAAATTAATTTGCAACATAACTCTGAAAAAAATTGATGTTTGAAAAATATCTAAAGGAATGTAGTAAAATGTCTAAAGATATAACAAAACATCTTTAAAGAAAATTCAATAAACACCAACAGTTGAGGTACAAATTTGAAACTTTTCATTCTCTTTTGAGTTTAACATTAGCTTTGATGCAGATGGCTACACTATAGAACCTCAAGAATTTAGATCGATAGAACGTCGAAAATCAGAAAGACAAATATATACAACTAATTATAAACCGAAAGATATTAGCTCAAAGCACGTTCTAAAATCAAAATGTCCGAAAAGGGATGTATGTGCGAACTCCTAACTAATCTGCAAAAACTTAAGCATCAAAATCCAACTCGAATCAAAAGGTAATAAGAATCTAAAATCTTCTCCTTAAAGCGGAAACGCCCGATCTGATGAGAGAAGGAACAGGTAACAACTCGATGGAAATAAAACCCATCTGAAAAATCGTATCAACGCGAGGTACAGTAAAGTCCGAGATTCATGATAAAGAATCCCGAACAAACAAAAGACCAGAGAATGTGAAGACTTAGTACGTCCAAAAGGGCGATCCAACTCGATTCCGCAGGTGACTCCACAGATGGACAGATCTCTGATTTGACAGAACCAATTGAACACCGTAAAGTTCGAATCCGCGATTAAAATCCACGACTTATTCGACGAAAGGGAGAGAGAGGAAGTGAAGCGCATGGGTAAGCAAATGTACCTCGGATCTGTTCGATCGCCTCCTTCCCCCCCGGGGTTAGACCAGAAACGATATCACAGGAGGATGAAGCGGAGCATTGTGTTACACAAGTAGAGGGGAGATGGGGGTGAGAGATCACGTGACCTCCCAACGCACACCTACCTCCCATGGGGAGACACGTGCGGCATTAATCTGGCTAACCAAACCGACCCGACCGGACAAGTGGAGTCAATTAAACCAAACCGTGGACTTTGGATTGATAAGTACAGATAAAACGGAGAAATCATGGAATATTTGAACATTTAGAAATAAATCTCTTCTCTAAGTCTGCCCTGTCATTCTCAATTTGACAGAAAAATAGCTATCACACAAAACATTTAAAGCTTTGCAAGTGGACTATTGGTAAGCCTATTTGTTCTATCAAATCCATGGGTTCAAGAGCTCTCACAAGGACACGGCTCGGTTCAATCGAGCGCAAGTCCGGTTTGAGTGGGTCATTGAGAGGTTCTGGTTGGGTTGGTCGGGTTTGGAGGTCGAATCGGTAAACTCCCGAACACCAATGTGGTTGAGAAGAAGGGATAGCGGGCGCGCGGCCTTTGGCGGAGGGTAGGTGGGGAAGAAAAGCGACTCAAATGACATAAATGCCCGTATTTTTAAATGCATTAACTTTCGCGCCGTCATGTTGGTCTTGTTGGAGGATATATCACATGCGTGTGATGAATCTTCAGATCAAGTTGGGCGAGAAGAGTTAACTCTTAGTTGTGTTAATATTCGTTAGATGAGATTCGTGTCACATTAAATGCCTTAAAATCCACCTAAATAATAGTTTTCATTTGCTTATTATCTTTATGTTATTGATTGGGGAGATTCGTGTTACATTAGATGAGATTCGTGTCCCAGTAAACGCTTGACTCTCTCCTAACAAACTCATTTTGGAGACCCACGTTGATAGTCTTGAGTGATGGTTGAAACGAAGGAAAGACTAGCTAGAGACTTCCCAATGTTGGTTGGAAAAGAAAAGACTTGATGGTGCCTTCCCAATGTGCTAATTATTCGTTCAGGTGGACTTTATGCCGAACTGAGGTGGTTTTAAACTTCCTCGGGGTTTTGAAAATGAATTGAGACAAACTGTCAGCATTGAGGAAATTTCCTACCGAACCCCTCCGATAGTAAAGTTAGCCGTGGGAATATAATAGTAAAAAAAAAAATTCATCTCCTTTACAAATTCCAATGGCTAGCTTTTATACTTGGATGATCGATAATGAGAGGTTGATGGCTCTTCACCTTAATTTGTGATCTTTCACGGACTCATTATATGTCGATGGCTAACTGGTACCTTCTCCTGTTAGCGAAGGATAACAGTAGAAGTATCATTTGTCCAAACTAGCATTCGTACGAGATAAGAGGATGATGATGCTTGGACGATCGATGATGAGAGGTTGATGGCTCCTCGCTTCAATCTGTGATCCTTCACGAACTTATTTATGTCGATGACTAACTGGTGTCTTCTCCTGTTAGCGAAGGATGACAGTAGGAGCATCGTTTGTCCAGACTAGTGTCCGTATGAGATAAGAGGATAATGATCGCTTACGTCCGGTGACCGAAAAAGGGAGAGATGAATTTTATCATCAAGGATTAATATTTCCTATAGTCGAGCATGCTGACTTTTCCCAAAACTATGATTGACGGGTGGTCAAAAGTCGTTTCTCCTCACTCAAGCGCAAGGCAGGAGAGGTGTGTAGGCTCTTGTACCCTCATTATTATCTAGGTGAATGTGAGTCCCGGGGTAAGTAATTATGTCAAAGCTAACGTCCTTTATTTCCTACCAATGAGATATAAATGTACGGAGACTATATGTAGAGATTTACTATTTGATAACTTCGGGCTTTGTTCCGACAATGGGACGTTGGCATTCGTGTTACTTTCGAAAAAGATAAGGATAGTTTGGATAATTTGACATTAAGGACGGAATCAAGGGGCTTTCAGTCCATACCACTGGCGACGGACGTTGTGGCATTATATTAACGAATCCCACTGTCTCTATCGTTGTGGCAACGTTATGAAGAATAAGGTGAGTCAGGGCATTGAATGTTCACCTTCCCCTCACCATCAACACACCAACTACTTGGGCGGAGACTTTTAATTCAAGCGAAGTATGGATTGATTTGGTGCACTTTAATGTTTCATCGGTCTGATTCAACCAATGTTGATGATTATTGTAAAATAAGCCTTTTCTTTTTCGAATTATCATGCAGAGGGCTGATAAAAAATGGAACCATAAGATGCCTAATGAATTGGCTTATATGAAAAACGCCTTTTTGTTTCGAAAGACCGAGTGGACCAGTTTTGTAGATGAAGTTTATTTTTGACTAGATGATAAAATTTAGGTATTACGCTTAAAGTAAATTGATGTGTACGGACATGAATTTGGAGAATTGAGGACTATTAATTACTATTTTAAAAGTAAAAACCGTGGAGATTGAATAGTGGAAAAATCGTGGAAAAATCGTATATATATATATATATATATATATATATATAGGGAATTACACAGTCAAACAGTAATTGGATATTGAAATGCAAATTAGTGTATGCAAAAAAAAATTCTGACAAGAAAAAATATTAATAAGATTAATATATTCTTAAGTAACATCAAATTGTGACATAAAGTCATTCAGCCCAAAGAGGAAATACATAATATATTATCACGTATCAATAAATCTACCAGTGAAGAAAATATTCACCATAACATATTAAATATAAATGGAATATTAAAGATATATGTGCAAGAGATACAAAAGAAATTACATATACATGTAACTGACAGAATAGTCAAATTACGTGTAGCTTCAAAGCCAAATAGAGTGTCTTCTGATATAACTAAGTGGTTTAAGTTATCCGAACGTAGCATCAGTTGTAAGTTTCAAGACTCAGTGAGTCTTTTTACTGTACTTGTTACTCATTGTGTACACGCACTGATCAACAATTTAAAGAAACACGACAAAGCAGGACATTAAACTCATAAGAACGTACCGTTGTGTGCGAATAATCCAACTTTGCATCCGAGGTCTTTCTTGATTTGATCAACGACAAGCTAGACTCCAAGAACCACCACTGATTTGTCAGAAAAACGAGCGACAAAACGAAATTAACATCTTAACAGTCAAAGATATAAAGAACTCATTAAATCGAAGCTAATTCATCGCACTTAGGGCGGATTCGGGATCCTAACCTCGACGAATCCACGGCAGCCATGGATCGCATTCGCCGCAGCTGGTGCGGCAAAGAGAGCGACGACAACGCAGAGGACGAGACCAGCGATCGCCGTTGCTATTGATCTGGATATTGGACGTCGGATTCACATCAGATCGAGAAAGGGAACAGAGGGGTCAAGAACGAGAGCTCCGGACGACGGACCTCCTCCCTAAACCGTCTTCGTCGAGTTCGATCAAAAACCCTAACCCTTCGACCGAATGAAACGAGCACCCTATCGCTTATATAGTGAATCCAAGATGAGACCAATAGCTCGACGACTAACGGTTCAATTGATTCAAGTCTGTTTAGAAACTTGCAATAACCAAATTCCCAAACACATCACTTCAATTAATTGATTTTTTTTAGTTGAAAATGATGATAATAACGAATAAAAATATAATGAATATATATCTAATCACAATATAAAGAAAACAATAAATATATATGGATCTAATACCTACTCACATCATTTCATTTGGCGGATTTTAGTGTCTGATCTTCTAAATACATTATCACTAAAGTACATTGGATCAAACGTCAATTTAATGAGGTTTACCAGTACATGATTGACTTACCTGTTAATTAGTTAGTATCATACTAATCATTCGATCACGATCTTTTATTAGGCATTCGAGATATTTCATAAAATTATATCCCTCCGTCAGAATTCCTCAAAATCGAGCCCCGATTCAAAGAATACCAAAATAGGGCTTTCTTTTTCAGAAAATTGACCTTTTTCTTATAAGATATTATTAATTCATGCATCAATTGGCCTTTGTTTATTTGTCTTCATTAGCCGTGCAGCGCTGATTTTTCCTTGCAAGCAACTTTGGATCGGTCTATGGTCAACGGAAGAATTTGACTTATGAGATCACAAATTTGCCCCCGCAGGCTTCCAATCCAACCATTCTCAGATCAATTAAGAAGCAGATGAGGGCTAAAATGTCATTTCATACGTCGGCGGCCTTCCAGATCCGGCGGTCGCCTTTCAAAATCCCCCCAAAGGCGCCGATTCGGCGGCCAACTCCTCCTGCCAATTCCTGGCCGCGGCGATGCTTCGTTCTCTCCTCGCCCTCCTCCTCTCCGCGATCCTCCTTTCCTCGAAGATCCGGTTCGGGAGCGCCCACGAGCACCATGGCGAGGTAGCCGAGGGGAGCTGCGAGTCGAGCCCCGATGTCCGAGTCGCCGCGGAGTTCCGGCCCGGGGTGATCACCGTCGACGGCCATGCGGACGATTGGACTGACATCGAGGCGTCTGAGTTCGCCCTCCTCCCCGCGCTCGACTTCGACGAGGACAAGGCCTACGGTGGCGGCCGGATGTCTGTCAGGGTAAGCATCTTCTTTCTTCGATTCTTTGCTCTTCTTTTAGATGTGAAGGGTTATTCTATTGGTAATTTGACTGCTTTCGTGAAAAAATTGCCGGAAAGAAGAAGAATCGCTAGTGCTGATCGTTTCAAACTGTTCTTTAGATTGTGCAGAAGGTTGTTGTCGAGCTATAATTCTTTAAGAGAATTGAGAGGGAAAAATAATTTACATGCCCGTCGGTATCTTGATTCTTAGCTTAGCGCTTGGGCTTCTCGGGTTCTGCATATTCTGTGCTTGATTATATTCAACAACGAAATTCCATGTGTTATTTTTATGCCTGCAGGATTGATATGCTCGATTTAAAGCATCAGGAAAGGAGTAGCTCTTGAAATAACTATCCCCATGCCCAATATCTGAAATTTAATATTTTGAATTTTGATATCATATTTTATCAGAAAAAAAATCTTGCTATGAGAATATGCTTTATAGATTTCATATGGCCTTTGATTGTTTCATAATATAACTGCTGCCGATAAAGGCTTTTGAAGCATGTGATTAGTTTATTCAGATGAAAGATGTAAGTTGTTGGGCCCAAGTTGTATACGGAAGAAAGTGGTTGTACTATGTGGAAACTGAAGTATTCAAGATAAGAGCATATGGTTATCTACGCGATGAACAAAAAATTGGAGTGAAATTGATGCATAAGTGTGTCAATTTACTCTTGTAAGAGCGTCACATGCCTTGATATGCAACCTGGTGCCTGATGATCCTTGAATGAAACAAGCAATCTTGCAATTGTTTACTGCCTGCTGACAAAACCTTACTCTTGAGGAACTTGTTAAATGATGGCAACTTCAGTATGTGGCTAAGGAAGTTATTCAGATTGGAGATTAGGGTATCAATCAAGTATGTGGCTAAAAAAATCAAGTGATGAAAATGATAGAGATATGTGGAAACAATTTGTAGTAATATCTTTTTTGTGTCCTATACTCTTGGTATCTGATCAAGTCCAAATGTGAGTGCCTAAGCAGATTCTGATTAGAAGTCCAAATGTGAGAATCAACTGCAATTCTATATGTCAATTCTGATTATAGAAGTGCATTTGCCCCATATCAAAGGTTCATTCTCTGACACATAGATCAGCAGAGGTAGGCTCCTGTTGGCACTAGTCATCGTGGTGGTGGGAGGGGTCAACATCAATCATTACTCATCAGTATCATAAATAGGAGGGACTATATCAAAAGCCAACTTCAGTATCCTGATTCATATGCATAGCTCCTTTTTCCTAGGAATCTCAGTAATATAATAATGAATAACTTACTTTGCTGCATCCTTATTCTATCAGTTTTGCTCGGTGAAGATTTGTGGATTTCAGAGGTGAGCAGAGCTGGGACTAAGTTTTTCCTTTTTTCCTCTCTGATACAATTTGTTCATTACCACAAAAATTAGAGACATGTGAAGTCTGGTCCTGTTATCTGAAGTTGTTTAGGAACAAAGGATTTTTTTTTTTAATGTTGGCGTTAAATATGTGTTCTCTAGAAACTAAAATGTATTTTTGCTAATCTATTGCTAAGACCTGGAATACATGTATGCAATTTGTTGTTAATTGTTGTATCTTGTAGGTTTGCGATGTCTAGGGTTTCTTGCTTTCTTCCAACATGTAGCATAATTCAATTTGTTTAAGCTGTTAGTTACATCTTGGATTGCTTCTCATTATGTTCCTTAATTTCTTTGGTCTTTGGCATGGTAATTATCATTCATGTGTCCCAAAATATATCTTACTCTGTTTAATTGACAGGAAATTATATTATTATGTATTTTATAATGTAAATTAGAAAGCAACTTTATACAAAGAAATGTGATCTTTTTGAAGAGTGATTTTAAGTCCAATTTGTTTACCTATTCAGTGTGTTGTACAAGTCATGCTTTAAATTTTGAAAATATCTTTGAAGTTTTTTTTTTCCTTAAATCTCGTTTATGTACAAGTCTGCCTTTTGTATAAATAATATCAACACTTCATCATAGTTCTGTGCTTCCATTTCTTCAGTCTATCTACAAAATCTGGATTTATATGCATGTGCTCGAGTTAGTGTTGCTAGTATAGCTTGCTGCATCATGAGTTCTGTTTTCATTTTTGTGTTTGTCAAAATTTTTTTAGGCTGTGCATGACGGTATTAATGTTTTCTTCATGCTGCAAGTTGATGGGGAGTATGCATATCTAAAAGGGTAAGAACTATTGCTTTTATGGCTTACTAATTGTTTTATCTTCTAGTGTGGTTGAGAAATAAATATGATTATTTGAGATTTTTTGCCTCCTGCGTTTTCCTTTATTTCTTTATTTCTTTTATTCTTTTGTTTTTGTAATTTTTCATTAACTAAATTTTCATAATGTTTAATTTGATTATCAGCTTGCTACAATGTTCTTCCTAACTTCTTATTTTAAATTTTTAATTGTTTGGCAATTTGCTAATGTCATTATTTGTTCTAGAGTGATGTTATGCTGTATTCCTTCAAGTTCTGTTATATCATTTTTCCATAATCAAAATATTGCTCCTTTACTTGTGCACAACCTTTTCATCATTTCGAACACCTACTCCAAGTTTCAGGGCAAAGGACAACTAACTTTGAGGTCATTAATTTAGCTGTTGTTATTTCTTTCTCTGTAATCACTGTATCGAGAGACTTGCAAAGCAGCTTAATCGCCTTTTCGCCCTATTCTTTTATTAACATATTCTCATTGGAAATCATTCTCTTTTTTATCAGTTTCCATGCAACATATCACATAAAAGCACAATTTTCCTTGAGCTCTTCCTTTTTAAATTCTATAAAATTTCTTTTTTGGCGGGACCAATACCAGTACTTGCTTTATAAGCACCATTTAAGCTCCTTTATTCTATCTTAAATCCATGTCATCATGTTGTTACACACTCAAGGGTCTATGTGCTATGACAACAAACTGTTAAATCTCTCCATCAAATACTTAGAATATTCAAACATGTATATAATTGGACAATATGCTTTCTAATGATCTTTTTTCATTTTCTTTTGGTTGTTCAGAGAGAATAATAGATGTCCTTCTGTTGCTCTCATGTTTCAAGTTGGGGAGAATGCTACATATCAGAATGTAAGTTTTCTGGTTGCAACTTATTCTTCTATGTTATGTTGAATTTTGCAGAAAGAATAAGAAATTCAACATTATTTCTGGTTTAAACACTTGTGGTGACCATCCTTCCTTTGTGTTATTTGTTGCATAAGTGGTTCATGATTGTTTAGCTTCATACAGACGTTGCTTCCATTTTCTTTTTTTCAATTGAGATGCCCGATACTGTAAATATCCTTGCTTTTTTTTGTCTTTTATCCATCAATTGTAAGTGTAAAAGTTATGGTCTGTTTCATTAGATGGGAGGATGTTCTGACTTGCCTGGTACATGCACCGCCAATAGCTGTCGTGGCCACGAAGTGGACATTATGCACTTTTCAATTGGCAATGCTATTCCTGGACGGCTATATGGTGGCAATCTCATGGACAATATAAATGGTACCGGAAAAGACAGGTAAGGTGTAGTCCATATCTGTTATATTTTAGCTAAATGATTCAATTCAAGTCAGGCTTTGAGCTATTGTGTTCTGTGTTTGTAGTTTCGGTCACCTGGTTGATACATATGCATGGAACCCTCATTGCCGATACCTTGATGGAATTGGTCCTAAAGGTAATTATACTGTTTAGTATTGGTAAATAACAAGGGAACTGGTAGCACATGATATGGGTTGAATATACTCTGATTCAGAATATTCAACAACAAGAAGAGGAAGCCGTAGATCCCAACAAGTTGGGCCTGGCTATATTCTAAAAGATGGGTTATCCAGTTTGAATTTGAACATCTATCATTTAAGTTCAACCTTCTTTTGTTGCCTTTTAAGATGACCTCTTTTGAGCATGACTCTTTTTAATGTGCATAAGCTTGGTTCGTCCATCTCACGATGTCCTAGAATGCTTTATCACTTCATTTTACTATTTCTTTTGTTGCTTTCCTTGTGTTTGTCTATTTTCTGTCGTTGTCAGTGAGAATTGTCTAAGTTTGCAATTTGTTTATGGTCCTTAATGTCTTTCTTTCCCATCCTTATTTACCTTATCAGGCATTTAATTTAATGCATTGACATTTATTTTATTACTACTATTTGTGGTCTTAAGCTAATTAAGTGCACTGTGCATCAGCCAAAATAACAAATTGTGGACTCTTCCTATCCTTTTTTTAATGGATTATTAACAAAGCATTATTGTCTTTTTATCGACTTTCACAGTTTTTCCTTCTGTACAAAAGCATCTTATCTAAATATCCTCATTATCTCAGCAAATACTTCAAATGCTCGAAATGATTGGCAAGGAGCTTGGTGGCACAGTAGTATAACGTTTCATTCAGGTATGGTCGGCTAGTTTTTCATTTGTCATACTCGCATATGTTGAATTCTTTCTACAAGATATGCACATGGATAAGCTTTTTGATATCTGTTCCTGACTTCCAGTTTCATATTCATTTTGAATTTATTTCTTGGGTGACGATACTATATAGTGCCTAATGTGATGATTGAAGGGCAGCACAGTGCATGATTGCCGACCAGTCTTGCTCTGCAAAGGATTAGGCGGCAAAGTTAAATGCAGAATTTTTTTTTTAAAAGAAAAATCAACTCAAATACCTAGGTGAAGATCACTACCCCAGAACCAGATCTCCAGCACAATACAAACATAGAGAACCGGAAAAACAGTCCAGATGTTAGATTAGAGGGCTATTACGATAGGCCACTTGGATAGGAAATTCAAGTCTTGAGTAAAATCTGACCATTTTAGTTGCAATATCAATCTCAGAAGTCTAGCGTCCTCAACATAGAAAGCCAACTAACTAAGGTTCCTATTTATAGTATGACAACTACACGAGTAACATGAGCACATGTTAATATGACATTTTAATTACATCATATTTGTGTTGGAAAACAGCTATTCCAATAATGCAGACATGTACATTGGAGGGAAGGATGTCAAGATGACAATAATAAGGTTTTTAATTTCGAGTTATCAGCCCGAATAGGTACATGTCCAAACCATACCGGCATACAGACACATGATACACCTATATGTATCGAATTTCAGAACAACTAAAAAAAATAGAAAAAAATGTTACTGTCCAGTACAAACTGAGTACCAGTATTGCAGACCTTGAACGATAGTACAGGATTTGAATATGGAGGAAATGAGAGTGCGATGCATGTATTTAAATTTTTAAGGTGGAGTAAAAATGTTTAGTTCACAGGTTTATGAATTTTCGTCAAACTATGATTACCATATTAGTCTGTACTTAAGATTTCAGGTGCCTAGGTAAGTTGTATTCCTCTTTTTCTTTTTTGTCCCAATCAAATATCTTCTGCTGTTTCAGTGTTGATCAAGGCTTCGTGATCTTGTTCCTTTTCATCATGTTTGAAGTTGTCTTCTGATACTGTCCTTTACTAGATTGTATTCACTTCTCGATAAGTTCAAGACAGATTATTGCTACAGCCTCAAACATCTACCACATCAAGCCCAGCATTCAAGAACATTAGATTAAAACTTGCCCTTAATTTGCAATGCGTAGTAATGCTACTGATTTACTAAATTGCTTTGTTGAGCAGCTCTTGCTGCTATTTTGCTCAAGTTGTTTTCTCCATCATCTGACCTGACACAACCGTGTTTCATCCAGGCATGGTGGAGGAGGACAGTCCATATGGAAAAGATGGCGAGAAGGGCACTTACTTCTTTGAATTCTCGAGACCCTTGAGGACAATGGATCGATTCCAACAGGTGCAGAGACGTCCATTGCTCATATTGCTTCTTATTTCCTGATCTAGGATGCCAATGTCAATAGGAAGACAATCAGATTTACTCTCTTGGCTGCAGGATGTCCAATTCACAATCGGACAGGCGAGCAAGGTGGCCATGGCCTTCTGGTACCCGACCAGCGGCAATCCTTGGAGCAAATCCGATCATTATTCAGCGAGTTGCAATTGGCTGCCTTTGGACATTGCCTTGGCTTCCTCTGTATCTGTTTCTCGAGCGTCTAGTGGATCATGGGATGCTGCCACTGCCTTCGCCATGCTACTCTCCGTAGTTTCCCTATGTGTTGCAATTTTCATAGGATACCGGGTTTCCAGTACCAGAGATGTGCCCTTCACACCCATCGATCGTCTGTAAGGAGGAATGAAACATGAATGTTATGACTGCATCAATAGACTGGCAGTGAGGGTGACTGTGTATGCGTTGTTGTTGTTGTTGTTGTTATTATTATTATTATTATTATTATTGTTATTGTTATTATTATTATTATTGACATCTGGGATATGTATGTTCATTTCCTAATGCTACATTTTTTAGTTTCACCTTTTGGAATTCTTGTATTATATCATTGTAGCATTGGATATCGTCATTATAAATTTTTATCTTCCATGCTACATTTGTTTTTCTAATTTTTGAAATCATTTTTTATCAAAGTTGAGTTTGGTATATGACATACCTCTACCATGGTGGTGGTCTTATACAGCTTCTTATATATGTATATGTATATGTATATGTGTATGTATATGTATATATGTATATATGTATAT
>LVTN01000152.1:31582-50662 GCA_001649415.1 Musa itinerans
ATACATATATATATACATACATATATATATATATACACACATATATTAATATATATCCTCCCTCATACTGATTTTTGTGGATCAACCCGTGTAAATCAAACTAATTAAAAATTATCATTTATTGTTAAACCTTTTAGCATATTAATCCCTATACTTAAAAAAATTACATTGACGTCTTTATAATTATAAAAGTAAAATATTTTACCTCATTTACTTTAATGTTGTCAATTTTATCGACAGAAGACATATCATGTGATAGAACGTGTAGACTTATTGATTTTGTCAATAGCTAAATGATCATTTCATGTGGGTGAAAGAATGAGGCTATTGGCTTAGACAAATAGAGTCAATGCTACCACTTATAGAGGATAGTGAGATCGAGTGCTATATCCTCTTGACGGTGGAGGTTGAGGATAAGGAAGAGTGGGCGGAGGTACTTCAACCAAAGAAGGGGAGGCTTTAGGTGGGCTCGTCCCTCATGATTGCGACGTTGATGGGCCATGCCTCGTTGCCTTGTCCACAACCATGGCATGAAACTCAAGTGCTTCTTATCTTAACTTACCCCACGGTTGTGTCTCGTCTACAGGCTCGCCACCATCAATCTTCAAAGATGACCTCGTTGCCTTGTCCATAACCTCCTTGATTGTTTTCCTAAAGGTGGAGGTAACAACGGAAATGGCTTTGCGAGGAAAATAGCTACTAGATGGGCAACTATCGACGAGCAACTTGGCCTCCTTTAGTCCGAAGCCTCCTCCTCCTTCATCGAAAATGGTAACTTGTCTCCTCCACCTTTACTGCCAATGAAAGGCACGCCATGGTCACAAATCGACTGATCCATGGCTTGTCATCCCGAAGTTAGAGCAACCCATCGCCCACAGCGGAAGAGAGGAAGCACTAGTCAAGGTAGTTAATAGCAAGCAACCTACTCCACCATGGCTTTCCTCACCGAGGGCAAATAGGAGTCAACACTACAATCATGAGGGATGAGCTCGCCCAAAGCCTCCCCTTTAGCTATGAGGGAGTAGAGTTCCTTCGCCCACTCCTTGTCCTCAGCCTTTGTTGCCAAGAGGACATAGCACTCGATCTGCCTTTGTTGCCAAGAGGACATAGCACTCAATCTCATGGTTCACTATAAATAGTAGCATCGACTCTATTCACTACCTAAGCCAATGGCCTCATATTTTCACTCACCTAAAATGACCATTTTGTCATTGGTAGACATTTTCACCCGCCTAAAATGACCATTTTGCCATTGATAAAATCAATAATTCTTGAAATAGATGCCCGAGTTATTACATATATCATGATCGATACAGAACTGGATCAAGTCATCTCTTCCTTTACCCAAGAAAAAGTATTTTTATTTTGCTTTTACTTTTGTAAGACATGCAAGAAACGATAATAAATCTCATCGTTAAGTTAATTTAAAGTTCATTTTAATATTAAAATATAAATTAAAAGTGTTGTATTTTTCATCGATAAAATCGATGATATTAGGACAAATGAGATTAAATATTTTATTTTCATAACTATAGGGATATCAATATACTTTTTTTTAATTTAAGATCGGAATACTAAAAAAATCTAACTATAAGAGGTAATATTTAATTAGTAGCCGCATGTAAATCCCTTGTTTTTTAAAAAGCTGTATATTTGTTTCAAAATTTCCAATTGCTTTAATTTTTGGAGTCAAATCAAGTAAAAGAACAAATAGAGAGAAAAAGAAATGGTGGTCACCCAAAAAAAAAAAAGGAAAGATAATTGGAAGCATGACTCAAAAAGGAAAGTCCATTTCAAATTAAATTCCTTAAAATTGACCAAAAAAAGGAGAAACAAAAAGTTAAAGGCATGAATTAAAAAACAAATAAGATGACCACCAAAGATATGACATCATTCCAAATACAGGTTATTCAACCGTGTTTCAACATCCAAAAAAAGAAATTCCATCTACAATATTTATAGAATCTTAAGATTTTTTATGCGTTCATGTCAGAGGAAAATCGTTCATTTGATATTTAGGCGATCTTCGAGTCAGGAAACGACGTATCTGCTAGCAGTGGTAAAGTTACATACATCGAGATCGATCTGCCCTAGACTCCGTATTGGCAAGAGCCATATTACCTGGACAACCCTGTCTGCGAATTTGGAATTTGAAACCAAGAATTTATATCCTTCCATTGAAAGGTAAAGATCCACAAGCAATTCCAGGGTAAATAGTATAACAACTACAGATGAACAAGTAGAACAAGTTGGATCACATCTATGCCAGCACAGATTAAGAACAGAGTTCAAGGTATGGGCAGCTGAAGATAAAAGTGTCACACGAGTGAAGTTCATAAAACATGCATGAACATGTTAACTCTAGTTTATCTAGTTATTGCCTTTTCTTCGCATTGATGGGCTTAGTACTTTTTTCTGATATGATCTTCACTACACTGGTCAGTGCCCGAAGCCTGTCCCACACATTGAGACCATAGAGAGCTTCCACGAGAGATTCTTGAAACTCAAAGGCATTCTCTGCAACTGGGTACTGTTGAAAATGTAAAACAGTAAGTGCTTCAGCAAAGTCTGCAACACCTTTAACCTGTAACAAGGTTTCCTATAGCTGACCTGGATGGGTTTTGGGATCACGGTTTTGATATATGGCCACCACCTATCCTCAACCACTGACTTAACTAGACAGCAAGCTCGCAAGCCTTCAACACCAGCAAATCTTCCAAATCCACTGTGCTTTACACCACCAAAGGGCAAAGACTACAGTGGAAGCAATACAGCAGAAGTTAGAAAAACCGATGCGTCTGATCATATTTGCACCGAGAATTTTTCATGATGACAATACAAGATCAGAGTTTAGATAACGTTAACTGAATAAAAATATGCAGGAATTTTAAACTGTCTATTCTTGAATGAAAACCTCAGAGCTTCTGGGTTAAATATACTTCATCAATGAAAAGCTTTGATCCCACAGGAACTTGAAAGAGTACCTCGTTCCATCCAACTATAAGTCACAACAAATCTTTAACGACCAACCAATGAAAATCTTTTAAGATCAACCAATGCAGGAATTTTAAACTGTCTATTCTTGAATGAAAACCTCAGAGCTTCTGGGTTAAATATACTTCATCAATGAAAATCTTTGATTTCACAGGAACTTGAAAGAGTACCTCATTCCATCCAACTATAAGTCACAACAAATCTTTAAAGACCAACCACTCGGGGAAAGATATCACTACAATGAGTCCTCCTGTTTCCTTCACCATAGTTCCAAAAACCTAGGGAGAAAATATACTCTATAGTTCATTTCAGTGATCAATATGCCTTGTTGCCTGAGCTAATCAACCACTGATATGGTACATGTCCTTCAATGCCCTGCCGATGCATCTGCATGGCAAGTCATGGATCATATAAATTCACTTTAGTGGCGTATGCGAGTCTCTGATCACACTGGCAAGGTGTGATATGCACCAGCAATAATCTTGCATACATAATGGATTGGTATGCCTCTGCACTATGCTGATATATAACCAGCATGGTCCCAACAGGTGCATGCTCTAGCAATTTTATCCTTGCTTACTCCAAGCTATATGATCAAAGAGACTATTCCTCAGAAAAATCGCTCTATTATCGACTGAGCATAAAAGTTCCATGATAGTTGAACATCGGCATGTGTAAATATTCAATCAAAAGACAAGTCCAAATATCTCCAAAGTACATGTACAAAAATATCATGCAAAAAGAAAATAAAACAGAGTACTAAATGAGACATATATCTGTCATGAACATGACAAACATTAAAAGATTCAGTACCTAAGAGTATCTTGGTGAGCTTTGATAATGAATAGATATATGCTCAGGCAACACTAGAAAGAAATTTGCTTCGGAAGCAAGAGCAGAAGTATGCCAAATTATAAAAATTACCTGGCACATGTAAGTTGAAGCAAAATCATTGATTGCTGCTACACCACAGTGCAACTGGGAAGCAATTGCAATTGCACGCTTCTGGTTCCCAGAGAAAACAGCACAACCAAGACCATAATTCGAGTCATTTGCAAGTTTGATGACCTCTTTGTCAGAACTAAATTTCATGATTGGGATGATTGGTCCGAAAGTCTGTTAGATAAAATACTTAGAAACTGTATGATGGAACACAAGTGAATGCTTGAAAGATTTTAGTTACCTCAACTTGCATCAATTTCATCGTATGATCAACATTCACTATTACAGTTGGAGGGAAAAATTGATCTACTGCATCTTCTCCCAGATGGCCAAAGTTTCCTCTACCTACAATTTCAGCTCCTTTGGCCAGAGCATCATTCACAAGATTCTGAAGCTTTTCAGAGTGTTCTTGGACACATATAGCACCCATATCATACCTTCCAGATAGCGGAGGCCCCTAGAAAAGATAATAAAATAATAAAAGGATTTGATTTCCTCTGAAATTTTGACTAGTCATCTAATAGCCAGATTCTATAATGACGAAACAATTTGCTGAACAAAAAAGAAGCATCTAGCTCTGGTGCTACATAATCCAAAATGACAATTCAGGTAGTTACACAATGTTTACAATTAAAAAATAACCTATGTTATATTTCAAAATTTGACCAGGAAAATTCCACTTATCAACCAGTCTGAAACTGTTTCAGATATGATGACCTACAAATTACCAACAATGGCTCTGGGATGTCATTAGAGGCTGTTTGTACTGCAGATAACACAAAAGGCACAGAGGGGGAAGGGGAACCTATCATGACACTATGACACTGCTATCATGAACAAAATCTTCCAAAATGGACATGTGTTAAGGCTTATTACTCAAACTTAAACAACCACAAGACTTCTAGCCATGTCTAAGGAACACATGGGAATTTCATCCAAATTTATCTCAGATATTCAAATCTAAAGTCAGGAAGGATGATGTTTACAAGAAGCCAATTATGAAATTGGGTGGCATCACAGGGTCAGACTAGTAAGGACAATGGGAGCCGAAGTGTCATATTAGACCCAAGTTCATTGTAATCTTAAACTAAAATTAGGTCCACTACTGAAGTGTACAGTTCAGGTCAGTCAAAAACCATGACTAGACACAAACCATGCCTCATAGGACTAATGCTTGCAGCATCACCTAGTTCAAGCTTAAATTTCAAGTTGGCATAGACCATTTTCTTACATCAAGGACTTTGTAACAATTGAAATAATCGAGATAGTGCTGGAAACCATGCCTCTTAATTCCTCTCATCATCAACTTATGTAACAGACAAAAGAACAAAATAGATATCCTATTTCAACTTTTTTAGGATTACAGATGTTAATGATAAAGCAAAGTATGCACCTTCATTCAGAAAGCAACAAGACTATCTCTGTTTGTCGACCAATACTTTAAAAATTATATAAAAGATCTCCCATTATCACTTCTATAGAAAAGAAAATATCAGAAATCACAACGAATGACAAGATTGCACTTCATCTGTTGTTTGCTAAGCAAGACAGGTTGTACTTACAACAGAAATTGATTTCACAAGAGTGACTATCTGATCAACAAAATCAGGATAGATTCTTTCATGAACATAGAATCTTTCAGCACCAGCACAATTTTGTCCACTGGATTGAAGAGCACCTCTCATGGCAACTTGCACAACCTAAACATCAAAATATTTTTTTGCAGACATATTAGGGGCTCTGGCAATTTGCAAAGAACACCTCACTTAGAAAAGAATACTGTATGTTAGAGGAAAGAGCTATAAACACAAAACAAGCTTTCTGCAAAGGGCATGAGTAAAATTAGAAAATTTCATACAGTAGGCAAGTCTATGTCTTCACACACTATAAAAGCATCTTTCCCACCAAGCACGAGTGTGACTGGTATTAAGGTCTCAGAAGCCTTCTGCATGATCTGACATAAGAAAGCCAAAAAGAGAAGTATGAATAGCACAATTAAATAGATCTCATAACCATAAGTCATGGTACTCCAAGACCATAGCTTTAACTAATGAACCTGAAGAGACATTTGGTTTAGTTCATGTACAAATTTTGTTATTTAACATCTATACAAGATAATATTGATCAGAAGCCTAAACTTCTAGGTACAAATGTTGCTGCTACATGAATTGAACAACTCATCAAATCTGCAGGTTCTACGAATCAGAACTAAGACGCAAAAAGAGCATAATAAATATCTCTAATCCGCTGTCCAGTGTCAAGTTAAATTCTATTATGTCATCTAGCAAACTTGTGACTTGTGAGTTAGAAAAAAAACAGCATGATTTTTTTTCTAGAGTATATCATCTTAGTGACTTGAATACAGAGCTAGTAGAGCAGCGAAATGGAAGTTATGAAAGTTATATCTGGGAAGATGGACAATATTAAGATTCTTCCAAAGCAAGAGAAACACAGAAAGTCACCAACAGCTAGCAAATGCATTATCGGATAACAGAATCTGAAGAATAAAAACTTTTAGCAGCAGAACTGTTATATGTGTGTGATGCTCAAACATGAAAAAAAATTACGCATTAGGTAAGAAAAGCAATTGAAGACAATAGACAACTACCAGCAACAATTGTAAGCTATTACCATCTTGCCTACTCCAGGTGATCCAACAAAGATAATTTTGTCAACTGAAGATACAAGAGCTTGTCCAGTTTCTGTAAATCTGGAAGGCAAAAAGCAAAGCTGCAGCATTAAATTAAGTTGTATATGATTCACTTTCAGCACAACTATAAATTCCTGAAAACCTCTGGATACCCTGTTATTATGTGAACCAGATTATCTGGAGCTCCAACAGCAGCAAGGGCAGCTTGAATGATTCGGAAATAAAACAACCCAGACCAACTTGCGTGCTCTGAAACCTGCAAGTCACTTTTCCATTTCAGGCAAATGAAAAGGTGATACTCTACAACAGATACTTGGAATTTGGAAATATAAACAACTTGGCATGCACAAACTTTATCTCAGTAACAAAGACACGTGAGGTGATCTCTTGATGACTTGGTTAGAAAAAAATATATATCCAGCAAAGAATGTATCAGAAGATAGCTGCAGTAACCCACTTTAGTTTAACACCAATAACGACACGGACAAGAAGGCAAGAGAGACACACCAACAGATGTGCGCTTTGCATTTGGAGATCCACATAAACAAAGATGAAACTGAACTGCAATCTATGTTAACAAACATTTAACTTTAAAAAACCAATTCTTCTTGAACAAAGAAGTCCAGATAAATTTATATCAATGCCATTCAGCTCAAGTCATTCAAGAGGAAAAAATAACTATTAATTAGGCTAATATATCAACTTTAGCCATTGGGAATGTGTTTTCTTTTGCAAGCTTGACAATTTCTGAAATACAGAAGCACTAAAACCAAGCCTACTTTTATGTGTTAGAAACAATGTAGAACAGAAGGACTCTTATCAAGAATAAAATTTTCCATAGAACACATGTTTATTGTGGTGAAAGTTCAAGCAAAAACTTCCTTCAATTTTGGTAGAGTATAAGCAATATTTTTCTAATATTTGACACCATCCAGGACTACAAAGTCATAAAGTTAAAAGGTATATTAGCCTTTGAAGGCAAAGCACACCTTACAGACATTGTAAGAAAGACCATGATAACTGAAGAATTTCTGAAATATATTCAGGTACACACTTCTGCAAGGTAACTTAAAATCATGAAGGAGCAACAACATCCTAATTAAGTAATATACCTTTATCACTGCAGCATTTCCTGAGAATACTGCCGCTAGCATGGGGTTGAAAACATTGTGGAAGGGATAATTCCAAGAAACAATAGCTCCAATTACCCCAAGGGGATGGAATTCCACTTTTGCTCTCTTGTGCAACATTGAATGCCCAGAAGACCTGGAGTTCGAAAATAGTTGAAGAAATATCATCTATTCTCTGTTAATTGCTTAATTTGTTTCTCTAAGAAAAATTGCTCTGTATAACAATTTTGTGAATGCCATTGTCCACTATGTTCCTAAGTATAAGGAAATTTTAGAGTCTGATTTGACCGCTAATAAATTTAGCTTAAAATGCAATAAGGTATAACATTCCTGACAAGTATGCCTTACATTCTTAGGCAAATCTTGCCTTAACTTGCCATGGCTAGGAAGTTGTGCTCAACTTTAGAAATTAGAGTAGCCACCAAAATTTGATACTAATTCCATGAAGTTTTCTGGTTCTTAGTAATGCTTTATGGTTCAGCCCATATTGATAGAACAGCTGGGACAATGATCTTGATAATAACAATGTTGATGAAAAGTGAAAAAGAATTTTCATCAGTTCTTTGTAAGGAGCTGAGGGAAGGCATGTATTTTGCTGTTTATGATCGTTATTGTTGTGTTGCCTCATCACTTAATTGTGTTGCCGGTGTTCCCATGTCTGTCCAATGATTTGTCAAGACATGCCACCAAGAGATACAGTGGAAATGATTTATGCAACACTGAGGATCAATTTATGCAACCATGCTCTTGAATGCAAACAGTTGCTTTTACGACCGGAACCTGATCACCCGGGTACAAAAGGAGCAAATTTACCATGGAACCAAGGCTCGATCTCACTGAAGTCAGATATTTTGACCCCCTATCTTTTTGTGACTCCATTTATGATTTTTTCCCTTTTTCTTTTCTCACTGAAGTCAGATTATTTATTTCCAAACACAATGATATGTATTTTCTACAAGATGAGAATGGTTTTGGCCATCACTCTGCATGTAATTTTGGAAAAATAATATCTTTCATCAACCATTTTCTAATCTGTCCTGCATAAGCCTACACCAAACACAAGTAACAAAAACATTTTTTTTTTTTTACCAGAGTAGAGATGGTCAACTAGGTTCTTTGTTCCAAAAGAACTATAAAACATCCTAATCACCGGTAAATCAATGTTCAATGTGGTGCCACAAGAATCAAGACTAAGCGAAACAAAAATATTATGTAAAAATAACTAAGACAAATAGGAAAATAAACACTCAAATTTTAAAAGAAATTCTCATGCCAAACTAGAACTTCAGCATACAAACTAGCACACATTTGTATTGCATCAAAGAGCCTAATTTTGAAAAGACACAATTCATTTGACAAAAACAGAAAGAAAGAAATGCAGATTTAGTTGAGTCAGATGTGAGAATTAACCTGTATTCAGGCTTTAGCCACCTCTCACCCTCAGCCAGAAGCCAAGTTATTTTTTCACATGTTGTCATTATCTCTCCTAAAGAAGCATCGACCATTGTCTTTCCAGTATCCCTAGAAGATACCCTACAACAAATGAGAAATCATGAGGTTGTTGCATTGTTCCACATTGACAGAGAACTATAAAGAACTTAAGGACTGAATGATACCATTGAAAACGAGGAATTCAAACACAATCGTTATTTAGATCTATGCTACTCAAGCCACCCAAAAGAAAGGTAGGCTGTAAGACCAATCAGAATTATTTGGGCATTTCAAAAGAGTCACCCTAATGCAAGTTCTTCACAAGTATAAAATGGTGAAGTCCCATAATATGATATCAGCATAAACATTTAAAATGTTCCAAAAAAGGTGCTCAGTACTTCCTAAAGCTAAAATGCCTTCAGTGCCATGTTGCATGTTAACAACTTTGAGGAAAAGCAATAGCAATACCCTTGAGGCTAGAAAGCATGTATAAATCCCTACGAAGAGAGAGAAAGAGAGAGCGCTTTCACTCAGATTTTGTTCCTCACTCGCATATAAGCTCCTGATGATCAATTATATACTTCAGAAGGATTCTCAAGAATTCTCGTCTTTGACGGAAGCTGCTACTTGCCCATATTTTTTGTGCCTCTCTGGCTTGTGCAACACACTCCTTGACCTGATCAAATAATTTGGAAACACTTTTCAACATCCGCAAAAAAGCAACAAAAGTGAGTTTTAAACTAATCTTCATCAATATTTGAGACAAAGACAATACTGAATATCATGCCCAAGGACTTAAAAGTTAAGAACCAACGCTAGCTTGTTTAGAATTAATAGTTATCAGAAGTGAGAAGATAATAGTGAAGCCTAAAGCACGCGAACCTTATGATGTCTCCCAGCCAAATTTACAGGACATATGGGAAAATCATATTTGAATCTAATTATAAAAAATTCAATGTATATGATGCAGCTGAAAAGACAGTTCTAAAGACAACAAACATGCTAATTTCACTAAAATTTACAAACACATAAAGTTAAGGACTTCTGTTCTAACTTCCTGCATCCTTTAGGATCCTAGAGCTTGATGCCTTTTGAATGAAGGAAGTTAAATCACAGAAGTTGAACCGTTAATTTGATAACACAAAAGTTCCTATGCATGAGATCCTTTCTTCCAGTTCTTTTTTGTATGGTAAAAAAGATCAGCATTTTTGAAAAAAACAATAAACATACATTGTTATCCTAGAGAAAGACAGAGACAAATAAGAATAAGAAATTGCTTCACACAGTGCAATTAATTTTGGTAGAGAAGAAAACAACTTGACTAAGAAAGTGAGATAGAATCAACACGACTAAGCAAGTGAGATATAATTAACACATATCCTTTATTTGACAAAATTACAACAATCAAGAATCATCATGATCATGAAATCAACGGTTATATCTGTGCCACCAGCCAACTTTATGTCTGTTAGAAATAAAAGGTGAATTCGTAAAATCAAACTGTGAAGAGAATCCATGAATGGACTACAGAGTTGTGTGATCCACCTCATCCGGGGTTGAAGCTTGGGTAAAGCCCAGGTATTTCATAGTTGCGGGCTCGTAGCATTGAACCTTGTCTGTTTGTGGCACTCTCCCCTTCCTTGGTATCTGCAATAGATCAAATATATTAAACTTCAAGTCTCTCAGATATTTGATTAATAAAAATACAAACAAACGGGACGAACTATGACCAAATTAAAATAAAAGAAGCCAAATGAGGCAAAACCACAAGAATTCCAACTTAATCGACTACAGTTTGGTAATCCAGTTACAGGATTCCATGTTTAGAGAGCAGCATCTCAAGTTCAAAAACGGTAACATTGCAAATTGAACTTTTTCCTATAATAACCTAACGCAGTTCGACTCCTTCTATGTTTATGAAACATAAGAGAACGCCATAACAGGCATGAGATCCAATCAAATAGAAAAAAGAATGCTGATTCGACAGAAGAACAGCAAAATGCATGTGGAAGCAATAGCATTTAAGGATTCTCACATATATGTGGCTGTTCTCCTTGGTCTGGCTCCCATCTTCCAGCACTGAATCAATCCGAACACAGACATCACGAAAACAATCCCCCATAAAAAGCAGAAAAGAGAGAAAAAGGAAGAGAGACAGTCGCGGAATGTACCATCGGATGCATCGACCTCGATGGAGGGGACGCTGGGGGGAATGAGCATCAGGAGGAAGCGGAATACCACGAAGGCGACACCGAGGACGAGCAGCGGCCACCAGAACGCCATCGCCGGAGCTCCAAGCGTAGCTCCTGAGCAACGAGGGAGAGGGAATATAAGCCCCACAGGAGCCGGGAAACAGAGCAAGGCATTCGTTCTTGCTTCCATCGGCGGCTTTTACTTATTCGTCCCATACGAAGCCAAATATTACGCTTCTGCAACTGATGTTGTCCTATTCGAAATTCTAGAAATTATGAGGACCGTATTATAATAAAACCCAAATTAAATTGCTCAGACATTATAACTGCACAAATGTATCATTTTATATCATTTCAATTAATAATAATTAGAACACATCATGTATATAATGTTTACATACGATATATGTTTCGTAGCCAGATTTCATAATCTAAATAATGGAATCAGGATTAAGTGTGCCTTCAACTTTATAAAAGACATTAAAAGAGGGGGAGGAGGGAAAGGATTAGGATTCCTCCTTGTATTGGTTGTGGGATCACTTGCGGATGGAGGCAACGGTTGTTTGTTATATATATATATATATATATATCCTTGACAGTTTAGAAATCGCATAATTGTCATTGTAAACGTCAATGACATTCATCTACTCTTTTAAATTTTAAGGTGCTTCACATAGGGCCACTTTGGTCAACCCCCTGACCAATTTTGACCGTAGTCAACGTTAATTTGTTTGAGTAAGAAAAATATATCAAGAATTAATACTTTTAGCATCACAATAACTTTAAGTTTCAGATTGCGAAGGGTTGTATATGAAAATTTTTAATTTATAAGGATAAATGTAAAAAATCTCTGACCTTGAAGGATATATATATATATATATATGTGTGTGTGTGTGTGTGTGTGGGGTAGCAGATAAAGAGATGAACCTAATGTATGAGATTTTTGTCATGGTCAGTCAGCACGGCCCGGTCCACGGGTCGATGTCGGGAGTCTCCTATCGGCTGAACTAGATGCCGAGGTCGGTCGGGCCCTCACAACGGGGTGCTAATCAACGTTCCTCGGCCTGGGTGCTGGTTAATGGCTCGTCGTAGGGACGTCGATCGGTGACTTCGAAGGTTGGGATGCTCGCGGGTCGTGGGCGGGCGCCTTCCTACAGAAAAGGCCTTCGTCGGGTGATCCCCGACTCTGGCCCCTCCGACAAGCAAGTCAGTGGAGTGTTTTTGAGATTCTTCCCCCCCCCCCTTCGGCGGATGTCAACCAGTGGCTTTTATACCATTGCATGAGTGTCGGTCGTACGCGGATTGACATGATGGACGTGTCAGATAGTGTCTCGGTATAGACTCTGACTTGGCATGAGGGGATGGTGTCGTCCTGGGTTTACCGGGATGAGGCGTGTTGGCCGATGCTTTGGGGTACGGATTCTGACTTCGCGTGTGGGGATTGTGTCATCCTGGGTTTAGCGGGATGAGGCGTGTTGACCGATGCCCTGAGGTACGGGTTCTGACACGGCATGTGGCATTGATCGTGACATGTCTTGGGGGCAAAATATGTCTTATCACTTCTCCCCCCCCCCCCCCCCCGAGGCGGACATAGGCGGACGCAAAAGCCCGGGCTTCAACCCCATCAAGAACGCCTGCATGATCAGAGAAGGGTGAGCGTCCGGGAATCCCCAGATTTCAGTGGCAAAACGTGTCATAAACTAGGATAGCCTCTCGTCCTCGCGCTGGGATAACGCGAGGAGGGTGGCCATGGAAGGCTTGGGTCGCATGCTGGCGAGAAAATTCTGCTCAAACTCCTTGGCGAGCTGATCGAATGATGAGACTGAGGATTGGCGCAGTCGGCTGAACCATGCGCGTGCTGGTCCCCTGAAGGTGGTCAGGAATGCCCGACACATTAATGCATCGAAGGTGCCATAGAGGACCATCTGAGCCCGAAACGCGGTGACATGCTCTGCAAGGTCGGAGCCGTCGTCATACGTTTCCAATGCTGGCAGCCTGAAGTTGAGGGGTACATGCTTTTCTTGTATTTCCTGAATAAAGGGGGATCCGCCCGAGCTACCTTCGCTCGACTCGCTCCACGACTTCTGGAACTCGCGTTGGAACTCGTCCAGGCGTTGGTTGACCCGGGACAACTGGATCCTGAGCGAGTCATTCGCCGAGTCTGACGAGAAGGGGTCGGGCTTGGCGCGGGGTGGTGGGATTCGACAGGGTGAGGGTGTGTCCTGCCCGAGCAGGCTTCTCGGGTCCGTTGTGTGGTCTCGGGCTTCTCTTGTCCCGGCTTGCTCCTCGCTCAGCCTTTGTACTACCGGGTCAGTCGGGGAGGCCGCTAGTCGTACAATCTGGGGTATGAGGGGGACGAGCGTCTGCATCATTCCTACCATTGCTTGGACTTGCTTAGTCAGGCCAAGGAATGCCTCAGGTGACACGGCCGTGGGTCCTATGACAAGTCTGGGGGGCGACAGCCCTGGGTCATTAAACAGGCGCCAGTAGCGATCTGGCATCGAGGCCGGGATCCCCCCATCTTCGGGGGGAGGTTGATCTCTGAGCCTGACAGAGGGGTGATCGGCGGGTGGCTCTCATTCTGGGAGAGCTCCTGTGGGATGCTCCTACGACATGGTCGTCCTTCTAGTGCCAAATGTGTTGGTGAACAAAGGTGCCGCGACTGGTGAGTCAGCACGGCCTGGTCCACGGGTCAATGTCGGGAGTCTCTTGTCGGCTGAGCTGGATGCCGAGGTCGGTCGGGCCCTCATGACGAGGTGCTGATCAGCGTTCCTCGGCCTAAGTGCTGGTTGATGGCTCGCCGTAGGGACGTCGGTCGGTGACTTCGGAGGTTGGGACGCTCGCGAGTCGTGGGCGGGCGCCTTCCTGCAAAAAAGGCTTTCGTCGGGTGATCCCTGACTCTGGCCCCTCCGACGAGCAAGTCAGTGGAGTGTTTTTGAGATTCTTTCCCCCCCCCCCCCCCCCCCCCCCCCCCGGGGGGGGGGTGGGGGCGAACGCGGAGGATGGCCCCCCGTGCCCGAAGGTGCGGTTGGCCGAAGAGCGGGCCGTCGGTGGTTGTCGAACACAACTTTGACTTGGTGTGTGGGGATGGTGCCGTCCTGGGTTTACCAGGATGAGACGTGTTGGCCGATGCCCTGGGGTACGAATTCTGACTTAGCGTGTGGGGGTGGAGCCGTCCTGGGTTTACCGGGTTGAGGCGTGTTGACCGATGCCCTGGGATACGGGTTCTAACGTGACGTGTGGCATTAGTCGCGACGTGTCCTAGGGCAAAATATGCCTTATCAATACTTAATTTTATTACTATAAATTAAGAATAACATGTGATCCTATGAACCTCTGATCTCTTGGATTCTAATTACTTTCTTGACCACCTTGTCCAACAAAGCTACAGTGTCATTTGGAATTCCTGACACATCTATCATTGCCACAGCCAAAGCTCAGTATGAGAGCCCAATCACATCCTTTAATGTACCAGCAAAAGCAAATGTTCTTAATAGTTAGTGTGGTATCTTCAACTCAAAAAGAGCTTCCTTCATGAATAATGGCATTGAAGGACCCACTATCATGTGAGTCTTTTGATGAGCAATGTATTAATACATACTGTAGACAACCACTAGAGAAGACATAAGACCAAGTCAAAGAGCTACCCCTGATGTTGTAATAAAGTGGTCAAAGCCTGCAAATTTGATTCGCCAAGTCAGCTTGGATAAATGTGATCACTGGCAATCACAGGTATATGGTTTGGTGACAACATTGCTTTAAGTGGGGACTTGTGTACTCTGGAAGATGCATGGAAAGACATGATTTTTATGTTGGCAAGCAAACTCACATCCATGATTTGATTATTATGTTGAAGGAGCCGCTATTTCTTTTATTAGATTCTGCTTCCATTATTTCCACTGTTCTTCGTTATTTTCATTAATCCTTTGCAAAAACAAAATTTTTGAAGAAGAGAAGAATCAAGGGTTTTTAATCTTGGAAACAGTCCTCTCTTTTTTAACGCCAGAACTGTCCAACGCTTACATTGACCGAAGCCTTGTGCATTTGACTGTCCTTTTGCTCACGTTTAGTGCTCGATGTAGGAGTTCTAATTGGAATTGGGTAAGGCGCCATTTAACACTTTCAATCTCACAACTCAAATGTCAAGGCAGATACTAATGCATGTATAATGAATGAATTGACATCACTCTGCTATAGCAAGACAAAGAATTTCTGCAGTCCCTTTTTGAAGGCTTTTTTTTTATACCATTAAGGCTGAAGCAGCTAACATCAATCAGAGAATTTCTGCAGCTGCAGAGATGACCAGAAAAAATATCAACACTCACCACCAGAAAAGATTGTTATCAATAATCAAAACATGGAGCAGGTGTTTTCAAAATTAAGAGCATCAGACTAGAGATGGTCAATGACACTTTTAAGACTCCACTCACCAGGCAACATGTTATCAAACTATGTTATAAAAAAAATTGCTATGAATAATCAAACCATGGCGTGATAGTCTTGAAAATCAATGTCAAGTTCCTCATGCATCAAAAAAAATTTGCAAACATTGATCAACCAACAAAACTGCACCTTTCAAATTCTAGAAACCATTACTTCTGATGTAGCTTTGTTTCTGGAATGCAGCAACACATTTTTCCTTAACGACCCTGGTTAACCTGTCCATGTAACTAGAGGGGAAGATAAACCAAAATGCACTGCTCTGTTAGAGCTGTTATATGAATGAACAACCAAGTAATCACTTATCCTGAAGATACAGGCAAAAAATTAGTACATGAAGGCAAAAACAAAAAGAGATTTCGATGGCTTAGATAAGTAGCACAAGTATCTGCCAGGTGGTACCTAAAAACAAAAGCTTCTTATGAATGAATATTAATATCTAATAAAGAAACATATGTTCAGAAATCACGAGCATTCATGGGCATCTTGAGAATCATTCTTATATAAGTATAAACGACTATTAATACCAATAGTGCGATAGTGATGTAAGTCAATAATATGCTATAGAGCATACAAAGCATTTTACATTGCAAAAGTACCAGTAGAAAATCATATTGACAGAGACTGTGAACAAGAATCAACATTTTACTGTAGTAATCAATGAGCAGACGAGATTCTCTAACATGTAGATCCAACACAATTTATCTTCAAACCAAACTTCATTCTATTTTTTATTTACAAGCCACCCATATATCCAGCAAATGAATTAGATTTCAAAAACTTCTTCACTAAGAGGAGCAAAATAGCAACCACCAACCAGATGGCAGCCCAAGTGAGAAAACGATCATCCAAGGGCTTCTGAACTCTGGCAGCAGGCCTCTGGTGCAGCTCACCCACCTCGACCGCTGGCAACCTTAAACTTGCTCCAGCACTTATGCCAACTCTTAGCGGCCCTTCAGCTGCATTGGCACGAACCTCATGCCCATCTTCTATGGCTCTCTGATCTGATTCCTGGTTTGGAAGATCCTCAGCAGCTGTAATAGCATCCAAATTAGCAGTGACTTGATCTTCAGTTACCAAATTATCTGTAGGTTCAGCGGTTGGAGTTGGTGGAAGTTGAGGCACAGGGGGAGCTTTACTCAGCATGTACTGATGAATCTGGTTCAGCAATACTTTGCGCATCAGGCATGTACATCTGATAACTACATCATGATAGAATCTAAAATGGAGGTAAATTGAACCTCATCAATTAACTTTTGTCTCTCTGGGTTGCCATATCTAGGAGCTGCTTCACGGGACTTGATGGCAAGCTCACGCCTCACTTCTTTCTTGTAATCCAAAGAACCCAAAGCTCCATTGGGATTAGTTGACATAAACGCAATTAGGGCAACTAATGCTGTTCGCACTGGAAACAAGATTAGCCTTATCAATTACTCTATAGATATATTCCACTCATGGCATTTTACATTGATGAAATATTAGACTTACAAAAGGCACATCATATAAGTTATTACAAAAGATCTTGGAACTTTCTATCATAGCAGTACTAATTATGGAATTCAAGCTAACTTATTCCACAAGGAATCAATCTAGATATAACTCTTAAAGTTATGAGTATTGGCCTGCCAAATATTCTTTTGTCAAAGTAAATGAACTGGAAAGGTTGGAAGTTCCAGAAGCATAATCTAGGAGCTCATATTGTATCAAGCTGCACTTTTTTTTTGTTAATTCTACACCCATCGGTTACGTGAAAAGACATACAAAAAACTCAGATAGCAGACCAATTAGCGGACAATGCTAAAAGAGAAATGACATTCGGTATAACTTTGGCATATTGCAAACATATAAACACTGCTAGAGAGGCCACTGGTCCAAAACCAATACCATCAGAAACAAAGAGGGAGAAAAGGACCAGACTAGAACAAGAAGAATAAACCACATACCGCTCCATGATGGTTGCCAATGTTCAGGATGATAATTTGATATGCTTAAGCAGATCTTGGTCTGTGTTTCAAAACGACCATTTGGCTGAATAACAATTCAAATTTAAAGGATCGTTGTTAGTAAGATACCAAGAAAACTCTATTTGATTAGTTTTGAAGAATTGGAAAGGAAAATAGGTGAGTACGGTCAAAAACATAAAGGAAGGGGGCTTAAGTGGGTATTCAGCAGGCAATTGGATCCGTCCGTGATAGATTCCTCCTTCAAATTCAGTATCCTGAGGCCCTCGAATGGCAAACTGCCACTCGAAAATATTTTCCTGGTTAACATGAGAGATGTCATTTGAAAAGTTGCACCATATGCATTCAGCAGTCTTGAAAAAATTTAACTAATGAAACTATACCTTCCTAACGAACATTTTTGTTTTCCTCACTTGCTCTAGACGAACATAATAATTCAGATCTTACTGCAGAAAATTCTCAAAAGAATACGCCCCTATTCAACCTTCCAAAGCATATCATATAAAATGTAGAACAACAGATGCAAATATCTATCAAATCAAAACGTGCCAGAAGAGACACTAATAGACCTCAAACACAAATCCAAAGCAGACTAAGAACAATGAGAAAATTCTTAAAGACTTCCCTTCTATAAATATTCAATTTAATTACAACACACCTTAAAACCAATATACCCTAATTTTCAATCCATGCATTGTAGGAAACTAATCCACCTGTCCATCAACCAACGTCGAATTCGGAAACTAAGCATCGCAATCTCACCGTCTCCGAACAAGAACCGATTTTCCAAATAAGAAAGCCGATTTGACACCCCAAGAGTCGGTTCACAACCCAACGAAAACGAGGATGAATAATCGCACAAAATGATGGGCCGTTGGATCTAGGGTTTTTGGAACATATCGATTACCTCGAGAGGGAGACTCATGAAGTCGTCGGAGGGGTTGGACTGCATCTCCTTCACCTCCTGGAGGATCCGCTTCACCGCTGGGTTCCTCCGGTTGTACCGCTCCTCCGCCATGGCCACAGGCTGTCGATTAGCCCCCGCCGCTACTTTCTCAACCGGGAAGCGGGAATCAGATTCCACAACGAGAACGAGAAGGGGGCAGAGGCGAGCTATCGCCAGAAGGGTAGATAATATTCCCCCCGCCGCTACTTTCTCAACCGGGGAGCGGGAATCAGATTCCACAACGAGACCGAGAAGGGGGCAGGGGCGAGCTATCGCCAGAAGGGTAGATACTATTCCAAAGCTTCCTTAATTAATTGGATTTAATTAAGAAAATATTATATGGAAAGACTACGCGGAATGATGTGTTTCCCCATGACCCCCCCACCCCCCCGCC
>LVTN01000152.1:50685-174719 GCA_001649415.1 Musa itinerans
AAGCAATCGAGACACGTGTCTTATAGTTCTTCGAAGTTTGATTGCTTTGTGGCGAGGAAACCACCAACAAACGTTAAAAACGTATCGGGTTTCGTAACGTGCCGTATTTGCACATTTCTGTTATACTCCAAACGGCAACCGGCTTCAAATAAACTCGATCGACGCCTCTTCACCTGTGGGCTGTGGCGGTGTGCGAAACCGATCTCTGGTGCGGCGAAGGTGATATCAGGATCTCACAAGGTTTATCTTTTCTGCCTTTTCCCTTCTTTCGATTTGTGAAATTATGTTTCAATCAGTAAGGATCTCGATCTGTTGTACGCGCCGCTCGATTGTGTCGTTTGAAGATCTGAGGTGGGTTTGCCCCAATTTGTTCTCCAAATCCTGAGATGGGTAAAACGATTTTTGTTTGGTTTTGTAAAAGCAGATGATGAATTTGTAGATACTGCTGGTTAACGATTTTGTTAGGGATGAAAGATTTAGGTTATTGGGTGATTTGGGGTTGACTAACGAACAGTGGCGTTATTGTTGCTGATCTCGCGTTGCATGAATGGAAATCGGGGGGGGAGGGGGGGGGGGGGGGTGTCTACATATTGTTGTTTCCAATATATTTGGATGTCAGTGATGTCAGTCGTGTCCCGAAAAATAAAAGACAAAGAAGTTGGACATGGAAAAGCCCTACTTGTAGCGAGTTTATATGCTATGTTCGTTTGTTAAGATCTAAGCGAGGCTTGTGTATCAGATTGTATGATGATGGTTAAAGTTTACAGAATTTCATGAGGATAAATCTCAGGGAGTGAAGCGAGAAAAGGTCTTCTATTGGGTTTGTATGATGGAGGTTTTTATCTTGAATGAAAAAGAATAGAGAATTATTTTCTTCAATTGAGGGAATTTTTGTCAGGAGTAGCTCAACTAATTTCAGAGTTTGGTTCAGATAAAATTCTGAAAAAGGGCAGGTATACTGATTAAAAGACCATCTGAAATCCTAAGTTTAGTGGTATAACTTGAAATTAGTCTAAGCTGTATGTGCTGTGATATAATTCTCCAACCTGCTTCTCTATTTTGGCTACTTTTAAATGATTGAATCATTTATGCTCTGCATTCTAATGAGTCGTTTTGGAAAGTTGAAATTTCTTATTGACATTATGCTTGTCATTTGCATGCTACCAGAGGTAGTAGCTTTAACTTTTAGTGCTAAATTTGGTGCATAAGTGTGAGAACTTAGTTCATTTTTACTGATGCAGGCATTTGAAAAACTTTATGATTTGGAATTTTTTCTGTTCTTTAAGATATTCTATACCATATGTTTCCTTTGGACCTGATTTCTTTTTCCACTTCTGTTAATCTATTTGTGTTGTTTTACAGTTCGTTTAGCATTCTTCCTTGGGAATGCATTGTCAACGCTTAACTTCTTCCTTTCGCATGATTTTTTTTTAAACATATTTTTCTCTTGGGTCTTTGTGCTATAAGCAAGATCACTCTTTTGTGACCTGGATGACTAATGTTTGAGTCACTAAAATGTGTATGTTTTTTGACTAAGACGTTATGAAGGCTTTTATTAGCCTACCCAACAAATGGGCCTAGTTTCTGTTTCTATTTATTTTTTGTGTTTTTTAGTTTACCATGTGTTTCCTTTTAAAAAAGAGTGGCTGACAAACTACCCAAGGACTTCACATCTGTCCTCAAAGGTCTGTTATTTATGACAAAGTCATCTATCGGTGGGCCTCATTTCCTCTCTTTCCATCTTCTCTATTTCTCTTTTTTTTTTCTCTTCTCCCTCTCTACTGTTTCCCGTTCGTTTTATCCTCCTCTCCTCCCTTCCTCCTCTACATCTATTTCTCTTCTTGTTCCTGTGGTCGATTAATCAGCTGTTTCAATTCTATTTCTAATCATCCAAAAAAGTACACAGTGATCTGTCTGTTTTTTTTTTCACATGTTTTAAAAGCGGAGGGGATCAGGCAACCTTTTAAGCTGTGGCATTTACTCACTTGTTTGTATCAGGATGATATGCTATAAGTTAGTTGAAATGTTAAATGATCAAAATGAAGTATTGCGACCAAATATGATTTATTCATAGAATGGGTAAAATTAAGCTCCAAAACTTTGTTTAAGTGTTCTTAGATGCCTACAAATGATATGTTTGTTATATCTCAATTACAATGAAAAAGGTTGAAAGCAAACATGTGTGGAGATATTTGAAAGTGTGGGAGTTGGCTGTGATCTGTTGGTTTCCATTGCTTTTGGGGACAAAAATTGGTGTCCTAAGCATAGGACTCAAGTCTTATAAATATGATATTTCCTTCTTTTATAAGGTGTCCTATAAGTGAGAGGTTCTAGTATTCAGAAAAGGCACATCTGTGATATCTGCAAATGTAGTTCGAATAACTTGGTTCAGTTGATTTTTTATGTTAATAGGTGCCATGCAAATTTTCTATAACGTCTAGCTTTGCTTTTACTTTTGAGACATAGTTATGAGGTTTGGGATTCATGCCCTCTGAGATTCTTCAATTCTTCTTTGACACTGAAATCTGAATATGTGAACCAAATTAGATTCATCAATTCTTCCTCGATATGTCTTATCTTGCAAGTCGAATGGCATATTCATCTTTGATGCTGGGTATGATGATTAATGCAAGAGTCTTACTCAATTTAGCTTTTTCACAGCATGTGAAAATTGAGACAGGATGCTATTTAAAATTCTGAAATTCACATTTCCATTGTTGGTAGCTCTGTCGTAATATGCAAACAGTCACTACCATGTATTATGCTAGCTGTATGAGTATCTCTAATTAGATAAATCTAACACATAACTATGTGATGAGTTTTGTTGGTTGGAATACATTAAAACAGTTGGACGATATTGGATGAGCAGGATTGGGAGGTCCAGATGAAAAACTTTCTACATTCTTTTTATACTTGTCATATATTACGGGTCATTGAGGGCGGGCCTTGGTACAACGGTAAAGCTGTTTCTTTGCAACCTGGGAGATCAGGGTTTGAATCATGAAAACAGCCTCTTTAAATATTTAAATGTAAGGCTATGTGCATTGACCCTCCTCAGACCTTACATTGGCGGGAGCCTTGTGCATTAGGTACGGCCTTTTTTTTTTTTAATATATTATCGGTCATTGTAGTTTCACAATTTTAGCTTGTCATTGTGTTCTTGTTAACACTTTCACATGACCTCTTGATGACCATCTGCTTCCTGTTCAACTCTCCTGTACCAATGTGCTAATTTATACTTCTTTTATTGAAAATAAAATTCCCTGTCTTGCTTACATTGGGTGTTCATTTTTAAGTTGGGTGTTAATTTTTAACAGGGTAATCTTTACTGGATATTGTCTTTGTTATAAAAGCTAATTTCAAGATACTTGATATTGATATTTTACGTCTTCTATTAGTCTTTGCCTAAGTTGAGTAGATCTATCTGTTCTCAGTTTGTTATGCTTCAATTTAGAAAGAAAAAGCAGATTAGTACGGAGAGTGCTTATAGATATTATGGTTTATTAAAATAGTGCTACATATTGGAACTACTAAAGGATTATGTGAAACAAGTGGATATTGGATACTTTTTATTTCCTCAATGGGATTTTATGATTTTAGGTTGAATCAATAAATATTATTGCTGCAAATTTGTTAAAACTAACACTTATTCTTCTGTCCAGCACATTCTAGTTTGTTGTTTGCTAAAGATAGATGGCTGCTCATAAAATTGCACATGCTACCCTCAAGGGTCCTAGTGTTGTCAAGGAGATCTGCATTGGCCTTACACTGGGATTATTCGCCGGTGGCCTGTGGAAGATGTACCACTGGAATGAGCAGAGGAGAACAAGAGCTTTTTATGACATGCTAGAGAAGGGTGAAATTAGTGTTGTTGTTGCAGAAGAATAATCATCCTAGTCTCATTCCTTCAGATATAAATGGAGACCTGCATTCTCATCCTGGAAGCTCAAGTACATTTTCAGATCAAATTTGCAGCTTTTTACTGCTGGATGCAAAATAAGTTTGGATAATTGTTGAGACCTGCTACACTGCGGTATGGACTAAATCCTTTTTCCATTTTATCATTGTGGTTCTGCCTACCTACTCTTTGTTTGATCTTAAATATGAAATAAGTTATCCACACTTTTAGGACAAGACTGTGTTCATCTGCTAGTAATTTTCCCTTGCCATTAAAGAGAGAAAGGAGGTGGCAAAACCTTTTTTAAAGTGCCTTCATGCTAAACAGTTCCCTGTGCTACTTGTGTTGAAAGGTATCCATGACAAACGATCACTGTACTGCTTGAGGATATAGAAGATGATCATGAATCATGTACTAGTTTAATCATTTCCTTTCTTTAAAACACTTTGAACTTTTACAAATTGCTATGTAGATTGCAAAAAATTAATTCTCTTATAATAATTTTTTATGGGTAGCAATGACAGTTTCTTCAAAGCGAAAACATTAATTTGTTGAAGTAATTGTTAGATTTCTTTAGTAATGCTACCTTTATGTCTTTATGTCTTTTACGCAATTTTCCCCTAAATTTCAACGGGCAGATGTGCTATAAATCGACCATTGTCCATCTTCGATATATCCGTAGACGGAAAAAAAAAAGGGTGAACCTTTGACTAGGCAAATCGAAAAACTGTGGTCTTTTTACATTGTATTGATCCATACGAATCCATCTATTGCTATTGCTATGTCAGTTATGATAATTTTGGTATCTCTACAAAGATTTTTTTATTTACATTATAAATAGTATAGGAATCAACTTTTTCATATGTTCTTCATACCTATTTGAAATATGCTTTGTAAGGTAGTTTGAATTGAATTTTGTGTGGGTTTTATTATTTTTTAATAAACTTGTAATGTTTTTAATAGTTTTCGTAGAGGCACAAAAATTATAATCCTATTTAAAAATATTATAATTAACATAATGAAGTCCTTAAATGATGAAAGTTTTCTTTATATATCATATCTGAAACATTATAGGACAGAAAAATATAAAAAATGGAACCTTAGAAAAGAAAATAAAACAATAATTTTTTTAAAAAATTAGTTAATGTCCTAATTTTTAAAAATTCTTACAGTTTTTTTTAATTATGATATTACCTTTATCAACCATTGCATCCGTCCAGCATCGTCACCCATCACGCTTGCCAAGGTGACGATTGGTGGAGTAGCATTTCATACGTCTTGGTCCTTGCACCCTTTTCTTCCATGTGTGAGGGCTGCTGGCGAGAACGTTGGTCGTAACCTCCTTTTTCCTCACCCATAGCTTTCTTTACATGCATTTTCCTGGGTGGCTACTTGTGTCATGGGCAGGGATGATAAGAGGTAGGATGAGTCCTATGAGGCAGATGTGATGCTGTGGTGGAGAATAACGAGAGAAACAACGAGTCTATAGAGACAACAATAAGATTGATTTTTTGATTGAAGAAGAAGTATTTTACGATAATTTTTAAAAGTTGAAATGTTTTACGAAATTTTTTTAATTAGTTTTTTTTTTAATCGATAATTTTAAAAAAAAAAAAAAAAGCCTCGACCAGGAGACACCCGAGATGAAAAAGCTTCATCTGGAAATTTTTCCAGGAAAACGAAACCCACAAAACCCCAAACACCTCGTCGGCAGACTGCTTGTTGCCTAATGATTTCTTTTCCCGCTGCTACTGCTGCTTTGCATGCGGCCTGCCAAACCCGCCGCTTCGGCCGCAGGTGAGGAGAGCGGGAAGCCGTTCCCTCCGACATCCCCGCCAGGTTGTACCGCGTAACGTGTATTCTACTAATTTCACGTTAAGTCTTGAAACTTTCAGAGCCATTAAAGTAAACCCAAGTGTATACGGCGTGATGGAGACATGAAAACGATGTCTACAATTGCTTTATACTGTGACTGATGGGATTGCTCTTCACAAGCTCTACAAGTTCCCAGGGCTAGCAGCTATTGTGGACTTCGATGAAGGTGCATGCATGAACCATCTTCAACAATCCAAGAAGCTAATCTAGATGATGCTGGTGAGTCAAGATTTGCTATCACTGTTGTAGGGGTTGAAATTGTTCTTCTTGTTCCATTAATATCCTGATATCAAATGCTGTAACACCTAAATCAAACTAGGAAGAAAGGTGCTATGTATCAGAAAGAAACTTTCTGCAGTAGAGTAACGTCTGCAACTATTGACATATAGCACTCGAGATTTGAAGACAGCCATGGGCCACCTATCATGCGTTATCTAAGACAAATCTATTTCGGATGCTGTGTAGAGGTGAACAAGTCTACACGTCTTCCCCGAGGAGAACAGGAGAACCAGGTCTTCATGCAAGCTTGAGTGATAGGTCCAAGAGCATCACTTTCACAAATAATGTGTCGAAACATGATTAACAAGCTTCACTTCCTGAACAGTAACTAAATATTCCTGATGATGACCTGCAGAAACACAAATCTTGTTCGTGCCGGATATGAGATGCTTTTTAACTCTTACTAATTAACACCTGTGATCATAATCTTCAGCAAGTCGACACGGTACTCTACCGATGGTAGAGGGAGAACGAGTGCAGTGGGACGAGAACAAAAAGAAGGGGGAGGAGAAAAGAGGGGTCGCCGAGGGAGAGTCGAGCGGTGGCCACCACCACCTTCACCGCCACCCGAGCTCAGGAAAAGGGTCGTAGGTTTTTGTGGTACCCAAATAAGTGCATTGAAGCGTTGACCGCTGTCAGCTGGGGGCGAGTGGCGATGAGCGCTCCTCTCTGTTCTTTGCAGACTCGCTCTCAGGTGGGCTTTGCCCACTTAGGACACGCAGCGTGAGGCTTGTGGAGAGAGACGACGAAGGGAAAGGAGAAATGATGGCAGCTTTCCAGGGATTCCAGCAGTTCCATCCTTGTACGTGGTGTGAAGTATGAACCGAAAGTGTGATTCCGGCTTGTTCATAATAGTTTGGAGAGTCAGACACTCTGCCATGGTTGCTGCTGCAGGGACGACCGCCACAGCCCAAGATCAAGTTATCTTTAAATTTGATAATGAAGCCCATGTCAGCTCGAGCCTCCTGCATGACAAAAGAGCCGTCAATTACCAAAGTAAAATCATACTGATCCTATAAGAACAGTACATCTCCTACAGTTGCTTACATCCGATGTCTCTCAGATCTGTCCCTATGCTTACAGTTGTCACTCACGTGGAACCAAACCTTGTAGAAAAGTTAGTTTGACCTAACTGTTGTCATACTTAGCCACAACGACCTAACTGTTGTCCTCCTTGTGGCTCACCCAAAAAACCCATAGCCTGTATTACTGAGAATCCATATAATAAAAAGAACATTGAATTATTATTGAATCAAAAATTAAAATTTATAAGCTTAAAGGGAATCAATCTTCGAACACATGAAAAATAAAATAAGAGTAGAGTTGAGAGTAAAATAAATGGATAGTTTGTTCCAATTAAACTTCCAACTTCTAGCTGGACCAATTCTTCTCTTCATCACACTGTTAAGACAGTCAAAGCATTTTATACAACTTTAACAGTCAGTGCCCCTTTGGGTTTCTCAGTCAAATATCATTTATCATCACAGGGTGATGCATGCAAATATATACATATACCTATCACACATGCTGTCGGCGTTCGACCAAAGATCAAAACAATTATGTTCATATTCCAACTGTCATCATCAGAGATCAAATCACGTACTTTAGAAACATGACATACCACCTCCATGTTCACAGAAGTGGGTCAACGATTCAAGGGGTCATGCTATACCGAAACTCTAGTTCCATTATCAATGGTGATCGTAAAACCTATCCTGATATCCCTTTAACAGGCTATGGGAAGTTTTAATGGAACAAGAAGGTCTCACACATTTGGGTGGAGTAAGTCATATTTTGCCACCAACACTTTTGACTCACATGCTATCATTGTTATTGAGAAGAGGAAGAAGTCTTTTGACACGAATAAATCTCTTAATCAGGGATAAATCTTGATGCCCAAACCCTCCCTCCTCTTTGTCCCAATTATATGAAATCTTTTAACTCGATACTATCATCCCACATTATGTCATCAACAAGTTTGGACATCTTATTTAGAATCTTTTTTTAAGAAACCCACTGATGTGCATACCATAGCAAGGTTTGTCTAAGTCAATACAAATATCTTTTGATTAAATTGGAGATAAATAATGAATAAAATGTTGGGATGATAGCTCATGTTCAACCCAATGTGGGTTTTATCAGCCCACAACTCACATTCCCTTTTAACTTAACCCTAATCTTATTAGTGGGGTGTGGGTGACTATATTTTAGAGACAAAAAAAGATTATAAAAGGACAATAACGAGGACAGCAATTAGACATCCTTGCAGTAGCAAAGAAGAGAAGAAAAGGACAGAAAAATAATCATTTGTTTCCTTCGACCTTCGTAGGGTACGCAATAGGAAGACGAGATGTATCAGTTTGCATGTCGGGCAAGTTGCAGTGGCATCGAATGTCACATCATCATTTAATTTAAGACATCACAAAAAATCTAGTTTGTTCGATCAATTAATATTGTCAAATCATGTACGAAGACAATATAAACAAAATCTGCTATTTAACTCCAATATATCAAAAAATTATCCATCCAAGATTTAGGGCAAGAGATTAAGATTTGTATATTCATTATTCTCATAGTGGATTATCTCTAGTTTGTCCCATGATTTTTATCCTTTATATTGGAGGGGTTTTTCATATATATCTTGATATTTTATTTGATTGTGCTTCCGTTTAATTCTGATTATGCTGTATGTTTTAACCTACTAGTATTTATTAGATTATTCTTCTTTATATCCCCAATATAAAAAAAACCAAGCATAAAGTTTCAACAAGTTCGATCGCAATCAAACTTCGACACGAATTCCATAGACATTTCTTCCGTACAACTGATCTAAAATGCTAAGCTTGAGCATTTTAGTGCTGACTTCAAATTCTTGCTGGCCTCTTGTCATTTGTTTCCTTCAACCTTTGTAGGGTACGCAATAGGAAGACGAGACGTATCAGTTTGCATGTCGAGCAAGTTGTAGTGGCATCGAATGTCACATCATCATTTAATTTCAGACATCACAAAAAATCTAGTTTGTTCAATCAATTAATATTGTCAAATCATGTACGAAGACAATATAAACAAAATCTGCTATTTAACTCCAATATATCAAAAAATTATCCATCCATCCATCTTAACTATTTCTCATAATTATTCTTTCAAAATTTGAATTCTATGTGTTAAATCAAAAAAATAGCTAAGTTTTTGTATCCGTGACTCAAATTTAAAATAGTTCTAAATTAAACTCTCATTTTTAAAATAATATGATCCACAACTAATGTTATATCACAGGATATGGTTAATAACTTTATTAAAACTGTATGTACAAATCAAAATCTATTTTCATCCTTATTAAAATTTTTCTTACCTTATTCGCTAAAAATGTATGTATAAATCAATTATCTCTAAATTTATGTACCTTTTATCCTTTCTAAATATTTATATTAATTTTTCATGTTTCTTTTCGACACGAATTCCATAGACATTTCTTCCGTACAACTGATCTAAAATGCTAAGCTTGAGCATTTTAGTGCTGACTTCAAATTCTTGCTGGCCTCTTGTCATTTGTTTCCTTCAACCTTTGTAGGGTACGCAATAGGAAGACGAGACGTATCAGTTTGCATGTCGAGCAAGTTGTAGTGGCATCGAATGTCACATCATCATTTAATTTCAGACATCACAAAAAATCTAGTTTGTTCAATCAATTAATATTGTCAAATCATGTACGAAGACAATATAAACAAAATCTGCTATTTAACTCCAATATATCAAAAAATTATCCATCCATCCATCTTAACTATTTCTCATAATTATTCTTTCAAAATTTGAATTCTATGTGTTAAATCAAAAAAATAGCTAAGTTTTTGTATCCGTGACTCAAATTTAAAATAGTTCTAAATTAAACTCTCATTTTTAAAATAATATGATCCACAACTAATGTTATATCACAGGATATGGTTAATAACTTTATTAAAACTGTATGTACAAATCAAAATCTATTTTCATCCTTATTAAAATTTTTCTTACCTTATTCGCTAAAAATGTATGTATAAATCAATTATCTCTAAATTTATGTACCTTTTATCCTTTCTAAATATTTATATTAATTTTTCATGTCCCTTTTTAACCACTATATATATATACACATAATTTATATTATAAATTTTGTAAAACATTTTTTTATTATTGATTCATCCACTATTAACTTTCTCTTAAAGCTACACCCTTATCTTTAAATTGTTTTAAAAAATATTTTGCCACAATCCTGATTTTAATGCTCAGCAATGTTTAAACATTTTAAATATTTTCACTATTTAGTTTTATTATGAATCCTTGCTATTTTCCTCGTTCATTTTATATACTATAGGTTCATAAATTTATGTCGATTAGTTAAGTTCTTTAGGCATACCTTTATATGTGACTTTTATTTTTTATTTTTGTAAAATAAATATACCCATCTCCAATATTATTACTAATCAAATGCTTACAACAAGTTGAAACTCTAATTTACATTTATATTCTGAAAACTTATTATGGTAGTGAAACATTAGAGGCTTTTCCAATCTTTTATACTAATATATATTTATTATAAACTTAAATAACCTAATGTTAACCATATTAATTAGGAGTTTTAATTTTTATTGATCGCGATGAATGATGTCAACGACAATATCACAAGCGGAATGATAGAAATATTTAAGCTACATTATAATATATATTATGAAAAATTGAATAACGATAAGTTTGAATCACACAAATGGATATCAATTCTATCACAAAAAAATACTTAATCTTCTTCGTCGTGAGCCAAAGTCACTATTTGTAATTTAACTATCTGTCTCAGTTCATCTCTTTTTAATATTTAAAATTTTAATCATATTTTTCACTAAATATATATAATTAAAAAAAATTAAATATTTTTTAATCGTTCAGGAAGATGCAATGAAGAGTTTTCTCGAGGAACACAAGCACAATTTTGGCCCGATTTGAAGCCTTTAGGAGCAGCTTGTTGCATGTGTGTCCCCTTCCTGACGATTCAGCTTCTGATACAGGGCCTGAATTATGTTACAAGCTGTGATCATATTATCTCAAGTTTCATGGTAGAATATGCGTTGCGTTACTCCAATAATTAGGTAAACAGCAGGTTTCAGACGGCCGGACGTTGAGCAGTGAAGGGGACTGGCGTTCTTCTCCTCCTCTAGTCTGCTTTAAGCCTTTACCTCGATTAGAGCACAGAAAGTACTGCTGTGGGAACAAGCGAACTCTACTTCCAGGTGAGCTTGAGATTATAATAAGTCCAGGAAGGTAAAACCCTGTCTTCCCCCCTAAAAACCCGCGTCCTCGCTCGGGTTCTGCTACTCCCGCTGCACAAGTTATCATGGAAGCCAACGCTTTGGCTTCTCGCTTCGGCCACCACTCTCTGTTGTGTCTCTGTTTCATGCACACGCGCGCGAGGGAGGAGGGTTTCTACAGAAGGCAGTCGAGTGATGGAAGCATTGCTCCAGACAAACAAGTCCTGTCCCTGAGAAGGTGTCGATGACGGTGTCACCCGTTCATCCATGCATCGTGGTGTCGAAGGAACCTATTAAGAGCTTTCAGTGATCTGTCGCAGGAACTGCTCGAGCAAGGGGAGCGTGGTAATGGCGGTGGAGGGGAGGGAGAGGAGGGGAGAAGAAAAGCGCCGAGAGAAGCAGAAGAGAACAGCAACGAAAAGTATGGTACAGTGGTCGGCTTCGCATGTGGGCCGACGCTGTTCCCCATGAAAGCCACCCGGGCCGTCCGATCAGGCCGACGCCGTCTCATGGCCCGACGCGTGGCTGATCATGACGTCTCCCTTGATGATGATGGGACTGCTATAAATACGGCGGCCCCTTCTCCTTCCCCCATCCTCTCGGTCTCTTCCCTTTTGCTCACTGTTCCTTCAGCTGTAGTTGCCATAAAGGACCCTTCTTCCACGTGCGCCACCTCCTTCTGCTCCTCTCTCTCTCTCTCTCTCTCTCTCTCTTCCTCTTAAGCCAACTATACTTCTCTCTTTCATTTATTTACCATTTATTTTTTAGTTAAAACAACTGATTATTCTTTTCTTTCAAGCCAAAGAGAACAGAAAAGGTAGGAGATGGGATTACTTCTTCCGTGCTGCTGTGCTTCTTACTTTGTTCTTCCTGCTCTCAGTGGAGGCAAATGGAAGCTGCGGTTCGCTGTCTCTAAAAGAGGAGTTGCTCCAATTTTTAGCATCAATCTGCCATATTTAGCACCTCCGGGCTTCCCGATTCCTCCATCTCCGTCTGCTATTTCTATCGTTATCTTTCCGTTTAGTAAGCATACGCTTTCTCTCCCGGTCTTATGCATGTCTGGTTCTCTTTTGTTCGAACTCATTCCTTCTTGTTCTTTTGTTTACCTGCTAAGCTTAACGCAACATGTCTGTGAAGCAAGGAGGAGATGGAAGATTTGTATAGCATACATCCCGGGATCCTGCGGGGAGGAGACACGCCGGCCGTAGGGTCGGCGTCCTGCTGCCAAGGGAGCAGCGACGCGTCGGAGGTGACCGGAAGCAGCGGTGGCGTGTCGGATCTGACGGATCTGATTAAAGCTCAGATAGCTAACCATCCTCGATATCCGACGCTTCTATCCGCCTACATCGAGTGCCGAAAGGTATATACGTATATAGAACAGTAATGTAAAGATAACAAGGAATCTAAGAGCTGTTCAGCGTGTGATGTGTCTGTCTTGTACATGAAGGTGGGGGCGCCGCCGGAGGTGGCGACGCTTTTGGAAGAGATCGGGAAGGAGAGTTACTCGAGCGTGGGAGGTGGGGAGATTGGGGCGGATCCGGAGCTCGACGAGTTCATGGTAACGCAGAGGACTCGGAGAAGCTGCTACGACCTCTTCCTTTTCTCTCATTGCTGCTGCTTCGTTTCATTGATTAGCAGTGGATCTTATTGCCTTGTTCCATGCTAATTAATTTTTGAGGTCTCGTACGATCGAGGAATGTTGTTGTGATCTAAAGCCTTGATTGCAGGAATCATACTGCCATGTCTTGGTCCGGTACAAGGAGGAGCTCTTGAAACCCTTTGACGAAGCTGCGTCGTTCCTCAACCACATCGAGATGCAGCTCACCGATCTATGCAAAGGGCCGTCCGCCGCTCCCACAGCCTCCGCTGGCACCGGGAACTCGCCTTCTGGTAACTGTTGATCATTGCCTAACCTATGTGTAAAAGGTGAAGAAGGGGGATATGGTGGAGTGTTAGGGTTGGGGTAGTGAGCAGTCAAATCGTGTCCATGCAAATGGGTGCAGATGTGTCAGAATAGGTGGTGGCGTAGGGATTGGTCCAACGTTGTAGGTCTTCCTGCTCTTGGCTTCTCTATCTTGAAGGGTCGTGAAGGAGTTGTCTGATCAATCTCCTATTTGGAAAAGAAGAATCTGTCTCTCTTATTAAAATACTACGGTACGGCTTACGATTCCTTTCCTCCGACTTAAGCCAAAGATTAGGGTTCATCTTAGGATAGTTGACCTTAGGTTTTTGTAGGTTCTGTCCTTATCTTTCTCTCTTTGTCTCTCTCTCTCTAAGCGTCTGAAGGTTTAGGAGATGCTGTTGAAGAATGTGTAACAGTGTTCTAGGAAGATTTTGCTTGGAAAGCTGCTGCAATTAACATCAGTGCAGCAGTGTTCGAAGAAGACTTCAAGGGCCTCTTTCATTTTGCTCGGTGTTTCATCAGGATTGTTTCCTCTCTATTTTATGCTATAATTGAATATGCTTTAATCTTGATGCCGCTAATCTAGGATTGTCCACTGTTTATATTTCTAAGGGAAAAGCTAGGGTTCTAGCCAGATTTTTTTGGGGAATATGTGTAGATTATGGGTTTGCCTAATCTGCGATAAGAATTGGGTTTTCTTGATCCAAGCTTAGCTGCATAGTCATGTGGTGTTAATTCAGTTGCGGTATTCAGATTAAATGGCTCTTTTGATGTTTGATAAAGGGATGGAGACCGATGGTACTAGAAGATGACTCTGAATGGTTAGATGGATCCAACTTTTCCCCTCGAAAATGACTCTCGAATGTTGATCACATTAATGATGTTCTTGATGAGGGTTAGTGGAAGATCCTGGTCATCTAGGCACACCGTCGTTTGGATGTTGGACTGTCGATAGCATTTTATCTCAACATTCTTCAGATTATTATGATGATAACTTATTGTAATGCTTCTTTAGTAGGCTAGCTGAACTGTGGCTTCTGTGGATAAAACTGCCAATGCGTTTGTTGACATTTTTAGTGTTTTTATTGAGAAGATTTTGTGGACTGTCTTATTGCACTTCATGTTGTTTCTCGATTTATATCTGATCGATGATTAAGGGTATGATTCACACACCTGCCTTGTGCTAGTGATGCTCAGACAGAATCAGCCATTTAGAATACTACTACTTTTGGGACACTTAATTCAGTTTTATCAGGAAAGAGCATGTTTTATTTGCTTGGTTTTGTAGAGAAAATTATGTATATTTAAACCTCTCTCTCTCTCTCTCTCTCTTCACTCACATGAAACCAAAAAAGAAGATGTTCACTTTTTTTTCTTACATTGTATTAACAAATTTGTGATGATATTCTATGATTTAATACTGCAAATCATTTCTGTCTCTTTAATAGTAAAAGGAACCCTATTTGATAAGTGAACCACCATGAGGAAAATTGTGAATAACTACACCTCTCTCTCTCTCTCTCTTTCTCTTCACACACATGAAGCTGAAATAGAAGATGATCTTTTCTTCTTACATTGTATTCAGTTCTGCAAGTCGATTCTCTGTCTCTTTAATAACAAAAAAAATCCTTTTTTGATAGTTCAGCCACCATGAGGTTATTCCATGCTCGTCAGATGAAGTGAAATCACGACATGCATTCTTAAAATTCAAGCATATTAATTTGCTAAATCTATGTTCACTGTGAACTGCATGACCCTTTGAAGATGTCATAGTGAATGTCAGATCTGAGGAGTCCTGATCCACTAAGTATGAATTACTTGTAGACTGACATCCAAGTGAGCAACTAAGTATGAATTATTATGTACATTATAAGAATTAATTTCTCTTGTTGTTTATATATAATATAGCAAAAAATGATTATAAATGTTGTTATTTTTATACTAGTAACATTGGAACCTTTTCCATGTTGCATACTCATTCTCATCTCTAGTATCGTGGCATCTTTTCCATGTGGTACTTACATTCTTATCTTACAATTTTGTTAGTGGTAGTTAACTTAATGCTTATAAGATACCTATTAAATGAGCCAAGACACATATTTAGTAATGATATACACAATAGCAGTCATTTATTTATCTTTAGTTCAACGTGTAGCATATTGAATTTCTTTGTTCTTATCATGAGTACTTTTCACCGTATGATGGTTGAAAATTTCATGTTCTTAAGTGATTGGCCGGTGTTCTATCAACTTGGCAAAAGGAAATGCTATATTTTCTATGGGTATATTTTTCGCAATCTTGTGAACTAGTCACTTGAATTTTGGTGTCCACACATTTTTATGTTTAATTGATCTTGTAATTATCCACCTTCGTAGCAATTCAAACATGCATATTGTTATTTCATGATTACACACCAATAGTTATTCTTTAATTGTCTCAGTAACCTTTAAAAATAGATGGATGAAGTGTCCTGAAGATTTCTTATCTAACATAAAATAGTTACAATCAAGGAAAGGTTGATCTGCTATAAGTGTTACTTTGCCTAATTGGTCTTGGCAAGAACCGATCTGCTGATGTAAGCATATTACAATATGAGAGGACATGTCTGAGTACTATGCTCTCAGTAGATATCAGTAAATTTGTTTGTTGAACTATTGATAAATGGCTCTTAACTCGGTAAGGGTGCTTATTGCTTGTGTAATGTTTGAAAACTTATTTTATGAAACATAAGTAATTACGGAGTGTGGAATATTGGTTAAGGAGTTGGAAATTATTCTTCTACCATCTTAAGCATTTCCCAGCAGAGAAAGAATACTTATAACCTCTGTGGATGACAGTATTCAGAAGATTGTAAATAAAAAATTGTGGTGATTCATGTGTGCATCTTATGCATAATAACTGCCATATGCCAGATAATATTCTTGTTTTTCCAGATCAAGTGACATTGTAAAGAATGGATTAGAATAGTAGAAACTAGAGATTCACTGTAGGACAGTCTTGTTTTAGAGCTGTAGGGTGAATTATTTTTTATTAGGTTTTGAATGTTGGCATAAGCAGAGAAAATCGCGTAGAAGATGCAGTCCTGCAGCCACTTTACAAATATTTTTTATTTGATTTTTGTTTATGTGATTCTCCATAAGTAGACACAAAGTCCAGAAATGAAATCCAAATTATGACACCGCGATTAGGAAAGGAGAATATGCCAGTGATCTCTATGTTTATTTACTAAATTTTCTCTGGGTAACTTGTATTTGTGGGTCTTCTGCTCTGTTTTCCAAATGGAGCAGCTTAAATTACTTTAGTTTCAAGCTAGAAATCCAAGCTATTTGTCACCTTTATAGGTTGATTTTTACACATAAATGTTATATATAAGAAGGCAACAATTGTTAAGAATTGAAATCTTGTGTGTTTAGTTAATTTCTTGGAGGCTTTGAACAGCTGGTGAGATCCAAAAATACTGAAATGAGTTATCAGTGATAGGAAGGCTGTTTGATATATTTTTCTTTTGTATCTGAGACATTAGAGGTTTGAGGTGTGGATCGAACAATTTCAAGTGACTAAATTGCATATTTGCTGATCTTGATTTATACAACATTGTAATATTACTTGGCTTGCACTTACCCTTCTATTTATACTTCTGACCACTACCAAGATGTATTATCGTGTAGTTTGGTATTATGAGTTGTGTTTCATTATGGTCTTGTTTATGGCATGATCTCTTCTGTAAATTTTCCCAGAGGAAGTGATTGGATCCTCTGACGAAGAACTTAGTTGCGGGGATTTGGAGACTTTGGAAGGCCAGGAATGTGGTTCACGCATGGCCGACCATGAATTGAAGCAGATGCTGCTGAAAAAATACAGTGGCTACCTGAGCAATCTGCGGAAGGAATTCTTGAAAAAGAGGAAGAAGGGGAAGCTACCAAAGGATGCGAGGTTGACATTATTAGACTGGTGGAACAGCCATTGCAGATGGCCATATCCAACAGTAATCTCTATGACTTCTTCATTTCACAAGTCCATCTTCAGCTAATTCCATTTTGGCCAGTTGCGAGTCTTAACTATATGGAAATGGTTTGTGTAGGAAGAGGAGAAGGCAAAGCTAGCCGAGAAGACTGGTCTCAACCAGAAGCAAATCAACAATTGGTTCATAAACCAGAGAAAGAGGCACTGGAAGCCATCGGAGGACATGCGCTTCGCGCTAATGGAGGAAGTGAGTGGTGGATCAAGCAGGACGATGTTGTACTTTGACAGTGGTACAATTGGTCCTTAAGCTACTCCAATGCTCCCCTTCCTTTCTTCATTACTGCAAGCTTGCTATGCACTTATCATGATGTGTATAATGGTTGGATTGATGAGGCTATATTAGCCTTGGTGTGGTTGCCTTAGTTTGTTAGCCTCAAATTGTGTTGAATGTTGATGAGGCCTGAATACAAAAGGACATGAGAAGCTTGCAGGCATGTTTTTCTTGTATTCTTGTATATAATGGTTATAATTATTAGGTGGAGTGTGGACCCATTAAGGTTTGGTAGTGTTCATGTGGCAACTTTGGTCAACGACTTGCAATCTTCTTAAGCCATTAAAGTTTTCAATGCCAAGGAAGGAGAGTTCTCTGTGGATTTACAATAGGATGTTGGCCTCAGTTGAATGTAACTTAGAACATAAGGTGTTTTCATGTATAAGTTTCTCTTTTTTAACTATTCCTAAATAGATATCTTTAATGTTTAGTTTTTAACAATTGGTGTATTTTTTGTACAATTTGTGGTATTTTTTCATCACGGTAATGATGTGATTGAAGTCGTAAGATCTTGTGGAGGGAAAAGAGACGATAAGAGGTATTTATGTATTAGAGGATAAAAGGAAGCATAAAATATATAATCTAAAAGTGAAAATCACATGAATTTTAATTGTTAATTAATTTTTCAATTTATCATCTTTTTTGATAAAATTTTTCAGGAAAATTGTTAATTAATTTCACATGAATGTTTTCATGGGCATAGGTAAAAGTATCAAAATCATGTAAATTTTTAATTGATTCTTTTTTTATTATGATTAGTGTTGATTTATAGATTATGTTTCTCCTCGCAAGAACATAAGATGAAGAAGAATTGAGGCTTAAGGACCAAAATCATGATGGGAAAGGGAGATAAGAGTAACATAAATAACTGGTTATTCTATTCATTAGAATCCTTGGTTGAATCAAAACAAACACTTCCGCTTATCAACAGGTATTTTTTTTCAGACTATGATGCATGGGAAGTACAATCCACAAACAGATGCACTCAAGCCATGTTTATACAAAGAGATGAAACAAAAATAAACTTCATCCATCAAAATAATTTCTTGTCAAAACTGTCACCAGCTTGAAAATTTTAATTCGCATAGCAATAGGAAAACACCAGACTCCATCAACCCCTCAACCAATAATGCCATGCATTTTTTACCTGTCACTCATGCTGCAATTGATCGTCTGTTCCACCGCAAGGAAGGGACACTCCAAAACCAATTATACACGGAATACGAGGGAAAAATAGTTATACACATGACTCTCTATCAGAATCCAGCAGAACTAATTGTTTCCAAAGTGTGTCCAACCAGTTTGCTCACACTAGAAATTTTCTGCCGAGTTATATGCATCTTCTGATCCAGAGTCCCAAGTATCAGTAGAAGAACTAGTTTCTTCTTCCGGTCGAACAAAGTGTAACAAGTAATCCATTCCATTTATAATATCATATACCATCAGGCCCATTCTTCCTCCGACCCAGCTACCAAGTTGGCTTCCGATAAGATAACCAAATCTTCCCATTCTCTGCTCTCCAAAGTAGCCTCCTGCATAGGTCCCAAATGACGTGCCAGCTCCTCTGAGGAAACCCTCTGTCATGGTTCCCCCAAAGTATAAGGCTTCAAAGAAATCCCACCCTGATGATATGACTGGACCTAAAATGCGCTTGGCCTGCCTGGAAGCCACCTTTGCAGCTTTTGCTCCAGCTTTCTGTGCCTGCTTTACAGCCACGCTGGTACTCACTCCCCCTGTCAATGCCTCACTCAGAGCAATCTCGGTAGCTCGCTGCCTTACTCTTTCCACATGTGCATTCCTGATGTTGTATACATACAGCTTAACCCCCTCTTTGCTCACACAGGCAACACTTCCAGATCTCATGTCAAAACAGTTCATGAACGTGAACTTCCCACTTTTGGATGCAGCTTCTTCTCCGACTAATTCCCTGAATTTTTCAGCTGCAACGGCAGTGGAATAATTGAAAAAGGGTACAGACATATAAAATATGTAATCACAACGAAGCATAAGATAAATGGTGCATTTTATGAAAAAATATTATAGTTTTCTAAGTTAGTAGCATATATAAAAAAGAGATGATGGTCTCGATAATGGATGTAGATCTACAAGGATAAGAAATATAGCATTTTAGTAAATGGTTTTACTGTCATGACAAGGTGGCCGATTGGAGCAATAACTTGTACAGAACAAGCTTCATCTAAAAAGACTAATGGTTACCCAAACTCAAATCATTAGTAAGAGGCCAATCTAGTTGTATAAAATTTTTTATTCACATCTTTCAATGTCTAGGATATCCAAGTTCCCTGCTCAGGTTCATAGTCTTGTCAAAGCTAGGACAAAATTCTTTACCATTTCATGTCAGGACTAGCTCAAAGGCATTCTTATCCTAATGGACATGAGATAGCAGTCATCTTGTTGCATGGTCCATGTAAAAGGCTTTCTATATGGATGCTCTCATCCTACTTGTGTTGCATAAATACTTAGATACCATTTGTCACCGATTGATCTACTGGCTTAGTAACTTATATTAAATGCACCTCAAACAATATGGCCTAAAAAAATTTATTACCAACTACAACAACAATAACAAAGTCGTAAGTCCCAATTATTTGAGGTCGACTATATGGAGCTTTTGCTGTCATTGAGATCTGTAAAAGGTCATATATTTAGTTAAGTTTAGAATACTTAAATCTTTATTAATAATTTTTTTAAAATCTTTTTAGGTCTTCCTCTATCTCTCATCGTACCATTAACATTAATTATTTTACTTCTTCTGACTACCGCATTTAAAGGTCTTCTCAACATATGCCTATACCATCTTAAACGATTTTATCTCATCTTATCCTCTATCGAAGCGATACCTAGTTGTTTATAAATAGAAGTGTTTCTTTTTTTATCTTTTCTAGTAGCTTAACACATCCATCTCAATATTCTCATCTCGACAACAAACTTTTTGTATATACTTTTTCTTAACTGTTTAACACTCAAATCCATAAAGCATTATTGGTCTTACAACTATGTTATAAAATTTTTCTCATAATCTCAAAGGTATCCAATGATCACACAAGACTTATGATGCCCCTCGTCATTTTAACAATCCTATTTTTATTCTATAAATAATATCTTCATTGATCTCTCTATCTTATTGAATAATTGATCCAAAATACCTAAAACTTTTACTTAAAGGGACTTATTGTTCATCCAATTTAACTATTTTCTCTTGTCTATTTCTAGAATCATCAATATTGTATTTTATATATTTAGTTTTAGTTCTACTTAATCTATAACCTTTAGTTTCTAAGGTTTGCCTCTATATCTCAAGTTTATAATTAATTTCACTTAGGCTCTCATCAACTAATACAATGTCATAGCAAATAACATACATCATAGAGGTCTATCATATAAGTGACCAAAAAGTTCATCCATTATCAATGTGAAATGATAGGGACTTAATGTAGATCCTCAGTGTAATTCTATGTTAATAAGAAACTCACTAGATACACTTTCTATAGTTCTATAACTAATAGATACATTATTATACATATTTTTAATAACATCAATATAATTAGTGGATACATATGTCTTTTCTAAAACCCACCATAATAAATCTCTAGAAACCCTATCATAGGGTTTCTCTAAGTCAATTAAAACCTATATGGATCTTTTTCTCCCGATATTTTTTCATTAATTGTCTTAATAAATAAATAACTTTATGGTTGATTTTCCAAGCATAAAACCAAATTGATTTTTAGAGATATTTGTTTCAAGCCTAATCCTACTTTCAATAATACTTTTCAAAAGTTTCATAGTATGACTCTTAATTTTAATTCCTCTATAATTTGAATGATTTTATATATCATCCTTATTTTTATAAATTGGTACTAAAAAACTCTTTTAACATTCATCAGGTTTCCTTCCGAATCTTATGATTTTGTTAAATAAGCTAATTAACCATGCTACTCTCTTGTCCCCTAAATTTTTCCAGACCTAAAAAAGAATACCATCGGGCCCCACACTCTTAGTTATATTCATCTTCTTTAATACGTATTTTCCTTCCTTAACTCTAATTTTATGAATGAATCTATGTTTTTTAAATCTACCACTATTATTTATCGTAAAATTTAAATCCCGTGTGAAATATTCATTAAATAATTTATAAAAACTAATTTTTTTCATCTTTCTTTAATCTCGTTATCATTAACAAGTATTCTTCGATTTTCATCTTTAATATATCTAATGTTATCTAAATCCTTATACTTTCTTTTTTTAACTTTAGCAATTTGATATATATCTCTTTCATCATCTTTAGTACCTAATTTATTACAAAAATTATCATAAACTTTATATTTTGCTATTCTAACAACTTTTTTAGCCGTACTAACTGACATTGGTGGTGTTAAAAAAAAGAAAAGCTTATTACCAATTGGCAAAATCCAAACAGAGTTAAAGGATCCAGCATTACTTTTCAGGAAAGACCCTTTTCAATAGGTTTATAGCTTTTCTATATGACCGTTATTCTTCATACCTGAAAATAAATGCACTAGAAAGCTGAGTACACCACATGTAGCCACGAGCATGGGCAATGTTGTCATGATCAAAATTGCACCATGGAATGTAGAAGATCTCAGGTTAGATCAGTTTGTGAGTTGAATTGTAAATCACTAGATTTCTCTATCTTTTAAAAGCTAAATCATTAAAGAAATTAAAAACAAAGGGAAATAAGAGTTAGCTGAAAATTAGATGAATCGAGAATAAGAAAGCATCGCTTTCTCCAAAGAACTAAGAAGGAAAACAATAAAACAAAAGAAAACAAAATTTTAGGCACCTTCCTTTTGCACACTCTAACCTCTTCAAGAAACAAATATTCCAGTTTCTTACTTTCTTTAATCAAAAGTATTTTTAATGAATCAATATAATACCCTATTCCGCCAAAAAAATGAAAATATGTCAAATTTAAAGTCTAAATTAACTTCAATTTTATTATATCATTAAATGTTAATTATCTCTTTTTTAAATAATTAATACAGAAACAAAAGAATCAAGTTGGATCTTACCATCTTAATATTTTTACATTCGATAAAAGGCTACAAGCCTATTTGTTATGATTTACTCAAGATTATTAAGAACCACTTAAGTCCAAGTCGTTGAATCATAAAATCCAGACAACATTTTGCATGACTATACTAAGCATTGAATTAATCCTCCTATAAGCATATTTTCTACCATTTGTTGTCAGGATCCATTAATCTACTATTTTTATGCTCAAACATTAATCTGAAAGAATAACTTAAGCATCCTCTACTCTAGCTCGATTGTCAATAAGGCTCAAGTTATATCACTTGATTCTCTTAAATACTTGATCAATCAAAGACTGCCATCAGAAGTCCAGCCAACATTTAGTACAAAATTTTCCTCTAATTCTCCCCATCAGAATTCACACAAAACCTTGATCATTAGTGATCTCTCCATCAGAATTCACAAAAAACATTGGTCCTTAGTAATATATTGATCTAGAGGACGGTGTGAAACTAGCCCACATGTTAACAGAGAATAACATTCTCTTTTGAGGATCGGGTTCACTCTTTGAAGATTTTCTTTAAGTGTTATATAATTTCAGAATAGCATATCTCCTTTCAATAAAACCCAAACTAAAGCAAATAACACAGATCTGTTGGGCAAAGTGCTTGAAAAATCCACACAAGCTATGAAAGTGGCAATGGCTCAGTTTTTCCACAGCAATGCGAATTATCCAGATACAGGCCACCTCATCTAATTGCTAAAGCAGTGTTGACATGAGAATTGAGGACTTGCCAAATCATTTATTGCTACAACTTATAAACATGAATTCCAAGAAAACGAAGATCTACTCAGTTCCATGTGTTGCCAACATATTAATCTTTGTATAACTAGACTTGACATCTTAGCCAATGAAGATTTTATGTGAAGGTCAACCCCGAACCTTCTGTTTATACTTTTACAGTTTCGTTTTAAATTTGACAGGTCAAACCAGAATGAAGCCTAAAACACTTCCTGTGTCTATTACTTCAAGCACTACAATGTAATCACAAAAAGTACTTTAGGGGACTTTTGAGCACAAAATTGTAAGGAAGTACTGAAGTTGAAAGCAAAGTATATGATTGTTTTTCTTCCAAGTGTCTGAATAGACTTAAATGCTTAATGTAAGGAGTCTTTGATTGCTAACACCAGCCTAGATCAACAAACCAAATATGCTATCTAACTAAATTGTGAGAAGAAGCTGAGGAAGGATAGAGACAGAGGAAAAAACGAAAAAAAATAAAAAGGAAAACAACTGTGCTGTCTTATGGCTCTCCTAGACCACAAGAAGGATACTGAAGATTGGACAGGAAGCAGAATTATCTGTATTAGGGTCTGAGAAATGGTCAACTATGCATCATAGTGGTTGACTTGAAAAGCTGCATGAAGGCAGTTTTAGAGGATGCAATCAGTTAACTGAAGCTGTAAGATGAGCCTCTCCATGCCACTCTAGGACTAGCTTAATAACAGAGGAGCAAAGGTAAAAGATAATTGTTTCCTTGCAAACATTTTTAGGATTAATTTCTGTTTAGATCAGGACCCTATCAAAAAAATTTAATATTTATCATTTTCAGTAATTGTATAATGCTGACAATTCCATTATTCTGAGATTACAGTCTCAATCATTTTAATTCAATATGACAAAAAATGCTGACATAATTCATTAGAAATCTGAGGAAAAAATGTGATGGGATCAATATTGGTGGTTTTGGTCAATTAATAGTAGCAGTAATGCCGAAACTGAAACTCAGAGTGAGTTCCTGATCGAAGTAGGCTGCTCTTAACACATCCCCATCAATCCAAATTGAGACCCATAGAAACTCAAGTCATGTAACTTTACTGATGGCATAATATATCTTTTTGAAAGGCTGAACATGCCCCCCAGGTGCCTCCTATGCCACAATTTCCTCTCTATTTCTTGTCCTCCTTCTTGCTTTCCCCTCTTCAAGTGGGAGATTTTTTTTTACCCTTTAATGACCTCCCTGTCACCACCAACGAGTATAGTAACTCCAAAGGCATTGATGATCAACACCGTTCTTAACCGCCTCACAGTTTGCTGATAAAACCACAATTTTCCTCGAATGCAACAGACAGAGGACATCAATATGGTTGTCAAACAAGCCTGTAGTGTCACCCATGAGTTCTCTCTCTCTCTCTCTTCTCTCTCTCTCTCTCTCTCTCCTCCCCTGAGTAACCTCACTGAATATACCCTAGTCCCTCCCTCCCACTTTCTCTTTCTCCCAGTCCCTTCCCCACCCCCTTTTCTATGATGGTGCACTGCAAGCTGTGGAGAAGTATCCCTGTAATTAGACAGTATGAGGGTAGGTATGGACTCAAGAAAATAGAGGTGTGGCAAGTACAAATACAAAGAAGCCAGCCCCTAATCTGCACCAATACTATTCATATAAAACAAAATACCACATTCAGCAAAACAGCTTCTGGTGGCCAATAATCTCAGTAGTTGCCTGTGATCTCATAGGAGCAATAAACACATCTTGAATTGTACTGCTGTATTCATTCTGGAAACGAGAACATATGCTGCACCTTCTCATCCAATTGATCATTGATTTGATCTGCTTTTATTGGAAACTCTACTCGATGACATCATTGCATTTACAATAGGAATTGCTATATTGACACTACATTCATGAAATCTTTTGGTTCCGTTATGGTGCACCTCGGTTATCCCAGAATTGCGGCCCGACGGTATTCCCAAACCCTAAAAGTAAACCATTATCAATTACTAAGTCTACAAAATCTTATTTTTATTCGTCCACAATGGCATAATCAGCGCCAAAGACCACGATTTCCCAAACCCAAACCATAACTCCAATAAAAAAGAAACAAGAGAAACAGAATCCAAAATTAAGAAACAATCCGAAAAGAAGGAAAACTAGGGGAGACGTGATGTGAAAAGATCGAACCAATGCGAACCTGTCATGCTAAGAACTATTAGACCGAAGAAGAAGACCAGGAGCTGCACACGCCGCTTCTGGAGATCCATCATCTTCCCCAGGCGAGAGAAAACCCTGCCCCGACTCTCTCCGAATCTGTTTAGTTTACGGGAAGAGAGGTAAAGAAAACGAACCTCCGTTCTTCCTCCGGGAGGAGAGGGAAAGAGACGAACCGCCGGCCTTCCCCTCCAATTCACTAAATCAAAGAAGATTTGGATCCCAGTGAGCCGTAAAATAAGTGGCTGCAGTGTACCTACGCCTAACACCAAACACCAAACACAGAAAGGTGTCCTCCCTTTGGCCACTAAGCCGTGGAGCCCAATTCATGTTGTGGGACCCAAACCCGATGGTACAAGGAAGGTTGTGCTCCCCCGGAACCGCGAGGCGCGTCCAATGGACACGAGTAAGTTGTTTACCCGCACACCAACCCTGTTTGTGATTGGTGGTGAACCGTAGACTGAGTGGGACCATGACGTGAGTTTCTCGAATCGGTATTCACCGACTTTAGCCACGGCAGAATGCGTTCCCGATGACGTTTACCTAACAGTTAATAGGAGGACAACGTGGGCCTTCAGGCTGGCCCCACTCGAGCCCCACAAGTACCGCCAATCATACGGCAGGTAGCTTTCTTCCAGGAAAAATTATTTCAAGATATAATTATTTATTTTGATTTGCCAGCTTTTCTTTCCCAATAATTTTTCTCTGTCTCTCTTAATTTACCTTTAATCACACTGGTTCTTTTGAATGACAGACAGCTTCAAATATCAAGGATATTTAGATAGCTGATTGGATTCATGAGAGTGACAAACAAGGTCAGCACCACCGCCAGTTCTTCTCTTTTTCTTTTCTTCCTGTTGTGAAGTAGACACTAAATGGAAGAGAGCTGCTAAACCATGAGCAGCAGTTGTCTCTTTTGAAGTCCTAACAATGAGAAAATATCAGAAATGTTGATCTGTCACCAGTATAGCACCCAATACTTGTCCATGCTACACCACTCCAAATTGTAGTAAATATCTACAAGCCTGTGGATTTAGAGCCCTCCAATTGGCTTGAAGAAGATAAGAGATAAGTGTTCTCCAATGCATATAAGACCAGTCTAATTCTGCCCTTCTGGCACTGCAGCATATCTTGGTTTTGCTACACTACTATCATCGGTACCAACTGCAAGAGGTGGTGCATGCTCATGGCGACAACAGCTGCTTCCAGCGTGAGACTTTCCACCCCAGGGGCGGTCTCCACGAAGGCACAACTCCCCAGGCCGCAGCGGCCTCATGCGAGGCTCCTCCCGCTTCTCGGTGGCCGGCGCCGCGCGGTGCTCGCCGCGAGCGCCCCGTCGACTCCGCCCGACATCTCCGACAAGGTATCGGAGAGCATCAAGAAGGCGGAGGATGCGTGCTCGGGCGACGCGGTGAGCGGGGAGTGCGCGGCCGCGTGGGACGAGGTGGAGGAGCTCAGCGCGGCGGCCAGCCACGCCCGGGACAAGCTCAAGGCCAACTCCGACACCCTCGAGAACTACTGCAAGGACAACCCCGAGACCGACGAGTGCCGCACCTACGACAACTGAAGGCCCGAGACAAGCATGCAGAAGTGATTGCATGCACTGTTCGACTGCAGAGTGCATGAAGAAACAGTGTAATATCTCTATACACTTGCATGTTTGTTTAATGATTAAGATAAATTGGTGTTCTTATCTATTGGAGAAACATCGATCAATCATCTTTGTGGGAATCGATAGGGTATTTTCCACACACAATATATTGTGTTTTCTGTCTTCATCAGATCTAACGATGTTCAGGCCTCCTAGATAATCGATACAAGCTCAGATTTGCTTGTTAATTGATCAAGCTTTAAAAGTTTATCCCTTTATGCTGTCATCTATAACTCAACCTTCTAAGTTCATACATAAGGATGAGTCTCACAGCTCAACTTCTATTCTACAAGAAACAAAACATCAAAGGCAATCTTTAGCTGTTCATGAATGATACATTTCAGTAACCAGTCCTAGCTTGCAACAGCATTACAAGAGGGGGAAGGTAAAATAAAAATTGCCATATTTTAAGTACATCTACAGATAGAAAGCATTTACAATTGCCAATCACAGATTTATGCATAAGAAATCAAAGTTGACAGTACTTGGTACTACATTTCAGGTGCAAAAGAATGATCAACATGATTATTAGCGCTTGATGCCTGCCTTGATTTGGCTACCTAATCCAATAAACTATTGAACAATTACTGCAAGGTAATGTTACAATAAGCACACAGCCATGTAGCACATACTGACTCAAACACAAACAACCACACTAATTTAAATACGACTCGGCAAAACGAAAACATAAGCATCGGATAGACCTTTCTTTGCACAACATTGATGGCTCAGAACTGGAAAATGTCGGCATTGGCCATGATCGGCTGTGATGTGGAAGGAAGCTGCCATGGCTTCAGAAGAGGGATTGGTATCTCCGGTATGTCCATGGCCATCCCACTGACCTTCTCAACCATGCGGAGCACCGAGTTCACAGAGTGCAGCCTCTCAGCCAATTCATGTAGCTGAGCCCTTAAGATGGCGTTCTCTGATTCCACTGTGATGTACTGCTGCGTCGCCAGATTGATCTGCGCGTCGATCTGACTGTTTTGGTGCTTGAGCTGCGCCGCGAGGTTCATCAGATCATCCAAACGCTGCTGCTTCCTCATCCTAGACCTCCTCGCGGACTCCCTGTTCGAGAGCATCCTCTTCCTCTTCCTCTCGTCGTTCGTCAAGGAAGACATCCACTTTGGCTGGGTGGTTCTCTGATTCTAAACTAATCAAAATTTGATTGAACGAAGCAATCAAGCAGTGAGGTTTTTAGTTCATGAGATCACATAGGACCAGTAAAGGAGGACCACCGAGAAGGAGTGGAGGAAGCAGATGCTGAGAGTAGCTAGATCCATGAAGGCTAGAAACCGGTTTTCGACAGACTTAGAGACCACAGCATTAAGATCATCGACGCTCTTTAAGATCAAACGTGAAGACCAAGGAACAGATTTTGAGAAGTGTAATCTCTCTAAACGGAAAGGTGGATCCCAAAGACCAGATTTTGGGGATTGAGGATGAAGATCATCAACCTAAAAGCCAAAACCAACCTCGAAAGATCAGATTTTGACGCTGGATTTGTATCCTAACAAGGGTCCAGCCACAGATTAACCCTACAGGAACCAAAGATAGGACCTAACTCTTGAGAACAGGAAAGCAGAGAGAGATGAAGAAGAACACTTAGCTGGAATCGATCGACCACGAATGAAAGAAGGTCATCACAGCTATGAAATGGGCTATTTGTAGAGGAAGACACGGGTGTCGTGGAACGAGTTCATTTGGTTCTCGACGTGGGTGATGACTTCACGTGGGACAACCAGATGAGGTGGTCTTGTGTGCTGGAGCGCCATGGTTGGAGGAGTCGAGCTGTCGCCTCGAGAAAGCGTGTTCAAGCTGCCGACTGTCGATAGCTGGGAAAGCATCTCTTGAAATCTCCTAGAACACCACCATCGAACACTTGCCGGATTTGACTGGGAATCTTGCTTAGATTCAATGGTCATGAAGAAGCAGGAGATATTCTCCGAGAATATTCTCGTAACGTTCTCTGTGAACAGATCCTGTTCTGACATAATCTGCTTCCCGAAATTTATGGTTAAGTGTTGCACCGACCGGCGGAACGAGGCGCTGGGGACGTGGGCCGGTACGGGGAGCAGGAAGGAGGGAGTGGAGGAGGGACTCATTGCCTTAATGGGCCGAGCAGGAGAGTGGAGATGGGCGGAGGCCCGCGGCGTCGTCGTGCCACCGTGTGAGGACAATAGAGAGAAGTCGGGAGTGAGTGCGGTTGGGCCCGTGTTTTCGAGCCAACGGTGGGTGAGCAAGCAGCGTCATGGGAAAGGTTTGGGTCGGACCGAGTCGCACGACTCGTCAGCCCCATTTGGTGCGGCTCTGCTGCCCGAGTGCAGCCAGGATTCACCCGTTTGAGCACGCCCATTCGCGCAACAAATCGGACCCACCAGTTCTATGCAAAACCCTAAACTGTGTTTCCGCTAAATTATAATGAAGATTTTAATTAGATAACAATTTCCACAAAGTTAAAGCTATATGATGATATTTTTAATACTCCCGTCACTTATACGCTAAAAATCATTGTCTTTTAGAAAATGATTTAAACTATATAAATTGCAATAAAAATCATCAAAATCTCTATAGAAATCTTTTTTCCTTTTTGTTCTTTGTTATAAGCCCTTTAACGTGAATGGATTTTCTTCCCTTTATCCTCATCTCAAATCCTATTCAAAATCCAATTCCTAATTAGTAATTTTGGACAGAATGAAAGACAGCAAAACATCTGTTCTTAATTGAAAAATCTGTATGTATGTCCAGATCTGCAGAAGATTACACCAGTGGAAGCTCTGATATCTGTTCTTAATTGAAATCAATTTTTCGATACTCTTTGCTTGAGAAATGTCCTAATTAAAGCAGTAAAATTTGTACCAAAGCATCACCGAGAAGTGTGCAGGTGCCATAGCTGAAAAATCACAGCTAAATAACATTTTCTTATATGTACAAAAGTACATTTTATGGTTCTACATTGAAGACATTGGGGTGCTCATGAAACACATATACCCAAATGAAGAAGTTATTCCACTGATCTAGCCGTCGCTCTGCGTGCAGATCATGTGGAACAAAGCAAGAAAAAGTATCAGAATCATGGCCAATGTGTCGGTCCTTCTATAGTAATATAAATTGCTGGTTTCAGATGGAAAGGACATAGATAATGCAAGTAGATTGTGTTGTGTTCAAGCTCATCTTCTTCTTTAGGAACAAAGCAAGAGGTATTGTGTTCAGATGGAAAGGACATAGACAATCATGGATGCATTTAGATTGTGTTGTGTTCAACTTCATCTTCTTCCATTCCATCGACTGATAAATTAACTCCCCTCTGTTCAACAAAAAAGAGAACATAATTCAGAAACATAGATCATTCGATATATCTAAAATGATATAATAACTCTTGTTTACGTTTTCTTTTCTATATCATAAATTATAGCAAGATCAAAATATCTAGTTTTTATTGAAAAAAAGTGATATACTAACTATGAGATGTCTATAATGGTTTACATGGAGTTGCTCCAGCTGATACTGCTTCTGTGCCTGTTGAACTGCTGATATCGACCACATTACTACATAGAATGGCAGTAAAATTCCACTGGATCTTAGCAGAAACACCTGCACAAAATTCTCAGCACATTTACATGTAAACCGTGCCAAAATAAACCTAAATATGTAGCTTAGCAATAGTACCAGTGACCACAGACTAAGATCAACACTCACTGTGAGGATGCCAAACGTGTGGTGATTAGCCCCAAGTATTAACACAGCAATCAAATGCCTGATCAGCAACATGATAGTGAACTGCATGTATATGTTTCAGGCATCATTAACTAGAAGGCTCAGATCAAATACATTAATCATCTTGTTTACATCTAATTCAAATTGCTGACCGTGATAGCCACAGATCGACAGCAAGAGGTACATCCATGCGATCCAGGGGAACACACAGTGTAACCTGGGCCTGCTGCATCATCAGTTACAGTGATGGATCCAGGGTTTTCTGGATCATAGTTAATCCTGGAGGCTTCCAAGCTTTCCCTGGTATCATCATTAAATCTTGTCAGCACCAAAGTTTAAATCTTGTACCATATCATTCTAGATATAATTGCTGTGTATTGAGAATAAGAAATGATCAGATTGACAGCTAACAGTTAGGCCCATGAGATTAGAATGGAGTAACATGTTAGGTTCCACAGTATCCATGACTTGGATATTGAGGGATCAACAGATGCTGCAAGCACCACAGGTACAAAATTAGCTTCTGTTTTTAGGGCCCACAATTAGTAGAAATTGGGTGTTAGCTGGCAGCCATATGATCATTTCCGTATCTGGGAAAAAAATTCAGAATCAAAGAGCATGTTGCAGCCAGAGTGGGCCTTTAATTTCCTAGCATAAATTGATTGAAGAGAAGGAGCTAAGGTCACCTGATGGTCACAGCTACATCCACCAAGGCCTTCTTTTCAGGAACAGTATAGCCTGGTTCGAATACCTGTGAGAGAGTTAAAACAGAAAAAAGTTTTGATTAAGAGGAAAATATATGAGAATTTGATTGTTATGTGCATCAACTATGTGAAACTTGATCTCAAATATAAAACAGGATGAATGATTTAAGAGGACAACAAAATGGAGTAAAGTTTCCTATTAGTAGTGAGACAACAAAATGGAGTTGAATAAGATGGAGACTGTCTTAGTCCATAAATCTTCAAACTTCAGCAACCATGAAAGAGACAGGCAATGGAGAGTATGATATTATCTTTAACAAACTTTTAGAATAGAAAATGTAGTAGTTCTGAAGTCAGCAAAAGATCTCAACAGAATGAAGTAATTTTGAAGTCAGAAGAAGATAACAACCATGTTTCAGGATCATCATAAAATTGCATTTAGCCATGCACAAAAACCTGAATAGGAAATAAATAAAAGAGCCCTTTCTGTTGAAATTTGGAGAACCGAAACAAATGGATGGAGTCTGACAATGATCTTCTTCAATGAGTAACATGTAAAATAGAACAAAATGGATAAAAAGATCAGCAAACTAGGCTTGGATAAGTATAAGATGTAGAGACTCTCTTCTTAGTAATTAAAGGTTCTTCTTATTAGCAAAAAAAAAAAAAAAGTAATAAGATATAGAAATTTAGTACAAAGACTTCTGAGAAGAGATTTGTCAGGGAAGAAATGCAAAGGAAACCAAGCTATCTTTTCATCCATGAGGAAGATATAATCCAGTTTCTGTATTCTTTCTTGTTTAGTTCAGTTTAAAAGTATCAACCATGTACTACTCATGTTTCTCTCTCTAACCTGAAGGCAAATTTCACAAACATTGCTTCCTTTCTGATCACACCACCTCTGGATGCACTCTCTGTGAGCAAACTGGAAGGGGGAACATCAAATCAATATCACAATAAAATAAAAAGCTTTCCTTCATACCAAATCCACCAAGCAAATCTAACAAGAAGAGAAAAACCATTTAAAAGCAATTACCTTCAGAGTCCCAGAGCAAGCACAAGGGGTTTCCATGCTGGTGGAGCTCTCTTCCTCCTCTTCATGGCATATTTTACATAGACATGTGGAAGCAAACGGAGGCAAATAAGCACAAGACGCGGCAGCTAATCCCTCGTCCACAAGCAATCTAGTTTCTTGTCTGACTCCAAATTCCATCTCTCTTTCTCTCTCTCTCTCCCTCCCTCCCTCGCTCTTTCTCTCACACAACACACCAGTTCAAACTAAATAAGCAAGGGACAAACAAAATTGGTGGGCACAGGATGCCATTTCACTGCAAGGAAATGGCGGAAGTGTCCCTAAAGGATGTTGCTAGTGTCGGAGCAACCATTTCCTTCTGTACTGTGTAGGATTTGGTCTACGAGTTGGAAAGGATGTTGGACCTGCAAAACTTTGACTGTGACAGCAAATGCGCAATAAGCCTTCGCGTGAGACTTTTCAACCATACATGTTTTGGCTGCAGGCTTTGTTAGATTAATAATAACTTGTTCTTGAAGTTTGACAGCAATGGACATGCAGGCTGTTTTGAAATCTGCACAACACACACCGGGAGGGAGACCCATTATCTTCTTCCTAATTGTATCTAAATACTGAGATTGCATAAGAGATTAGTCAGATACCACTTCAACCAAAAAGCTTTTATAATTACTCTATGTAAATATTAGAATTATATTATTATTATTATGTGAAAAACCTTAATACCAATAATCAGAAGATTAGACGTGCATATATTTTGATATTATACGAAATTTTTTTTATCCAAAAATTAAATTTTCGTTATTTCTCTTTTAATTTTTTACAATACCAGAATAGATCTGTAATCTCATATCATACTATATTGTATTATCATGTTGAGTTTCTAGGAGATCTTATTTATTTATAAATAAAAGTAACGAGTCAAAATAGGTAATTAGGAGAGTTCCTCCTATAAAAATCATCTCCTGATGGATCATACCCTAAGTGGACTTCTTTTTTAATGAATAATAATTATAATCAAAATCCAAAAAATCTATAATATATCTTATCTAGTTAAATAGGAGCATATGATCTAATATTCTCTCACTTCATCTGAGACACCAAGTGTGAGCTATATATGCTCTAATAATTTTAAACAATTTAAAATAAAAAATATAGGGATATTAAAAACATGAGAGTATATGTAATAAAGTATCACTATAAAATAAAAAATAACATTAATACTTTAAGTTTTTAAAATATGATAAATTATTGATATTATCCATATTTCACTTTTAGATGAAATATTAATATATTTAGTGTCCATTCAAAGTTATTTATGAATAATTAATATTATTATTATAAAATAGCATTATTGTGTTTGAGTACCTAAAATGTAAGGATATTTAAAATAGTATCATCCTACTCATCATATAATTATGAAGTAGATTTTCTTTTAAAATTATCTAAATTTTTTAATTATATATATATCATTATAAATATTATTTTTTTAATATTTTTATGATTATTTTTAATATAATTTTTAAAGTTATTAGTCAAAACCACTTTAGCAATTATAAAACTAAAATAATAATATAAAATATAATTTAAAATATTATAATTCATACACCATAGGCCTATTAGGCCACCTTAGTAATTGCTAATAAAATAAAACTCAAAGTATAAGTTATAAATAATATTCACCAAATATTCTATAGTATTAATCGCTAAAAAATAACCATAATAATTATTGAATATAATATTTAATCAACATAAAAACTCATATAATGATAATGATCATGATAAAACAAAAATTATGACTTTATGTGAAAATAAAAATCATTTCATAATTTCAAGATATATGCATATAAATAACTATACAAATGTCCAAGAATAATAATTAATATTTATTTATCACAAGCAAAAAAATTTACGAATATGTCATATAAGAAAATTATTAAAAAATCCATAATTTATATATATTTTTTTAAAAAATATATAAATGACCTAAATGGGATAATTAGTATTATTTAATTGGGCATCTCAAATTAGATCACTTCAAATTGGACTAAACTAATTGAGTCACCTAGATTACACCCAACAACCAATTCAATCAAACCATTCAAAATTAAGTTTAATCAAAATTTAATTTAGATACAAATCGATAAAAAAATGAGACTAAAATTGAGCCTCGATTAAAATTTGATTAAAGTAGGTTAAATTGGTCAATTTCATAGTTTATGACATAAGTAAAAAATATATTTAATTTTCATAGAGCAAAATTATAATTTTGTTGAGATATATATTCAAAATATCTAATTTTTGAAGGGTAAAAACATCACCAAGCGATATTGACTAGAATTAATAGATAAGGGCAAATATGACTTTTACTATAATGAAAGCCCTAAAACCCTATTGTTTCATATTTTCTTTAGTTGGCGTCGCACCATAGCCTACCCGTGGCTTCATCGCTCTAATCTTTACCAGCAACAACCCTACAATGATGACTATATAACGACCAAAGTCCATCGATCTAGAAAAGCATCGTGTAATCATTGGGCACCTTGCTCACCATAATTTTCTCATTACAATGATCTCTTCAGTAGTAGATCCTCACCATGATACCTCTGTTGTGCGATTGCTAAGCGACCCCACATCAATCGCTACTTCGCAACTGACGACCTTGCACGTTAGCTAGTGACATTATACTACCATTGCCTAGTGCGGCGTCTAGCATCCTGTCGACACCACGATAGCCACGGATAGTTGTCACTGATGGCAATGACCACTATCTATCACTTGCCATCATCGTCGCACATTAGTAGGCCTGACCTCCACCCTGTTACTAAGGTTACTGCACATAGGAGCCGCTGACTACAGTAGTCACCCACAATAAAGCTATCACACACCAACAATCTCCGTTGCATGCAACAACACTACCATATGTGCAATTGTTTCTCCACAATAAGGGTTTACGACCAATGGAGGTTGTCACCGACAGTAAGCTGTTGATGACGGCACCCTATCCCCACTCTACCTATGTAAGGTGAGGAACCTTGCATCGCTTGTAAGAGGTGACTAGGGCGGGCATGATAAATAACTAGATTGATAATACTCTTTCGTAAGTAAAGAGTACGGAGAAATAAATCTAAATACAAATATATCTATATACTTTTACAATCCAAAACATTTGATTTCAAAACAAAAAACTCTTATACCAATTATAAGCATAAAAACTATAAGTATGCTATTGTTATACGAAAAACTTTAATTTCAAGAGTTAGAATCAAATAACCATAGATCAAAGATTAGATGTATGTACCTTTTGATACTATTCAAAAAAAAATTTCTAATTTGAGAACATACTTTGTAATTTAATTCACACGAAACGATAATATAGATGTGCAAGACAAACTAGAGTCTTTTTTTCTCTTTTCTTATCTTTAAGACCATTGTGAGTGATGGAATATAAACTAAATGAAGACGAGAATAGATCTATAACCTCATGTTATATACTATGTTGTATTATCGTATTGAGTTCCTAGGAGGTAATATCTATTTATAAGTAAAAAAAGAGGATCTAATATAAACATTTAGAAGTCTCTCCCATTAAGATCATCTCTTAATGAATCTTATTATAAATGATTTTTTTAATTAGTCGATAATCATAGTCAGAATCTAATTAAATCTATAATATATTTTATCTAATTAAATAGAATCACGTAATGATTAATCTCCAACACTAATATAGGTTTTATTAGTGGCACATGATTATAAATATAATATCATGCACAGACGACGATATAATTGATGTCATATCAATCCAACCTAAACAATTACTGTAGATTACGAGTTAACACCTAATATGTCTATCTAATCCAACTTTTAACAACTATCATGTTCTCAAAGAGTTTGCTATAATTTGACAGTTTTCAATAGACATACTGAGATGAGTGAGCTGTTCAGCATACACTAAGCAAGCTTGAAACTTCTCGTTGACAATTCCACTGTATGCATGACTTTTTCTTCACTGTTGATATCAGACAAAATCAATTATCCAATCCATCATTATTGATGTTCAATGGTTCATTTGGTATGGTTGGAAGATTTGAAATTGCTTCTGACATGCATTCACTACTTTTAAAAGGGCTCTTGCTTTAAACTTTAATCCATCATGGACAACCTCTTGATGTTAACTTGTAGGAGTCTTACCTTTCGAGCTCTCTTTTCTTCATGGTGAATTTTTGCTGTTGAACAGCTCCAACATTAATGTACTACCTTCCAAATTATTGTCCAGTTTATAGGTTTACCCAAGAACTTTGTTCATCAAACAAGAAACTTTAACATGAATAAAGTACCAATCAGAGCTTTGGGAACAGAAGAAACAAATTTGAGTACATGTTAGAAGATATCTGCAAGTGGTCCATCTCTTCCTTCTGGCACAGCTCCCAAGCCAGGATTATTTGCTAACTCATTGGTGTTTGTCTCTATGATTTCCATGACCAAGAAACCACAAGTCTTGGGCAGAGAGTTTAGGTGGAAACCAGCCAAGCACCATTATCGAATTGTTGTGTCCATCAAAAGGCATAATCGCGACAAAACATGTGCAATTAACTAAGATAATGCTATCATTGTTTAACCCCACTCACTGTCTATATGACTTTTGAAGGTTTGGATTAGTTAGCATCCTTTGAGGTTGAGATGATTAGGACTGGGCATTGTGAAGTTAAGAGACACACACTGACTGAACAACCATTATGCTCCAAAGGTCAAATCCTTGAGATGGATAGATATCCTTATGTGCATGTTAAGCTGCCAAGGGATTGAAATGCTCAGAGAAGGATACTGTGATTTTTATTCTGTATCTCCTCGTTCCTTCACCATTCTCCAAACTCTCAACCAAGATTCAATATCATATTTGATGACAGTTTGAACTGAAAAAAATGGGTTAATTTGCTCTATATATAATCACTCTTTTGCAGCAAGTATAGCTTTCAGATCTGGTTCACTGCAAAAAGGGATTATTGCATGAGTTGTTTGGATTTGGTGGAGCAGTCTTTACCTTCAAGTAAACAAAGCTTAGATAAATATCCTCATTTATTCCAAATCCCTTCAAAAGCATATTTTCCATGGTTTGTCTTCTTTAGTGAAGAAGAAGAAACAACCTTGTAAACATCTGCTTTCCGACACCTGACTTGCTTCCACTCTAAGGAGTGACATTTCAGGGTGAGATTCCCGGAGCCATGAAGTTGACGAGATTATAGTTTACGCTGTGATTTGGATGCTTTTTGGTTCGTTCCAAAGTCACAAGAGAGATCGGAAGATGCTCTCGTGCTGTGGTGAAGAGGTAATAGATCATGTGGACTCGGGACCTGAAAAGAATGTTCATCTGGAGTAACTCCTAGCTTACTTTCTAGCAAAGTAAGTTCATTACGTGCAGAGCCTTCAGCCAGTATCTGTTCATGGCAAAGAAATGAAGAAAAGGACAAATTGATTTGGTCTCCAGTCACAAGAAAGATCACAAGATGTTCTCATGCTATGGTGAGAAGGCAGGAAGCATGTGGATTGTGGACCTGCAAAGAGTGTTCATTCCTTCAGCTGGCAAAACTTGAGATGCAGGTCTCTGAAAGCGACTACTGAGAGAAGGTGGGGGTGTCTGAGGGATCAAACAGCTGGGAAAGCAAACAAAATAGTTGGCCTTAAGCCTCAGATGACTCCCCCTCAACATTGACTCCTGTTCTTATCTCGTGCTTGTGCTGTGGGCTGTTCAATTGTGCCTTTCAATGCTTATCCTCTTCATCGGGCCTATCAGGATTGCATGATAAGAGAGAATGACATGACAAAATTGGGGTCGTCCTCTAGTCTCGTCTTTTATTGGTCCTTGGGATACTATTGTTACATCTCAGACGTGAGAATACAATTGAGTCATTTTATAGGTCTAAATAAATTTATATTTGTTTGGTCGCTCGATCTTATCAATTAAGTTGAGTTTTCGGACAACCAAAATAGCATATCTCAGTGTTTTCTTCTTTTTTTTGAAAGGGAAATATCATAAGAAATAACACTGAATTATATGGAGGTCATTAGAAGACAAAAAATAAAAAATAAAAAATTTCCTAAAATTAGCAAGCCAATGAGCTACAACATCTGTGAGCAAAGAAAAGTGAACCACGTTAACAACGTGGACAAAAGTGAGAAATGTCATCTAAAATACTGCTAAGGAATAAAAAATAATAATATTTTTCTCAACAAAATTGATTAATTCAAGTGAATCAGATTTGATTGAAGAGCTTTAATTCAACGCCTCTTATGTGTTATAAATGAAGTAATAGTTAAATTACGAAAAATAAAAGGCTATATATTTGCCATGACACTCCCAAAGCAAACATATTACCTTCTCTCTATTGGAAGAGTGTTAAATCTTGATGTCATCAGGCTTTCATATCCAATGAATTTTGCAATGACTAGCAAGTGAACTATTAAAGCTTGAAGGTTCGCAATTAAATTATACGATAAGCGATTAAGATTTGGGTCACACAAATTTGTGTAGCATGTAAACATCAACTTGGATCATTTGACATCAGAAACTTCTATGAATGTGTTTCCTATCATTTATATGAAGAACTGATCAAACATGATGAATAAATACGGTTCCAAAGAATTAAGGGTGTTGAATTTGACCTTCCTCGAGCTGATCACTATATGCATATTGTATGGCTTTCCTACTGGGATTTATGCTAGATTAATCAGTACACAAATCTTAATCTGCAACTAAATCAATTTTCTACAAAAAATTAAAAACAAAAACACATCATAAAACTTGATTGAAACATAAATTGAAGTTTAGATAATCAATTAACATGTTGAAAAATTCATCAAAGTTCAAGTAATAATGATGTTAACTCCCCATTGAGTATAGCATCTGTGTCATCCACAGAGATGGAATACTCAATGAACATAATAGTTAATGTGATGCCTGCAGAGGATACAATTTGCAGAACACCCCATAAGACACCCCCAAAGCTATGCAACAAGGTACACAACCATTGTACTACTGAACTACCAGACAAGACTCTGTGGAAGTCCTCCCTACTTTATGCTATCTGTTATTCTGAAAGTAGCAGTAGAAATCAATACTAATGAGGGGCATGAGCAGAGTGAAAACTCTTCACTAGATATTGCCAGTCACAAACATTTATCCTAACTAGATATTGCCAGATAAACATTTATTATAAAAAGTAGCCATAAACACACTGATGTGCCCATCATAAGCATTCAATTAATAGGAAAACTTTGAATATATGCTACTTAACCAGATATTGCCAGCACTATTCTTTAACATAGATGGGATAGGAATTAAAAATTTGCATTCATGACAAACCTGCATGCAGGAAAGCATCGAGCACAATCTATCATCCTATTAAAATCTTAAAATGGATGCATCAGACTGGAAACAAGTATTAGTTGCAACAAGTAGCTTGTCAAAAACCAACAAATGAACAATCAGAGCACATATAAAAATCAACAAGTTGGGAGCCCTCAGACTCATTTCCTAAATCAGCATGATGATTTGAAGACCTTGGCACTTTGTGGAATCACAGTTCAAGCTCTATCCCTACCTGATTAAGGACTGGGCATTATGTGAAACAATTCAGATACACAAGTTACATTCACAAGAACCATCATACTGAGAAACAAAAGCATAACATCTCGAATTCCATATCCAATCAAACATTTAATTAGTGAATCAAACTTTATCTAATAATTCAGAACACTGAATCCGATATGCCAAAAAAATAATTCAAGATTGAGAAGACTATTACACCATTTGAGGACGAGATTATCTGATTTCTGTTTTCTAGATAAAAAAGTGGATAATCAATATCACTATTTAGGAAACACAAAACATGCCCAACCTTCATACATGATATCACAAAATGACATCACAAGACATAGAAAATAATCTAAATTGCAACATGACAGATAAAACAGAATAATTGTCTGAGTCACAGGAAACAAGTTTGCATTAGTTGTTCAACGTAATAGCTAAACGAATCTAACAGTGCCCATTTTTGTTCATACATATTCTAATTGATAGCATTCTGAAACATTCAAACAGTGCAAAAGAAAACAAAAACATTCCCCACGTCAAATCCAACTGGCTCCTCGTTCCGTCATCTACTCCTCCATCTCAGAACCCGAGGCACCGTCCTTCTTGTTGTGCTTCCTTGCATACCTCTGATTCCTCAGAAACTTTGGATCCATCTGCAAAATGGAAAATCATGTCTATGGATGAGAAACCAAACACTGAAAAGATGTACACATAGAATACCGAAGCACAATCAGATTACATAAGAACTTAGTAAAAAGAGGCCAAGACATCATTTTGGAGGACTATATGAACCATACGAAGCATACTATCAATCAACAACCAAATAATCTGCCGCGACAGGCAAAAACCAGCCCAACGATCCAGGCAAAACTAAGTTACCGGAGGGGAGGAGACCGAGAAAGATCAATACCCCTTTGGTGGAGGTGTGACGATGCTTCCGAGGCTTCTTGATCCCGTTCTTGTGGGCTTTGTAAGACTGATTGTGAGCCGTGTGGTTCTTCGACTTCGCCATTTCTGAAACCCACCAAAAAATGAAGAGGGTTCGATAAATTAGCCGAAAATGTGTAGAATCCAATACCAAAACGCGATTTCGAAAGCCAAATGTCCAAGACAAATATCAATTGAAGGTGCAACAGATAGATTAGGAGAAGACTATTACCAAAGCAAAACGCGATTTTGAAAGCCAAATGTCCAAGACAAATATCAATTGAAGGTGCAACAGATAGACTAGGAGAAGACTGTTACCAAAGCAGCGGAGAAGGCGCAGCGTCTCGTCAAGCAGTGCCGGCTAGGGTTTGGAACTGGGCGCCGACGCCACCATTTTATAGGTCTCCTCTTTTGTTATACCTATTTATAGAATGACGGTTATATCCTTTCACTGTGTAATAATTGGGCCTTTTGGGCTTTATATTGGGTTAAGTCCAATTGTGCACTGAACCTGAAGGCCCATTCATCCATTATTATTTCCTTTTTTCCTTGCAAGGCTGAACTAATATTGGCATGGGTAATAATCTTCATTTCAAATCACCTTGTGAAGCGTCAAATGAAAATTATTTTCTCCATCGTATCAAAATACCATACTTTAAAATATCATTTCTCAATTATTGAAACTTATTTTTAAAATATTGTAACAAAAGAAAGAAAGAAATGAATAAAGAGTATATTAGATATAATGTACATTAAATATAATATTTAATCTAACCGGATCCGAGATTATTCGACCCGGATCCGTTCTGTGAAACGATTCAATACCGACACTAATACAAGATCTAGATCGTCGATCGTGAATCTAATGGTCAGAGAGACACCGTAGTTCTAGGTAACTATGTACCACGGGCGTGATACACGTGCCACTTCCTTCCTCCTTGATGCGTGTCGTGAGTCGTCATTTGAGTCGCGGGGGAAAACAACCGGTCATCTTCGTGTTCAGAGACCCGGAGAAATCCAGCGACGGGCAGTTCCGGTTACCCGAGACCAGCTCCTTCTCATATAAATACTCCTCCAAGAAGGGGTTCCACGACGAACACGTGGCTGCTTTCTTTGTCCTCTCACTCTTCCGGATCTCTCCTAGGGTTTCGTTCTCTCCCTTGTATCTTCTCGATTCCCTGCTACCAGATCGCAATTTAAGGAATTCCGATCGCCGATAAGAACCTTTCCGGCAAGATTTTGCTGGAATTTTAGGGGATTTCGGCTCTTTGGTGGAATCCCGGCGCGGATTATTTCCCTGTGGCCATGTTTCTTATAGATTGGTTTTACGGAATCCTCGCCTCGCTGGGACTGTGGCAGAAGGAGGCCAAGATCTTGTTTCTTGGACTTGATAATGCCGGGAAGACGACGCTGCTTCACATGCTCAAGGATGAGGTAGTCTCGAGATTCCTAGTATCGTTTAAGCCCCATTTTTGTCGGAACTTCTGATTTTTGAACACGTTGGGAGCCTGCGAATTCTTTTTTCTGATTTTTTGGGGGTATTTTTATGGTGTTCGTTGTATGGCTAGAGGTTGGTCCAGCACCAGCCAACGCAATATCCGACGTCGGAAGAGCTGAGCGTCGGGAAGATCAAGTTCAAGGCCTTTGATCTGGGTGGGCATCAGATCGCTCGGCGTGTCTGGAAGGATTACTATGCGAAGGTCTTATTCCCAACCCGGTTATGCCGTTGATTCGGCTTAATTGCTTCTCCAGATATGAAATGGTTTGGATTTTTCAAGATTTAGGATCAGGAAATCTCTTTTTATTCCATCGTCTTTATCTCCGTTGGCCAAAGATATGTTGTGGTGTTTATTAGTAATTTGAATAACCCTTTGTGAATCTTTGTTTCCATTAAGGATATTTCAATCTTAATGTGTGCTTTCGATCTCATTAATGTAAAAGCATAGTAGGAACTAGGAAGTGATCTGTTGTAAGCTCTGTTAAATAGATGAACATCATGAGAAAACTTTTTTATGCTTACTTTACAAAGTTGCTTTTCTTAAGGAAATTGTTGAAATCAAAGGGTATCTTGTGACAGGTTATTGTTCAGATCACATGTACTGTCGAGAGTTATGTGCATTGTGTTTTAATTTATGAAAGTATAATATTCCAGTTCCATTTGTAGAAGTCCAATTTAATATCAATTCGTGAAAGAAAAGTTTGAACACTCCTCATCATCATCTGTGGAGAGCAAGTTACACAGTGTATCTCTCATGTGCATATATTCGATACTATTGAGTTTGACCTTTGACTTATCAGGTAGCTCTACCTGGTCCTGCTGCCTGGCTTGAGTCAGTTTCCTGATACTTCATCTTGGCAGTTGAAACACATGAATATGGAAACATCATGTTCATTTTTTTTTAATCTTTAGATGGCAGAAGCAATTATGAGCCAAGAAATAACACTTATTCAAGCAACATGGTTATTTTTCTACCGATTAATTGATAATGCCTCTGTTGTTTAATCTTATACTATGTTAAATCTTTGTTCTACAATTCTGAAATTTTTTTGGCATTATTAAGATCTTTGGATCATTTTCTTTACCTTTGTTCATTTTTTTGTTTTATGTTCATCAATTAGGCTGACACTATAGGTCCCTTATTAATTTTTGTGCTTTTAATGTTTGCAAAATGCAACCAAGTACTAGTTCTGTCGAAAATCAACTAGTTTACTTTGATATTCACAAGGACTAAGGTTCTTAATGTCATTGATTATAAACTATGGATTATGTATCATATCTGAAATGATGATATTATAACTAATTTGTTTTTGGTTTATGAGGTTTTACATGTGCATTTGCATGTCGGTGTTGCAACTAGTTAGTCTTCCAGATAATATTTTGCTCGATTGCTTGGATATGCTTATTTTCTATTGTCCTGTTTGAAGCTTTGTATAATCGATATGTGTATGGTTCATGTTCTCCTGTGACTTGCTTAGCTGCTTAGCTTGTTAAGGACAAAAATGGGACGAGATAGCATTTATTTTGCACAATGTAAATTGACAGCAAGAGTGGGACCTTGAACATTGATTATATTATTATGGTCAGAATGTTTGTCCCTTTAAATAAATGTTATGTATTATTTCTCAACTGTTGCCCTTGTATAAACATATCATAGTCTTATGCACTCATTTGACACCTTATATTTGCATCTTGCTGATGCTATATGTGTTTCATTTCCCAAAGGAGATCTTCCATTCAAGGCCTTTTTTTTTTCTTTTTCTTCAATGTTTCAATCTTATATTTCTGTACTTCTATGGCTAATATGGTGGTAGAAGAAATGCATAGCATGCTAAACTGTTTTAGGTCATGTTCCAATTCAAGCTTGTAAATGTTCCGTAAAAATGAATGCATCACATCATATTAGGCCTACGGTATTAGTGTTTAATACACCTCTGTCCCTGGTATCACATGTAAATTGAATTACGAAACTCAAAACAATTGACTCTAACTTGATTCAGCATAGATTCCTCTGCCATTTAATGTAAATCTGTCATGTGTCATGTGTTTTCCTGCTATGATAAAGTTATAAGTTTATTATTGGACAAACCTCGATGTTGTTTGTTTGATTAATTGCAAATGTACTTTTGAATATTGTTTTTGATTAATACAATTGAAAATTGGAATCGCAGCTCATTGATATGATATTTTATATTTCATTGTTGGAAGTTTAATCCTTTGGCAGGTAGATGCTGTGGTTTACTTGGTAGATGCAGCTGACAAGGAAAGGTTTGCCGAGTCAAAGAAGGAGCTCGATGCACTCCTCTCAGATGATTCGCTCGCAAACGTGCCATTCCTTGTATTGGGTAATAAGATCGACATACCATATGCAGCATCTGAAGACGAGCTACGCTACCACTTGGGCTTGAGCAACTTCACTACCGGTAAAGGGAAGGTGAATCTGGCTGACACCAACGTCCGCCCCTTGGAGGTCTTCATGTGCAGCATTGTCCGCAAGATGGGCTATGGAGAGGGCTTTAGATGGATGTCGCAGTACATCAAGTAGTTGTGTTCCTCCCAACTATTTGAGGTTAGCAGACATGTTGGGGACTTCAAAACAAAAGAGCCCATGGTGTTTTTGGCCATCGTCCTTTGTCAGGTTCTTGTTAAAACTGTCTATTATGCTAGCTTTTAATGGTTTCATTGTGGTGTTGAAGGAACAAGCATGTTCGATGATATAGTTAATCGTTGATGATAACATGGTAGAATGGAATGTTTTCACGTTCAGATGTTGCTTATTGCTTTGTAGATACGTCTTTTAGTTAACATGACGATTACTGTTCCCGATAATATTACTGAAGGACCGAGTTCAATTGTGTCGAGTAACAGAATTGGGGGGAGATTCGGTAAAACGAATATATATATATATATATTTATATATATATATATATTTATCAGGTCTGCTCATCAAAGGGTGAAAATTTAAAATCTTATCTTAAAATATTGATCTAGTGATAGTATATTAGATATGCTTACGAAAGGTTGAGGGTTCGAAATTGAACCTTATCGTTATGTTCAAAGGTTTAGGGTTTTATGATAGTTTGATGATATATGATTATATATATCTAATTTGTTTCATGCTATTAATGTGTATATAAATGAAGTCGAAAGATAATTAGATAAAAAAAATTAAGATTATTAAATCTGGTGATAAATTCCATAGTGATTATAACAAATCTTATCATAATTCTAGTTTTTTTACTATATTTTTAAAAATGTAGGATATTTGTGTTAAATATGATTTACCTTGTGTGTCATAGTGGAATATGATTATTAAAAGATGAAATCATATTTTTTATGGATGTGGTTATGAGCATGATGGATTATTATTCTATATTCAAATCATTGTGATAAAGAAGCTCTAGATAGTTATGTATAGATTGAACATAGTTTTTAGTAAATTAATTTCATTAACTTCTTTTAAGTTACGGACGGGTAGGAAACTCAACTTAAGATATTTACATATTTAAGATTATATTGCAGAGATAAAAGTCTTCAATTCACATGAAGAAAAATAGATTCAAGGACTATTTCTGAATATATTATTATTTATCAAAAAAATTAAAAGGGTATATATTTTATTATCTTAATCGAGAATAATTAAATATAGTAATACAAGATTATTTGAAAATAGCGAATTAATAGGAGTGAAAATCTCAAATTTTAATCCTGACATTGAGAAGATACAAGTTGATACTCTTTCGTCATTCAAGAGATTATTGTTACTCGAATCACTAAATGGTTTGATAAAGGCGAACAACAAAATAATATTAGTGAACTCTCATAAAATATTGATATCGCTTATAATGATCTTGTAGAATAATCATAATCGATAGTTTTGATAATACTTCAAAGGAAAAGGAAACATATTATTTAATATTATTATATAATATATATACAAAAATCAAATTATGAAATAGGAATCAAAGGGATCTCTTGTTTTTTTTTACTAAGTCATGGATAGTAACGATTATGAAAAGTGATGCGATGCAATAAAAAAAAAATCAATAACTAGAATGGTTTTTGAGAACTTATCTAATTATCCAATAACTATAAAAATTTATTATATAAACATCACTCAGGGTAATATCAAACGATATAATGATCAAACTTATGGTCAAATGTTTTACTTATAAAAAATGCATCGATCATAATGATACATCTTCTTTAGTTTTTTAAATGAATTTGTCAAGGATCATCATTAGTAACTCATTATGATTTTAAGGATATAAAAATAAGTTTTTTGATTGAGGATCTAGATTAATATATGTTAACCTAAACAATTAATAGAGAAAAGGAAAGAAATGTAAAATTTGATATACAAATTAAAAAAAATTGTTTATGACCATAAACAAGTCTTAAACAAGTATCTGATCAATGATATATAAAGTTTCTTAATATCATTACTTCTTTCATATTTAAAGATTAGTGATAATAAGTTTATTATATTGGTCTTATATATAGATAATATTTTGCTTACTAGTAGTGATTTTAGTTTATTGTACTGAATTAAAAAATTTCTTACTAACAATTTTAAAATAATTGATATGAATGAATCATATTATGTTATTAGCATTAAAATATTTATGGATAGATTTCAAAGATTGCTAAGACTATCTCAGAAAGAATATATTGATAGAGTCTTGGAGAGATTTATTATATAACTTTATTTAGCAAATGGTAAAAGCAAAAAAAAATTCAATCAAAACAAATATTTTTAAAATGACTTGAAAAAGAATTAGATAACAAAAATATTCTTTATATATATACATTTGAAAATCTATTATATACTCAAGTTTATGCCAAATCAGATATTAGTTTTGTAGTTAAAATACTGGATAGATATTAGAGTTACCTAGGAATAAAAATATTAAATGAATACAAAAAATAATAAAATATGTGAAAGGGATGAAGAATTATATGCCCGCATATATTAAATTAGATTAGCTTGAAATGATGATATTTTTTATATACTAATTTTATAAATTACCTCGATAACATAAAGTTCACTTTACGATTTATATCTATATCAGTTGGAGGGATAAATTTATTGAAAATAATATAAAGTAATATATTATTATTATATTATAAATAATAGAAGTCGATTTTGTGACCGATGCTACTAATCAAGCTATACAGTTTTCGATTTAATGAGTTTTTTGCTCCCAATCATTGTACAACGTTCCTATATCGTTCTTTTGGTAAACCAGTTTTCTGTTTTTCGCTGCGCATGTGATGCCTCCACAGGTTTTCTAACATATGTATCTGACAGCTAACAATAAGAAACAGTGATGGAAGAAGAACAGGAGAATATCGTATAAAAGCAACTCCCTGTCTAGTAGGCATCAATTTGACGTAACGGTACACCTAGGGACCATGCGAGCAATGATAGCGAAGATCGTATCAACTGCCCTAGCACAACTGTAGAAGCACCGTAAATGAAAAAGAGGGGCTTAGATCCCTAGGCATATCAAATCCACGAAGGAGACCCCACAGAAAGGGACGTATGATATCAGGATAAGGTGGCGCACCATATATGCCCTACAATGGCAAAAATCGCCTTCAACGCGAGCAAACTCGACCTTGGGCAGATCCAGTCTCCTGCTTTAATATGGTTGAGTCAAACCTCCAGATGAGTTTGGACCCCCAATTCAACACGACTGAGTTCGACCCCAAACAGGCCCGATCCTCTACCTCGACACAGCCAAGCTTAGCTTTCCGAGGGTTGCACTTAGGCTAAGTCTACGCACTCCCTAGCCGTGCACCTCGATGTGAAGCCCCGAGGATTGCAACTAGGTCGAGCCTATGCGCTCCCTAGCTGTACACCTCAATATGAAGCCCCGAGGGATACACCTAGGCCGAGCCTACATGCTTTGAAGTCCTGAGGGTTGCACCTAGGCCGAGCCTATGCACTCCCTAGCCATGCACCTTGGTGTGAAGCCCCAAGGGTTGCACCTAGGCTAAGCCTACACACTCCATAACCGTGCATCTCATTGAGAAGCCTCGAGAGTTGCACCTAAGCCGAGCTTACATGCTCCCTAGCCATGCACTCAATGTGAAGACCCGAGGGTGGCACCTTGGATCAATAGAGTTAAAAAGGACTCACTCCCGAGCTAAGCACCTCAATGTGAAGCCCCGAGGGTTGCACCTAGGCCAAGCCTACGTGCTTCCTAGACAACACTCCATAACCGTGCATCTCATTGAGAAGCCTCGAGAGTTGCACCTAAGCCGAGCTTACATGCTCCCTAGGCACTCCATAATCGTGCACCTCATTGAGAAGCCTCGAGAGCTGCACCTAAGTCGAGCTTACATGCTCCCTAGCCATGCACTCAATGTGAAGACCCGAGGGTGGCACCTTGGATTAATAGAGTTAAAAAGGACTCACTCCCGAGCCAAGCACCTCAATGTGAAGCCCCGAGGGTTACACCTAGGCCAAGCCTACGTGCTTCCTAGACATATACCTTGGCGAGAAGCCCCGAGAGTTGCACTTAGACCGAGCTTATACACTCCTTAGTCGTACATCTCGACGAGAAGCCCTTAGGGCTACACCTAGGCCGAGCCTACGTGCTCCCTAGTTATGTACCTCGGCGAGAAGCCCTGAGGGCTGCACCTAGGATGAGCTTACATGCTCCCTAGACGTGCACTCGGCATGAAGACCAGTGGATGACACCTTAGATAAGTAGAGTTAAAATGGACTCGCTTCTGAATTAAGCACCTCGGTGTGAAGCCACGAGGGCTGCACCTAAGCCGAGCATACATGCTTCCTAGCCAAGCACCTCAGCGTGAAGCCCCGAGAGCTACACCTAGGCTAAGCCTTTGTGCTTCCTAACCATGCACCTCGACGAGAAGCCCTAAGGACTACACCTATGCCGAGCCTACGTGCTCCCTAGCCGTGCACCTCGACGAGAAGCCCCGAGGGCTGCACCTAGGCCGAGTCTACGCGCTCCCTAATCGTGCACCTTGGTAAGAAGCCCCGAGAGCTACACCTAGGCGGAGCCTATGTGCTCTCTAGCCGTGCACTTCGATGTGAAACCCTGAGGACTACACCTAGATCGAGCTTATATGCTCTCTAATAGTGCACCTCGATGAGAAGCCCCGATGGCTGCACGTAGGTCGAGCTTATGTGCTCCATAACTGTGCACCTTGACGAAAAGCCCCGAGAGCTACACATAGACTGAGCTTACATGCTCCTTAACCATGCACTTAACATAAATACCTCAGCTTCTCACCAATAAAATAGCTTCCCACCGAATAGTCTATGTGATCTCACCTCATCAAGTCTCTCATGTCAGCTAAGAAAAGACACCTGAATGAGTCTGCACTTTCGACAGTGAACCAATCGAGTCGACTTATCATTCGACGATACTTATGACACCATCGGTAATAAAAGAATAACTAATCTCGATTCAATAGCCATTGGAGAGAGAGAGAGAGAGAGAGAGAGAGAGAGAGAGAGAGATGGTGATAAGTATTGTATATTTACCGATATTTGCCATGACCAGATCTATTTACATCCGCATTGTTTGCATTATAGTATACAATGAGATGTAACAAGCTACTAAACGGCTATCATCAACGAAGCTTTAACACCCATACCGAGATATTTCCTGTCATATGCAGGCCTCATTCATACCGCAACCTCAACTCTGTAACAAATTTAGGTTTGTCATGCTGCACTAACTACATTCAACGATGTATACTATATACTAGAATCGGAGTTAAAGGAGCATTAAAACCCGCTCTCATAACAGTATAATTATATCTAATGGAGGCTCATATACACCCATTTCGAACTACAACATCATAACAGAGTAAAATTTTACATCTAATTTAAACTCATACATGTTGCTGCCCTCTAATTTAAAGTTAAAAACGCATTACATACACAATTAGGTAGGGCATTTCCAACTACTAAAAAAGAAAGGAAACTGCTTCTGTTGCAGCATGATCACTCATGGAACTCCCACAATTGCCTGGCATCACTGGAGAAATATCATGCCTGTGTTGATGCTACACATGGGTTAATTAGAAGAAACAACCCTAGCTTCCAGTTAACTGGTGCAAACAACATATCTGAACACCTAGTTAAACATGAAGAGCCAAGAATTTGTACAGAGGAAACATGCCAAGAAAACTTCCCCTAAGAAGCTGCTGCGTCACTTCCTACTGGAGTTCATCGATGTCACAGAACTCCAACTGCATGATCAGAGAAATCTTAAGATTATCATTAGGTAGGGCATTAGAGCAAAACATGCTATGTTTTTGTATTTTGAACCAAATTTTGGCCTGTGTACTGACATACAGATGTGCTGACAATGGATTATCAAGCTTCATGCATTTAACTTGCACCCTTTCCACTTTTAGACAATCAAAATTTTCAAGAACACTCGATATCAATGATTTTAACTTGACCATACTGGTTGTACGGACTATTATTTGTCGGTCCCAACAACTAGTACACGGGCAGAGCAATTTCACCTAATCTGCGTTTTAACTGGACATTCCAGCTGGCATACTTACAGTAAGCCCAGTAAATATACTAGTACTGGTCCACTATGTGCATCTTAGTCTCTCTCCCTTGACCAAATAGTCCTAGCTTTTAAATATTGGTAGTGCAGTAAAGTGATCAATTAAACCTAGGAGACTCAACATCTCTGCATCGTAACAATGCACTAGCAAGAGAGGAAGTTGTTGCTGCAGTAGTACTCTACCCCCTCTATCTTAGTTGTCTCTAGGCCTAGCTTTTAAATCTGGATGGTGTTCTATAATGATCAGTTGGATAGTTGTTGCAGTAGTAGTATTCCACCCTCTTTTTTAGATGTCTCTTGGCCTATTTTCCAAATCTTGGCAATCGTTTGGAAAGCAAAAGAGAAAGCTGCTAGGCAGTTGTAATGCTCCACCCTCTCTCTCTCTCTCTCTCCCCATTTCATGTTTTTATGCCTAAATCTTAGTAGTTCATAAAATGTTCAGTTGAACAACAAAAAAGTAAATTGTTAATGTAGAAGTAGCTCTCTCTCTCTCTCTCTCTCTCTCTCTCTCTGTGTGAGAGAGAGATGAAAAACCATCTAGCTTTACAAAGGATTTCAGAAAAGTTTATTCTAGGCAAAAAAAGAACAAAAAGTCATCAGTTAGTTAATTTTAAGAGTTGTGTTGAAAATTGAAAAGTCTATTCGCCTTTCTAGGGACTCCTTTTGTATTAAATACACTCATTTACTATTTAGGTATCCTAGAAGTCACATTTTGAATTTCTAAAGACATACTAATTCCTTAGAAGATTACTCTTACGAATCATTACCTTTATTGATTAACTAAGGCTCCTAAACCCCTATAAATAGTGGAGCTTGTCAATGAATGAATTACTTCATATTTGAATGAAAAGATTTGCATCTTCTCTCTAGTCTCTTACTCTCCACTCTTATCTCACACTTCTCTTTCTCTTCCCCTCTCTTCCTCTCTACTTCCCTACTTTATTCTACAATAGTTTGGTATCAGAACTCATCAATAAACCTACCCTGTACCTCATTGGGTCCCAACTAGCACCTTCAATCAATAGTGACATCACTCACGGATCCTTACACCTCCAACGTCAATCTCTTGCATGTGAAGTTTGGTTGTGGGGCGACTATCCTATGCAATTGGTAGACCACCTAGCTTTCCATGTCTAGTAATTTCTGAAAACTTCTCTAATATTTTTGTCGAAAAGAAAAAAAAATCATATATTTTATTAGATCATGGTTTTTATCGCTTCTCCCTCGTTTTCTTTTTTTTTTCTTTCTATTTATCACCCTCTCTCTCCCCATTGACTACAACTACAGTACCATTAAAATTTAAAACATTGAAAGTTGTCCAAAAACACAGAGAGAACCACTTGAATCATTGCATTTCTACTTTGTGCATTACAATAGTTAACAACCTCATTACGAAAAGGCAATTTGTCAATAGTATTAGAATCATGATTAAGTGAAGTGAAAACCAAAACAATCCTGATGAATCCCAAAACCAATAAGAGTGAGGTAGATACCCTTAGGACCAAACTAGTAGATCATGACACAATATTGAACAAATCATGGAACCTAATGACCTAAGTCCTAAGAGTTCTCCAAAACCTTGTAAAATGACCCATGAATGAGAAGATTAAAGAGTCGGTAAGACAACATGTTCATTCTCCATAATCCCTTGCTTTAAACGAATGAATTTTACCTACTCTCCAACTTCCTATTCGAACAAATCCTAGGTCTATCTGTTCACAATCATGCTTCAACAATTCTCAATGACCAAACTTTTGACCTTAATGATGAATTCCTAGAAACTACTAGAAATCCATTAACCTGAGTAATAGACCAATGAGTTTGGTTTGTTGACAATCTGGGGAACATGGCTGGAAGAGTCAAAGTGGATGTGTCAAACTTTGATAGTAGGTTTGACCCAAATGTATTTGTTGAATAGTTAGATAGCATGGAGGATTACTTTGAGTGATCTGGAATGATTGATATTGAGCATATACGATTTGCAAAAATAAAACTGGTTGGATCCGCTAGGAAATATTAGCAACATATCTAACGTAGTTGTAAACACCGTCGAGAGCCTCCAATCACTCAATGGGAAGTCATGAAACAAAACCTTAAGAAAAAATATTTACCAACGTACTTTCAAAGTCAACTGGTTGAATAATTATTAAATCTTAAATAGTTGAATTCTAGTGTAATAGAGTATTTGGCTTGATTAGAGGAACATTTACTTATGTGTGAAATAAAAGAGGACCAAATCATTATTATTCGAAGATTTATTAATAGGTTAAGGTTTGACATCCAACAGGAAGTCATCCATAGTTTCCCTAACACCAAGTAGGAAACTTCTCGTCTTGTACTTGAGCTTGAGAAGTACCTCAAACTCTATTCAACTCATCGATACTCTTCTTAGTCTTTCAGGTAGATTGGCACTATAAAAAATCCTCACTACTAGCAACAATCCTAACCCAACCATGAATCGTCTAAATGGTTCAATCACTGATTCTCAAACTAGTGCGTTTTCAATCCAATGTCACTATTGTCATAATACGGGTCACATTGCCTCTTGTTGTCCTCAACGTACCTTTATCTTAAAACAAGAACCAGATAATCAAATCGAGAAAGTAGACCAAGTAGTTAAACCTAAAGCCTACTTAGGTGATGAAAATAAACTAGAAATTAAAGATGCTCATATTAATGTTGTTGAATCCCGAATTTTGATGATGAAATCAATTGATGAAGTTATGATCTAATCAGTGTTTTGAGTGACGCGGGACTAATCTCGATCAAGGAAAGACAAATTGATTAAAGCAGGAGGAATTGGATATTGGGCCGGAGTGAACACATCAGAAGATTGGACGTCGACCGGAGGATCGGTCGACGTGTCGGCAGAAGGACTTCATGTTATGAGTTCGGGCATCGAGCCAAAGGATCGGACATTGCGTCAAGGAGATCGGAAGTTGCGGGAGTCAACATGCCGATTAGGCAATACGCCAAAAGAGAGGACGATGCGCCGAAAGATTGGACAAAGCGCCGGATGAACCAATGACATGCCGGACAACATAGGATTCATACTTGTAATCGATTATGTCTAGATCGAGTTAGTTTAGAGTCTAATTGAGTCGGTTTTGGGGTGTAACCAATGCCAACTCAATTAGGGGCCCATTGGGCTTGAGTTGGGGTTGTTTTGAATCAAGTGAGGCTTATGCAGCAACCCTTAGCAGGCCTAGGTGGTGGCACCGCTTGAGACTCGCCCTCCCAAGTGGTCTGGGCGATGGTACCGCCGGCAATTAATGTTGTCAAGCGGTAGTACCGCCCTGTCAAGAGATAGTACCGTCAGAGCTTAGTCTCCGAGACTTTATTAGACGGTGGTACCGCTTAGTGTTAGTGTTGCAGGTGGTGGTACCACCCAGTACAGGTGGTGGTACCGCCAAGACCCGGTAAACACAGGATGAGACATTTTTTGACTCCATTTTTGAAGTCATTTGGGGTCTATAAATATCCCAGTTATTTCTGTTTGGAAGTGCACGAAATTGAATAGAAAGGGGGGAAAGAATACTTAAGAAAAAATTGGAAACTCTCTTAGGATTTAGAGTCTCTTCCTCCTAGAGTTAGAAGTTTTCTAAAGGCGGAGTGATGTCTAAAAGAGAGGTGTAAATGTTCTCTCTTGAGCCTGTGAAAAGGAGAAAGAGTTGTAAAGATAGTTGATCTTCGCCCGTTGAAAGAAGATCAATAGTGAAAGCTGGTGACTTCGAGTAAAGAGAAATCGGGAGTGGACGTAGGTCACGACGACCGAACCACTATAAAATTTAGTTTGCATTTACTTTATGCTTTTCATTTACATTGCAAACTGATTTCTTACTCTCACTACGATTACAAACCTGTTTTCAAATTAATATCTTTCTGATGCGAGCTTTATCGAACATTGTTTTCGAATCGTCGTAATTTTTACGAAAGCACTAATTCACCCCCCCGCTTCTTAGTGCCGAAACAATCCTAACAAATGTTATCTACATTATTCTCCTGACTGCTAGTGATTCCAATGAGTGGAAGAGGACAAGTATCTTTCATCATTTTATCTGAAGCAGAGAGAGAACTTGTAAATTGGTTATAGATGAGGGTAACACTATGAATGCAATCTCAAAATCTACTATCAAGAGACTAAACCTTAAGATAGAGTCACATCCAACCTTATTTAAAGTAGCCTAGGTTGACAAAACACTCAAAACGTGACCTAGAGATACCTAGTACCAATCAAAATGGGCGATTATCAGGATGAGATTTACTATGACGTCCTACCAATGGATGTTGCCCACATTCTTTTAGATCGGTCTTGGTTATATGGCCTTGATATTACTAATCATAGAAGAGAAAACATGTATGTCTTTCAATACAAAGGCAAAAACATCATCCTACAATCAGTAAAACCGTTAGAAAAGGACATATCAGGAACTCTCAAGTCTCTTCTACAAGCCCCAACTACTAAGGGACTCCATTTATTGGATCCTAAATCTTTTGAATAGAGAGCCTAGACAACAAATTTTGTGTGGTCATCATTGTTAGAGAAATTCTAAGCCCTTGCACTATTCTTGACCTAACTCCTGAGATTAAATCTTTATTAGATGAATTTTCTGGTATCATACCCTAGGAATTATTGAGTGAGCCACCACCCTTATAGGAAATCCAATATGCTATTGACCTTGGTCTAGGATAAGAGCTCTCTAATCTCCCACATTATGGAAAGAATCCTAAGGAGAGAGCCAAGTTAAACAATCAAGTTGAAGAACTTTTAGCTAAAGGCTTTATGCGACACAACCTCAATCCTTGCATTGTCCCTACCATATTAACCCCTAAGAAAGATGGGTCTTTGAGGATATGTGTTGATAAACGAGTGATCAACAAAATGACAATCAAATATAACTTCTTGATTCTTCGACTAGAGGATATGCTAGACCTTCTCGTTGGATCTAGTTGGTTTTCGAAACTTAACCTAAGAAGCATATACCACCAAATTCATATTAGACCTGGTGACAAATGAAAAACAACATTCAAAACTCAATATGGCATATACGAATGGCTAATCATGCCCTTTGGTCTATCTAATGCCTCAAGAACTTTCATGCGCTTCATGAACCAAGTTTTACAACCTTACATATGTAAATTTGTTGTAGTATACTTTGATGATATCTTGATTTTTAGTAAGACCAAAGGGAATCATTTAGAACATCTTTGATAGGTTCTTACTACCCTTCGAGTTGCTAAGCTCTATCTCAATATGAAAAAGTGTTTGTTCATGCAAACACGTCTTATTCCTAAGCTTCATCATTTTATCATCATTTTAGAATGACCTTAGCCTAAAACTCTTTATGAGATTCGACGTTTCCATAGATTAGTCTCTTTCTATAGGAGATTTATTAGAGAGTTTAGTTTTATCATGACACCTATCACTACTTGCCTAAAGAAAGATGAGTTTTCTTGGACCTTAGCCACTATCAAAGCCTCTGTTGACAACAAAATGAGAATGACCACTGCTCCAATTCTTAGGCACCCTGACCTTAGGAAACCCTTTGAGGTCACTTGTGATGCCCCTGGTATAGGCATAGGAGGAATTCTAAGATGTGAATAAAAATATTCACATCTTCCCTCTAGCTTCTTACTCTCCTCTCTTTTCTCGCACTTCTCTTTCTTTCTCTTCCCCTCTCTTTCTCTCTACTTGTATCTAAACCTTTTTTTCAAAATCTTGGTTGTGTCATACAGTGATAAGTCAGAAAACAAAAGAGAAATCTGTTATTACTAATACACCCCCAATCACTTTAATTCAAATGTCTCTACGTCTATCTTTTAAATCTTGACAATCTTGTACAATGATCAACTGAACAGCAACAGAGAAAAATGTTGCTGCAGTAGTAGGATCAATTGGATGGTAAAAGAGACTTGTTGCACTACTAGTACTCCACCCTCTCCATTTTAGATAACTCTAGGCCTGGCTTTTAAATGTTGGCAGCACTGTACAGAGACAAGTTGAATGCCATCTCCAAATTCTCTGCCTTTAAAAGAAAGTTACGACAGAGAAAGTTGCCGATGCATTAATACTAGCTTCTAAATATTGGCACAACTGAACTAGCTTTTAAATCTTAAACAAAATTGCCACCCTCTCTCCCCATTCCAATTGGCTTTGCTCATAGCATATAGTATTTTATAAAATTTAAGAATATATTTTTATTCCTTATTGAGGCAATAATACTAAAAAATTCAGGGTTTGTCGGTTGCTATCAGAATACCTGATGACAAGTTTACCAGGGTTGAGTTTTTTTATCATTGCTAGATACACCAAATATTTGGTTATTGAGATATGGCCATTGTGCTAACATTGGATTATCAAAATTTGTGCATTTAAGTCCCTCTTGACCTACAGACAATCAAGCAAAATTTTCAATAATGCTCAATACACCAACCCTCTAAGACCAGGAACAGTCCTCTGATTGAAATGTATCTCAGCCATGTTGAGACCACAGATGTAAGAGGGTTGGAATTTGATAAGTCTGAGTTGGCTATAAAATTTTTTTATCATCTCTTAAGTTAGGCAAGATAGGTATGCAGAAAAGTTAGCATATATAGCATTGCAGAAAAGTTCTGTGCCCTTCTCCGGCCTGGGCGGCTGGCCTACCTTTAGGTATATTTCATGTATATTAGAAGCAGCCTAAGCATGCCTTAAAAGAAAATTTACCTCAGCCTGCTCGTGTGCCATCTTCATTCTTCGGTACTCTTGCTGTGCTCGATATGAGCGAAACATGGCTTGGACTCGTACAACTGATCTCTGCACCCGTTCTTCAGCTTGTTTCCTACTGATTCGAAAAAAATCCTCCTCTCCAGTGCTTTCTTGCATTGTATCCACTTTCATTGCTTTTGTGGCTCCAACTTGAATGCCACGGAGACCTTTTCTCTTCAACCGCCAACGAAGGACTGCTTTCTCAAGTACTCCTACTGACCAAACAATTTTGCGGTATTGCTTCCTCACTTGGTGCCCTCGGAAGGTAGCCTGTTCAGATATTGTTGATAAATTGGTTGAGACTAATATAGACAGAAACTAACATGGAGAAAGACAATAACATTATAACCCAAAATGCCGACAAAACAGATGCTTTTGGAAATATAGATCATTATGTATAATTTTCACCTCCAGAACAAAACCTTATGAATAGTGAAACTACTAGAAAGAGGAGAGCATGAAATTATTGAAAAGCTAGAGTACAACACTCAGCCCTCTTAATTCTGAGAAAGAAAAGCTGATTTTGCTTGTCCTTAAAAACATAGTCAGCACAAGCCACAATAAAAAAGGATTTTCTTAAACCTCAACTTACTTGTATCTTAATAGCCTTTTTACGCATGTTAATAAAATCCCTCCGTGTCTTCCAAGTGCGGAAATGGCTTTGTATGCGTGCAGCAGCCTTCATCATCTTTCGTCTGTTATAATTATGAAAGGCATGCTGGATCTTCAGAGCAGCAATTATCTGGGTTGCTTCCATCTCAGGTTTGACCAACTGAACTGCTTTTGTTTGTAACTTTAGGGCACGCTCCCTCATTGCGGATTGTATACGATCAGCTGCATCAGCAGCATTCCTGTATGCTGCTAATGATTCTTTCAGGCATAGCTCTTGCTCGCTAAGGTTCTCAGAGTTATCTATGGTAACTGATATAGATCTTCCTTGAGTAGTTATGTTCCCTGACACTGTCATAGCATCAAAATGTGCAGATAGTCCTTTTTCTGCAAGATATGCTGCCAAGCCTTCATAACCTTGTTTTGATGCCAGATCAGCAGCGGTCCATCCTCCAGGGCTTTCTGTAGTCGGATCTGTAACCAAGCTAGGATTTGCTCCAGCGGATAAAAGAGCTGCAACCATTTTTTCCCTGAATGGAACAATTTCAGCATATGTTCAACAATCTTAGTAAAATAGAGTCTGGAGGAAAAAAACTTTCCACCATGAAAAAAAAAAAAAACTATGTCCTTTAGTGATTATACCATCAAGCAAATACTGTTAGAAAAATAAGAAAATATCCAAATATATGAAAATATATGTAAATATGCCAATAAAGCATTCTTCAAATTAAGTGCAGACTACGTGCCTTCCCAAGTATGCAGCCCAATGCAATGCTGTCCAACCATGAATATCCCGGAAGTCCAAGGACAAGCCTGACAACAAATAGAGACGAATTGCCCATGTATAATTTAGAATAGTACATAAATGTATGACTCCCTGACCTTGACTGTCATGGCCAGTTGTTTTACAACCTTCAGCAACCTTTAGCAAAAGCCACTCTTGAAACTTATTTCTTAAAACCACCTCAAGTAAGTCTTCTCTAGTTGATGCAGATGAGACCCCATCAGCGCTATCCAGTTTTAACAAATTTATCCAATCCTTTTCAACTAAAGAAGAGGTGAGTGATGCAAATCTTTTTGCTTCATTCAGGGATTTTGGTGGTATCCTGCTAGATAAAATGGACATATTGTTTGATGTAGTAAACAATAAATAGGCAAGTCTCTTCTGCACCTGGTAATCTTCCCACTTTAATTTGTTACAACTGTCTTCTGATGAAGTGACTGGACCATCCATTTGAGTATTAGGTAAAAGTCGATAATCAAAGCTCAAAACTTGGCTAATTGGTGTGTGGCCATCCAGAGTCAAAAAAAGATTCACAAGACCAGGTGGCTGTGGAAATGCCATGCACCGATAGACACCAGGATTTACCATCTCTGCTTTGGCACATATCTCACCTAAGACATAGTAGAAGTTTGATGATATTAGGTGCTTCTTTGAGTCACCAAAATATCCAACAATTAGGACCTGCAAATTTTTTTTTTTCAGAACAATAAGCTGCCAGAATATGAGTACAGGAGAAATCATATACAACGGAGTACATATCTTACATCTTATCGATATAGTGTCCTAGTTGAGATTGAAGGTCATGGAATGTAATTAAACAGTGTATATATTTTACCAAAAACTGTGTATTAAATCTGTACATGTACATACAACTGAACTATATCTCAATTGGATATAGTATTTATGACAAGAATATTACACCAGAAGTATGATGAACTTAAAGATGACCCAAACTTTTTTCTCTTTCATGCTAGTGGATACATACATGTATGTATGTATGTATGCATGTACATATATATGTATATATACATGTACATGAACATATACACGTATACATATATACATATATACATACATATATATATATATATATCAAGGTTTGCAATATCGACCCGCACCATTCGGTATGGACGGAACGTACTGATCCGATAGGTGACCGGTATGCGGGCCACCCTTTCCCGGATAGTATCATAACTTGACCCTATATCGAGCGATACGAGTTATGTACCGGGTAGTAACAATCGAATTTCGATCGTTACCAATCAAGGGCTAAGATCGCTCTATTTCAAACGGTCAAATCGACCATTTGAATCATAGGAAAAGATTTTTTAACCCTTTCAACCCCCCCCCCCTCTTTCAACTCATATCACTGTCTCAATTTCTTCAACTCTCTCAAATTCATTCTCACTTACATCTAACAATTCAAATCATTTCTTTGTAGATAATTCAATATTAACGGAAGGACAATTCAAAACGCACCACAAAGCTACTCTTCAAAGTCCAAAAAAGATGTGTTACTATTCTTTCCTAATTTAGATTATTTTCACTAAAATTATATTTATTTTCAACTTAAAAACCTTAATCTAACTTTTTTTTTTCTATTTTTAAGGTATTTTTAGAATTATTTTTGATTTTTTTTGGGCATACTGTCGATACGCCTTGGTATGTACCGTACCAACCATTGGTTGGTACACTGATATAGACCAAAATTACAAACCTTATTATATATGACATATCTCCAAAAAGATTAACCACCAATCGGTTAGTATCTGTTTATGTACTATAAATTGATTTGTCCAAATAATTCTACCAGATTTCACACTTATATTTTGCCCCATTGAGGGTAATGAGCTTTTTAAATCCATGGTTCATCACATTTTTTCATTCTTTTTCTTTCTTAACAAGTCTTATATGACAGGTCCTTCTAAGTTAATTAACCTTTGCACATTTAAAGCTACTTTTTGTACATGCTACACCACCTTAACTTTCATAGATTTAATTGTTAAAAACTGTTGGTGTACTTGAAATAACAAAATATTGTAGTGATAATTTTCTCTTAGACAAATTTTTTTATGGTTTGGACACATTAAAAAAACAGAATTACTATTAAGCAATTGTGAGCCAGCAATTTTGACATCCAAAAATGCGAGCCCAGTGGGGCCCATGCAACATTAAGTGGAGCTTGGAGAAAAAAAAAGCCAAATAATTAAAACATACCATTGTATTCTCTGTGCAATAAGACCAGCAAGGTGAGACGTCAGTTACATTAAAAATATGATCTCCTAATGAGGTCGCAATTGGACTGGCCTCATCACCAGTCAAACTTTGTGGTTGAAGTTGCATATCGTCTATCAAACCAAGAGAATCATCATTTATGCAGTTCCAGCTTCCGAAACTATTCTGAGTATGAAGGACATCAGCATTATAAATGTTTGCATTTTCACTGCAAACTGGAACATCCAAATTAAATCCTGCCACTGGAGGATTTGGATTTCCTGTCTTGAATGGCACCAATGTGATCTCCTGATCTTTTAATTGGTCAACACGACAATGATCATTACCAGAAGTAACATTAGATAGACCTTGAGAAACTATTGGTGCATTGTTATTTGCAGTAGATCCAACTAGTTCTTCCCATTCTAGTGTGTTGATCTCATGAAGACTCAACTCATGATTCTGAAGTCCAATGCAATTACCTAACACAGATGTACCAGAACCTGCAAGATAAGAAAACAATGTAGTCTCCTGGCAGCAATTAGAATACCAATGAAGCTGTATTAGATTCTAAGCATACACTATGAGCCAGTCACAAGTAATAATTTTGAAGATATTGATTAGTAATTTTGAAGATATGAGCTAATCATAAGCATATATATGAATTCTATAATGCAGAAGGGCCAATAGCATCATCCACCCTGATGTATTAATAAGACCATGCCTACCAAAAAAAAAATTAAAAAATGGCATATAAAATATATCAAGGAGTTCAAAACCCTTAAGTTATTGCATTTAAAGGATGCAAAGTTTATCATGTCAGTTTAGCAGGCAGATACATGAATGGTTTTGTCTCACCATTGCCGCTGACATTGTAGTCTATTGAGTTAATTTCTTCTGAAACAAATGTGTGTCCTGACACCTCCGATTGGGCAGAACCACCAGCTGAATTCACTGGTGTTGATGGAGAACCATATTGCACCCTACCAGTAGCCGAAACAACTTCTTTACATTCTACTGATGCAGGAACATGTTGAAATGCATTATCCTGATGTCATGGACCAAAAAGAGAAACTAAGAACAATGAAGAAATATTTTATGCAAGAATCAAACTTTCACTGTCATGCTCCATGCTGCAATATGAGTGCACAGTAAATGCTGTGCAGTAAGGTGCACAGTACTTCCAGAATTATCAAGCAAAGTGCCTGCCAACCATGCGAACAATATGCCAAATGATGTGTTGGTGCATCCTTGACACAGCATGATCACATGCTGATATCATGCCAGCATGGTTGAAATTCATCAAAACTGAAAGCATGATTTAGGATAAAAAAAAGGGCTAGCAAGAAATCCAAGTTCATTTAAAAAATATCTGAAACAGATTAAAATGGAAACAATCTATAAAAGACAGAAGAGATAAGCCTGCTTAGTTTATCTAGAACTCATCATGGCTTGAAATTGAATGTTGCCACTGGAAACCAATTACTGGGCACTTAGAAATGGAAAATAATGTAAACTGAAGTCTATGTTCCATAAAGCATACTATCTATATCTCTAGGTTTACATCTGAGGTAACTGGTTATAAAGAAATCAATTACTGGGCACTTAGAAATGGAAAATAATGTAAACTTAAGTCTATGTTCCATAAAGCATACTATCTATATCTCTAGGTTTACATCTGAGGTAACTGGTTATAAAGAAATCAATTACTGGGCACTTAGAAATGGAAAATAATGTAAACTTAAGTCTATGTTCCATAAAGCATACTATCTATATCTTTAGGTTTACATGACGTAACTGGTTATAAGAAATAACCACACTAAAAGATAAAACCTGATTGAGGCTTGTTAGACATATCAAAACTTACAAAATTAGCACATTAAAATAATTAAAAAAATGGTGACAAGATCCAAGAATATGGCTGATAGAAAGCATCACACTTGTAAGGTTGTTGACACAGATGATAAGTAGGAAATCATCTACGTATGAGCAAGGAAACGTTCGCCACAGGCATATATCGATGTAGGAAATGAGCACCATGATATGGGCTAACTCGCATAATACGGCAACGTCGGAAAGTTAATTGGTTTATGTCAATAATGTGTAAAGGGTGTTTCAGCATACCCTTGGCCCAACTACAGACCAGCCAAGCCAACACCACGTTGGTATGATACTGCACAACAGAACTCAAAAACCATGTGTACACATGACCAATGTTCTTCCCACGAAACAACAGACTGAAGGAATCCCAATACCAACAATTTTAAGGTCTACATGTGGCAATTGTCTTCTATGGCACACAAAAATTAAAATATATGATGTAATGACTCACCTACCAAGTTGGACCTTAATTTACGTATGCAAACTCTAAAAAAAACTAAGTACTATATGCAAGTATTTCCATTCATTCACCAATTGACAATAAAAGATTTTCCTATTTGTACATGACTAGTTGCAGGCTAGATACTGCCTTAAATGTTAGTACAAATATGGCCAAGTACATCTTATTCTATCCCTGTTGTTGCTCTTGATCCAATATTCAGGACAATGACCTTCTTCTTGTTTAAATACCATAAAGGAAATGGACCCTTTTGACTTTTGATTCCTACGTAATTTGGAATAAAATTTCCAACAAGGTTAAACAGAGCAGAATTTCATGCCTACTCAAAAAGAGAATATCTGCATTTCAAGAGGTGCAGACTAATATCAGTCCTTTTTTTGCCTATTTTTGAATATATTGGTAATTTCAAAGGCATCAAACAAAGCCACAAGATAGGTCCCTCAATCATGAGCACTCAGCATATGGCAACACAAGCCTCATATATGCATCGACCAACAGATGCCTAAGTCAATTTTCCTGGCAAAAGAAGTGACACTTGAAATGTTGATTTTCTATTCACTAGTCAAGATGATAAACATAGAACTCAAACAGAGCCCGTCTGAAGGAAGAAACCTCTGATGTTTGACGATAATGTACGAGAACTATGCGCTCCAAATCCCTGAATAAGAAAAATATCCAATATTACTTCAATTGTGAATGTTCTAAGACATTGTGATTTCAACTATAAGCCAAAAAATATATCTAAAATCATTTTGAGCAACCTATAACACATAACTAGAAATGGAGTCTGTTAACTAAAGCCCTTGCATGACAGTAAGACACAATTATAAATTTTACGGAAGACTTCAGAAGGTTCAATTGATAAAAATATGTATCAGGAAATATGAAAATAAAAGATGAGTTCAAACAAAGACACTTTATAAAATACTCTAGGCTAAGATTAATCTATGATGCAAAATTATGAAAACCTGATATTTTGGAATGCTAAACTAGCTTACTCCATAATGTCAAATGTATATGGAACTAAGTATCTTCTTCTCCAACATCCCAGAGTCCAGACATTGTTAATATAGTGGTGTGCAAACCACCACTTCCATTGGCATGCTTACTGATGAATAATGATGAATGACAAGCTAATTTCTAGCCAACACAGAATCACCATATGAATCAACTGACCTAATAACAACCAGTGGAAAATAATGTACCAACACACACAGAAATGGGAAGGTAACTGCATGGAAAAGTGCTCTTAATCTGAGGTGTGAGCCTACGGATGCTCAAAGCATAGATTAGTAAATGTAAAGTAAGAAAAGAGATGGCTGCATCCTTCAGAAAAGAAAGTCACTGACTTCCCTAAAATTCCATACTTATGAATGCCAGGTGTTTAATCATCTCAAGTTCTGTCATCTAATTTTGAATTGAACTAAAAAAATATTTCTAAATCAGAAAACAGTAAGTTGATTACATACATGTGTTTGACGTTATCCAATTATTAATAAGCTATACATGATTTAAGCTAACGTATGAATATCCTGATAAATTCATATTTTATTCTCTACATTCCTACTCTTCCTATTCTTGCATTTGTGTGTCCTTTCCAACTTTCTTCCATTTCACCCCTCTAACCTTTCTCACCAAGCGGACACTTGGCAACCTCAATCCTTCATCTAATGCTTATAGTTTCTTCTAGTATATCCTACCAAAGAGATAGATGCTCTGGCTCTAGAATTGTTATTAGAGCCTAGAGGTCCTCTAAAAACAGGATAACCAATGCTGTCTAATGCTAGAATGACTAATAATTTGTAGTTTTCAAAGTTCAAGCAATCTAATTTAAATTAAAATTTGATCACGAAAAAGATTCAAGAAATATTATGAAAACAATACTTAGGTAGTAGAACTGCAGCCCGACTATGTTGTATATAAACAAGAAGGAAAAAAATGAGATCAAAAGATAAAATAGATTAGATGAGGAAGACAAAAACAAAAGAGAGCGAAATGACAGAAGATTACAAGGAATGCAAGATGGTCCTAATTTTCTATCATTCCTGCTCTGAAAAAATGAGAAGATACATCTCTGTTTTGGGCCACATGAATCTGAGAATACTTTCTTATACCCTAAACTTCTTTCTAAATCTCACCCATAGCAAATGCAAGACTAAGAAGACCACCAACTTCCTATTATTAGATCATTTAAAGTCCCATAAAAACCCATATAAAAGAATACTTAAACTATTCTGAACTACACACACACACACACACAAATATATATATATATATATATATATATATATATAACTGAACCTCAGAATTTTTCACTTGAATTGGACTCTAAGAGAAAAAAGAAAGGTCCCTTATTTGATTCCAATGCTCTTCCTTCAGGAAAGTACGTGATTATAGATTCACCTATGCACAATATTCACACTTCAGGTGCCTTGTTAGATCCAGGTTTATTGTGACATAACATCTGGGACTATGTCTCATAACATGAACTAATTAATTCCTTCAAGACTTACTCTACGAGTTGTCAAAATTTGTATAAGCTACATGTAGCGAGAAAATTTTGAAAGCACATAGTCATGCAACACCTACAGCAAATAAAAAGACTCCCTCTGCAGATATATAATTCACCTTATTCTTGTAGGAACCATACAAATATAAGAGCAAATAAACGCTGCATAACCAAGCTCTATTTCTTACAATAAAAACAAATTTTACTAAGACGAGCATGTATTGAAAATACCTATCAAGTAGCCAGTAGCACCTACGGTAGAAGTTAGGGTCATCCTCACAGCGTGCATAGTAAACATGAATTCTTTCTTCATTACCAATCTGTGACATAAACAAATATACTTCTCAAAACATAACTAAGTCGATCTAGTGGCAAAGAAAATATATATTAATCACGATGACAATAACAAGTAATGCAAATGAAAGATGGAATGATGTAGACAAGATGACAAATCCAAGAAGCTATCCAACTCCATAGTTAGTCACATACAAGAAACAGCAGGTTAAAGAAGGAAACTGGCAGAGGAGATCTCAAAGTGAGATTCTCAAGGCACTAAAAGATATCATATAATCAAGAAAATGAATGAGCAAGCCCAAAATATGCTCATACCATGAAAAATCAAGTAAGAACAAGATGAGACAACATGGTGACCATTTGTTAAAAGAAAAGGGATTTCACAAGAGTATCCATTAAACTAGAGTCATTATCAGTTAGCAATTGCACCAATTAATTTTTGTGAATTTAGCAACTTCTTGCTACTCCATCAGGATGGAAATGATTGTGTGTACAGTTAGAAATTTCAGCAATCATATCTTATATGTAATCTAGACTTTGCAGTCACCTATGACAGTTCTGCATCAACCCAGCAATTGAATATAGTCCTTGCTACTCCATCAAGGTGCAGTGGCACAGTGCAAACAGTTGCTAGAAACTTCAACAATAACAGTCCTACATGTGATCTAGATGTTTCAGTCCCCTATTGGCAGTTCCACCTCAACCCAGAATCGACTTTCAGGAAGAGTCATATCATTTCTCGATAACACATTCTCATATACTGAATTGGTAGGCATCACATATTTTCCTTGTGTAAAACAGAAATCATAGAGCTAACTATATACAATGAAAGTAAGATTTAAGTGCTCTTCCCACAGTTATTCATCATTCCATAAAAGATCTGTTATATGCTGACATAAACTTGGCTTTAGAATTTTAATTAATATTTTATCAATTTTACAGAATTAGGCTAATTTTTATTATTTAAAATATTTTGAAAAAAAAAGAAGTTGATGATTGTTCTGAAACTAAGTCCTTAATTAGCAAAGATATTAATTAGTCAATATTGAACCAATCGTTTCAAAAAAATTGTCATTAGTTACTTCATTCAATAATAAATATTCAGTTTCTTCTTGAAACTTAAATTATTCTCTCTTTTCCTTTCATCCATAGTAAGCAGAACTTGTATTTTGAAATTTCTTTGGTGTTTTATTTGTTTTCCTGCATGTTGCATTTGTTCTTTTGCTTGTGTGTAAACTTATATTATCAAATTTTAAGTTGTCAAGCAACACATGATTTTAGATGACTTCTCATCTCCTCAATCGTTCACTTATTTGCTCCCCGACATCGGCTCTTGAGGTTCTGCAAGTGCGATGCAATGGTTATAACCTATCTAAAATAATCAGACATCCTACAGGTGATCTATGACTGGAATAACTAGAGCTGAGTTTTAAATTCTAAAGGTAACCCCACGAAGAAGATAAAAGTAACTGACTGAATCTTGACCTCCTAGTTGAGCCCCAAAAGTAGCCAGCCAGTTGAAGAAGCAAAGATAGGTTAGTCGAAAAAACCACACAAAAAAAGGACAAGCAAAGAACTTTTTTAGGCACAAAGAAGGTACACCCACAAGTTTCAATCAACAATGTAGGAGGATTCTACAAAGGGTGCTGATGGGCATTAGTGGATCCTCTTGCCTTCAAGCGAATTAGATTGATGCCCATCGGATCCCAACCTATTATCCTAAAACCCTTCTGCACTGCTAAGTGAAAATTTCCATTATCCTATTTTGTGCCAAACAAGGCTCCTTGCTTGAAATGACAGGCATCTTTGACTAACCCGTTTTCCTCTTTGCAGGACCTTGCAGCTTGCAATGAGGTAGCAACTAGGCCGAGTCTTTTACTTGATGCTTGACTACCAAAGGCTACATCAAGATTACATTTGGTCAGTTTCTTACTGATAAGACACTAGTTGACTCAAATAATAAACAGTTGACTCCCGTTCAACTGGGCTCAGATCCCATTAAAAATTAAGAAAAATAGGAAAACTAAACAAATGTTACACCACATTATGTCTCAACTACATGTGAAACAAAATTATCATGAAATATCATTGAATACAAAGAGACTAAAATGGTTGGATTTAGATTCATACGTAGAATAGATAACATGTGTAGGCATTATGCCAGGATTCATGAACTTAGTGATATATAGAATGATTTCATCAAAACCAAATTATGAGACATCCAGGAACTAGTCACAACTTGAAAACCAATAAAGCTATAAGGTACATAAAGGTGACTATAGAATTTTGTATTGGATGTAATCTAACTTTTAATTTTTCATGAGCTTCTTGAACCGTCTTTCCATCCTTTTTCTTCTTCCAGTTGTGACCATCTTTGCGAAAATTTCTCAGCATTTTACGGTCAAATAACAATACCCTGCCACCTAGAAAGATGAAAACACAGATTAATAAGTCAGCACCTAAGTGATTGGTGGCTGTCAAAAAGTAATTAGATCTCATATGCTTATTTCCATAAGATAACATAGAAAGAGACTGCAGTAACAGAAATAATATCCACTGTATGCATATTCCTAAACACAATCATAAGGATGCTTATAACATTCTAGAAGATGTTCCGTGAGGCTTATGGAAGCAATATCAACTACAATCACCAAATGATGCCTTGGCCATCCAATTGATTAAAACTAATGCTTATGGAAGTGTATCAACTTGAATCATTAAAAGATGCCTTTGCCATGCAAATTGACTAAAACTCATAAGAAACAGAAACCTACTTAGAGTCTCACATCATATATTTAAAGAGCATATCAACTTGCTGGAGGTCAACCATCCAGAAGTAACCAGAAATTGTAATTGATCATCGCCCCTTTGACTTTATTTTAAGCTTTTCACCACATAAAACACTAAGTCACTAAGCAGCATCTTATCTTAGTACCTATAATACACATAATCCTTATCATATGTACACAACTAACTCTCCAACAGACATGCAAATTCTTGATATTTACACTCTTCAGATGCATCTGCAGTGATACAGATTTCCATCAATGGGCTGGAGTTAGAAATCTTAACATCATAGTATAAAATACTAGTCATAATGGTACATATCAACCAGTTTTTACTAGTCTGACCAAGCTTGGACAGCGAATCATGCATCTTGGTACAACTCAACATGGTACTCATTTCTATTGTTTTCTTATTTTTTAAGTGAAAATAAGCGATACAGGTTAGTACATTGTCCGTTATCTTGGTGATATATTTGTCTAACACATTGTCAAAACCAATATCAGACTGGTCTTTTACTTAAGATTATTACCAAAGATTCTAAAACAAAGAGCAAACTTGGCAAAACCTTATCTCAAAAGGAGAGAATAAAGTTTTGTGTGTCAAGGGAGACGTTTTCATCAGAAGCCAGAGAAACAATGGGCCAGTTTATAACTTTTCCTTATTAATATATTTCTAGATTGAAGAAAGGAGAAGATATGAAATAATCCATATATTATAAAAAGGATGGCTTCGTTACTATAAACAAGATACAATATATCTTGTAATATCATGATGTTATGGAGTAGTCAGACGACTCGGACCCTAAACCACCACCCATGAAGGCTCCACATTGGACAAGGGCCTTCTAGAAGGATATTTTTATCTTTTGTTATTTTCACATTAGTTACCATTTTAGATCAATTTCAGAATAATATGTTAAGTTGTGTTCTTATCTTTAAGTCTGATTTCGAGATAACAAGTCTCTAGTCCCACAAGTTATATCAGTTAACTATATAGATAATATATAAAGACTAGAGGCCATGTTTTGGTATTAGTTATTTCAATTATTGCAAAAAATATTCATTGTAATTTAGTATAAATTCTCTCTTTTTCTTTCTTTCATCATTGGTAGATCAATTTCTCTACCTCAATTGGAAGAACATTTCTGATAGGATGGTCATATCATATGAATTCAGCATGTTGATAAATTTCAAACATATTAGTACACATTCAACCTCAACTACCATCGAGAACCTTTACAAATAAATGTATGCATTTTTGTTAAACTAGTAGTAGTTTTCCCACCATACCATTTTTGAAGTAACTTAGAATCATTGCAAGGAAGGTAAGACTCTGCTTATATAAATGAATGCATTTTTGTTAAACTAGTAGTAGTTTTCCCACCAGACCATTTTTTAAGAAACCTAGAATCATTGTAAGGAAGGTAAGACTCTGCTTAGATGAAAAAAGATAATTGTATGTTTATTCCATCCACTCTCATTGAAACAGTATGAATAATAAAATGAAGAATCTGCAAGAAGTTTGCTGTTGTAGTCAAGAGGAAAAAAAATCCAGATAATGATAATTCCTCCTGTTAATACACATCACATGTACTTTGCTTATTGCCATGGCTAAACTATTTTCTGAACATTTTTATCATCTCAATATTGAACACATCTGCATTTGTATTATTCATTTTACATGCACATGTAGAAGCCAGAACATTTACTTCAAAGTAAGACTGCAGAACTTTGATAGTTTCTGACCCACAAATATTGTTAACTCAAGACTAGCAAATAGTGAAGATATCCAGATACAGATCATACAAATATAAGTATGATATGAAATACATATGTATAAAGAAAACAGAACAGTTAAATGTTGTAAGGGTGTTGGTGTGCCTCAAATTAATTAACCAAAAGTTCCACAAAGATGTAAAAATGAGTACAAAAATACATTTCTAGATTTAGAAAGCATTCCATGCAAGGCAAAGAACAAGGAGTATACTTGCAGGATTATCAATTGGTTGAGGTTGTATCTTAAAAAGTGTGTAGTTCGACAATATTGCATAAACTTCATTAGGCCGAAACCACCTTGATGAGGCGTCTTCCATTAACTTATCCACATCCAGATCTGTCAGGAAAGTGAAAAGAATATATATAGTAACCAGCATATGTCAGAGAAGTCCAAGATGGAAATGCAAACCTTAAACGACAGCAAGTAATGGAAAGGACTACAGAACTAAACGTTGATTTCTAGAACTCATTGAGATGAGATAGGTACAAATCTTGGACATGAAAAGAACAAACAACTGTAGGCTCAAGTTAACATTCTATAAATTTATTACTCAGATCCAATAACAACTTCAGAAACAAGATCAATAGGTTCCAAATCAGTCAAAATCTTAGAAGTGAGTACCGTATGCAGTTTTCTTTTATTAGTTTGTCACCTGGAAGTCAGCAGCAAGGCTGCGAGACAAAAGGCTTCTTGCATGATATTAACATTCATATTTGAGGATTACTAAAACGATAGTGATATTTGTTGTTAGTAGAGTTGTAACCAATAACAATAGCTCCATGCCTTCAAGTCATAAGGATGTTATATGGAAAAGCTGCTGTGCTCTTATTTTCAGCTATCCTCGAGAAGAGTTTGGGAAGTTGAGTATAAATGAAACCCTAAAACAAAGATGGTAAGGAAATGTAGCTAAAGCAGCAACACATGCCAGTTGTAATGATTAGAGAAATTCACAGGAAGATGCAATGATCACTAAGGAAACAGGTTTGACATCTAATAAGATATTGCCAGAATGAACCAATTGTTTAAGGTCTACTACAGAGATCATTTTCCTCCATTAATATTTGTGGTAAGGAAAACCTCTAAATAGATATGAGCATTCAAATCTCTTTTAGATGATAGTCATACATCAATAATAGAAAAGAAAAGGAAAGAAAAAAGAGTCGAGAAGTGGGGATTGGGAGGTGCATCAGTAGTATACAGGACCAAGGATTGAATTTTGGCCAGACATAGTGAGTTTCAAGCAGAATCATTCCATATTGCTCATGTGGTGTTGTGCCTGTGCAAATTCTTAAATACCATGGCCAAAAAAATATTGGCCTATATCATTAGCACAAGGATGTTTGACCATATCTATTTTTCTTAACAACAGACCAAAACCCCCTATATAACTAGTATATAAAACCTTACATAGGTTATCTGAGTAAGAAATGTAGTTGGTGAAAGACATTTTTACACTAGTAAAGTTCGTGTATCTGCCATTGACAAAGTATATTTTGACCCTTGTAAATAATTAAGTCTAAGTGAATACTTCTTTTATGTTGGACAAAGTTCTTTCAATAGCATATAAGTATAGTTCTATAGGCCACAGAGAACAATTCTATAAACTAATAAGTGGATAAAAGACATGCAATATGATAAAGCAATAAGAAAGTAAACTCTAAAGATGCAACGGTCTGAAAGCAACCCGATTGGCATCTTGTTTGGAGTTTGAAGGAAAATTCATCCCCATAATCAGAGACCAACAAGCCAACAAACTCAGATTTTCAAGCTTGAACTGCTACTAACTGCCTATTTCTCACATGATCCAGTAGAACAACAAAACCCAAATAAAAAACTATTAATGAAGAACAGAATAATAATGAAAGGTGGAAGGAAGAGAACTCATCTTTAAGACAGATTTACAAGGGACTTCTACCACAAAAGATCAATTACTTTTCAAGAAGTGACTTGGTAAATCACAGAACATATCACTCCAATACCAGCTTTATATTGTTCTTTAGCTTTAAATGAAAATTCAAACCAATAAATTCTCAAAACCATTTGGACATAAATATTAGATCAAAAAAGCAAGAAACACACAATATTGCCATCTAAAGCAGAAATTGTATAGTCCACCTACAGTCAAGGAATAATTCCATCTGGGTGGTCCCCCATGTTGTTGATCTAGTAGCCAAAGCATGAAGTAATACACGTCCACACATCTTAATTATAGTATATTCAGAGGCACACTGCATAATCACAAGAAATGACAAACTATACCATATCGTGACTAAATGGTTGGAAGATCATCCAAATAGAATCAAACTGCCTATGGCATTTTAAGCATCATAAAGCCCATACATGCAGGTGTTCAGGTTGTCTCCACATTCCTTAGATCAAACAGACTGTTTGTTCTGTTGGTAAGAAATCATATACAAAATGATAACAGTACCTATATGTAATATCAGTATTTGGTAGTATTTTAATGGTTTTCTTTTTGACAACCTTGTGAGCCATGGTTCATGATGACTATACCAGTAACTGATCTTGGATGTTTGAAGTTACAGATTTTGATTGCGATATTCATAAGGATTACACAATCGTGATTATAGAAGTAAGAAAATCATTCTAATTTGCTTTATGCTTTACGTATGTTCCAAAATGTAACTTTAGAGCTAAAAGGCTCTGAACTGTTATCAATTTGGAACAGACCTATTTGAGAATAGCTCCTGACGAACTTTATTGATGCAGAACTATTAGCTGCAGTTAACTATTTCCAGTATAAATTTTCTGTTTATGGAAAAGTCTAAAGAAACTACCATTCGATAAAGAGAACAAATTGCTAGGTGGATCAGTGTGATTCATATATCAAACAATTAGCATATCATCTTAGTTCCCTCAACAATGCTTCCTTATTACATGGTACTTTCCAAAAAGCCAAGAAAGGCTCATCAACAGAAATGGACAGAAGCATGAATTGAAATGAATGAAACAAGAGAATTCAGCAACAAACAGGTGCCATATGCTCTAATTAGAGTTTAAAAATTTATAGATGGAACTCGGGGCGTTCGCAAGCACGGAAAATATCCGATTTGGAGGATCTGATGGGCTACCTCTAAAGTTGCTTAGAATCCATACGATAATTTATTACGGCCAACACCAACGAAACCATGATCGTGATGCGATTAAAAGAAAGTTTGAGCAGCGATTTCATCAAGTACATGTAAGCGATTCAACAGAGCTGAAAAGAAAACAACATAACACGCATCCAAGCCCACAATCATAAGTACCCCAAATCATAAATCCTTCACGACCAAACATCGATCACATGAACAGGTGTGAAATCCTAGTCCGCGGCAGCAAAATTCTCTTACGAATATCGTAATTCGAGCAAAGAGAAGTGCATAAAGAGAGCTAGTCTTCGATGGAACGAAAAGGGGACGGGAATCTCCACGGAAAGCACCAAATCACCAGTTGCTAGAACCCGAACTAATTCGACCGCTGAGCCTAGATTGCTTGCCAAGGGCAACGAACCTGCGGACGTCCGAAAGCCGTGGATCTCCGCTCCGGCGAGCAACCCCGAATCGCTGCTCTCCATGGAGTGCGCCAAAGAGCGAGCAACAGACGACGAACGAAGGCGAGGAAAGATGACTCGAGGGGAGACCACTGGCTGAGCGACGGTGATAACGGGGAGAAACACTACTCCCATCGGACAACGGAGAATACGACGCGTACAAATTTGTGAGACGGTCCGCATTCCACTGACTACACCGATGTTATACGTTTAAGCGCTCGGACCCACAATACTTTATTCATATGATTGGTTCGATTCGTCAACTGTGTTCTGAGCGTACCACCGGACCTGCCACTATGTCGGTACACGACCGAATCAACAACCCGGAACACGAGATCAATGGTTCTCGCGGATTATTGTGTTCTTAGCCGTCTAATCTTTCTTAACGGATTATATATATATATATATATATGTGTGTGTGTGTGTGTGTGTGTGTGAGAGAGAGAGAGAATGAAATGTGGCAAGTCAAATGAAGTCGTTATTGTTTTTTGTTTTTGTTTTTGATATGAGAAGGCATAAAAGATTTAAACACTGTATTTGTTATTGTTTTCCTTTGTTAGCGTCTTAAATTAAGTACAACCAAGGAATGCCCTCACATTTCATGTTTTAATCATGTTGGAAATGTAATTGTTTTGTGTTTTAGTCAAAACTACTACTAGTATTCATGGAGATTGGGTATTATATAACTCAAAAAGCTTAAGTTGATTGTCGATAGAACCTAACAATCTAAGTTGATTCTTCTATCTCCTAACAACATGAAATTAATTCCATATATGAAATTTTGCCAATATCAATCATTAAAAGTTTAATCTAGTTAAATTATCAACCAAACTTTAAATCCGATTGGATTCTTCGGTCCCTTAATAATACGAGATTGATCTCTAACTCATATATATAGCATTAGGCTTCGACCAAAAGATAATTAAGTGTTCAAGCAAATTAAAGTATAAACCAAACCATGTGAAAAAGGAGGAAATTGATGATGGTGAGTGGAATTAGTCAAATTGGATATGTTAGTCACCCTAAATGTGCGTTGCGTTAGGCAGTGACGGCCATTAAATTTAATGGTGATGTGAACGAGTTGTTGGTGGCACAACGAGGAGGGCGATTGATGCCGATCACCCCCATATGACAACTATATCTTCTCTTGAATGTTCTAAAGCTCATAATAATACCACCATACTGTGATATTTTAGGCCACAAGACTTTTTTGTTTATTAATTTCTTATTTGACCCCTTTTCCATTTTTTAAATATAAATATAATATCGTTTCTATTAAAATCTCGCTTGATGTAGCAATGTTTGCTAGTCAATTAGCCGACCTATTTTTTTCTATGTACACATCATATCATATAATTTATAAAATTATTTTAAAAAATTATAAATATTTTTAAGTACAATCAAAATGGAATCTGACATTAAATTTATAGTCAATATAAGAGGACTCGTAAAACTAGTGACGTCGTTTGAAGAAGACTATCGATGCTCCTCTCATAAAAAAATTGTCGGTCAAAATCTTGAAAGACTTTTTTGTGTGCGTAATTTGTCTTTGGCTAAAAATTTCATGAAAATTATTCATAATTTATAAGCAATTTGTACATCTTTTTCACATGTTGATGGTGAAGTAGGAAGCATAATTATCCATATTATTTTAGGAGAAAAATGCTATACAAGCTTCGCTGTGTTTTGTGAAGGAATTTAATCCTATTGTTCCATATAAATAAATAAATAAATATATAATATAGAAGTATATATAATCAATGATTCAGTATACATTGTAATTCCTTTTATACCTTTTGTATGATTTTTATTTCTTTTGAGCTGAAATTGCACATTGTTGATTTCAGATTTTATTTTTCCTTCAAGTTATTAATGGATCATAGAACTTAGTCCCTTTCAATATCATGTGATACATACAAAAACATGATGCATGCAAAACATCTAATCCTTGAAGGAGACACCAAATAGCAAGCAAGATGAGAAGTCATGGAAGTGTCCTTTGAAATTAATATATGACATGAGGTCTGCGTTGTTTTAATTTCTTATGTTAATGGGACCCCTATTTCTATGGTTCATAGAGTAGCTAACTTTGTTGAGCTTTTTGTTAATGATGCTTAATTAGTAATAAGAATAATCTTTATTTTATAACCATAATAATAACAATAAAGTCATAGTGTTTGAACTATTTAGGATCGATGTTTTATCATAATCAAACTTTGTAAGATATCATATTCTTGATTAAATTAAGTTTTTATTTATATTATATATACATATATTATTTTTTTCGATCTCTCTATCTCTTCTACTACTATTGATAATAATATTTCATATCTTTGACCTATAATAGATATAGTTGTAGCCACTAAAATTTGATTCCTTAAATAAAAAATATAAAGAGAATAACATGGGTGGACGAATCTCTAATATCTCTCTTGAAATTGGGAGAAGATTTTGGATGATAGCTCTAATATGCGAATATTATTATATCGAGACTTTGTAATAATGAACCTAAGCTAGTTGTCATCGAAATAAAATGCTTAATTTGTTCATCATTCACAAACTCAATGATTGAGATGTTCCAATGTATAGCAACTTTATTAGCAATCATTGTTAGGTGAGTGATATAGAAATGTTTCACATAACATCATATGGTTTGGGTAAACTAGGTGAGTTACGTACATAATATTCCACATTAATCGATCAAATAGGAATTCAACAATTAAATAATAAAGATTGATTCTTTTGGATTGATCTTACTTCTATTGAAAAGAACATTAATTATGACCAAAGATAATCGAAATATTATAATTTATTATTATTATTATTAATTATGCATATTTATCCTACTACCCTAATTTTTTGTTTTATAGTTAAAGAAAGAAAATCTTGAGTATGATAAGAAAATTAAGATATTTTTAATATTAATTTAAATTTTGGTTATTCGATATAGAAACTAATTCAAATCCAATCTAAGTCCTACTCCATATTGTGAAGCGATGGTAGATGCAAAGATATCTATGTCGAACCCTACGAGACTTCATCGAAGATGAAATGTTGATCATGTGACGATGAGGTATGAATGATCTTTCACTTATTATCATATCCAAATCAATTAAGTTATATTAGAGTAGGTTATAGATAAGTAATATTTGTAAATAAAGAACTTGCGACTTTAAAAGTTATCAACATTGGATTCTCTTAAATAGTCGGTTTGTACTTATATATATATATATATATATAATTTTTTTCATGGGTAAATTGATAGAAAGATTTTGATTTATGGTATGACATAATGTTATTTATTTTCTTTTATTCATTTGAAGAATGAAACGAGTACTTCTCATAATTCTTGGCTGTTATGATCCTTCTCACTATTTAGATAGAAGCTGAAATCATCAACGCAGCCAAATAAATGTGATGATTGGAAGGGACAAAAGTAATCAATGAAAGAATTGTTGCAGAAGAATTCTGCGTGTGTGTGTGTTTGTTTGTTGCCCATTAGGTCGACAAACATGCAAGCATGAGATACTGTGACCAGAAGTGACATGAGCTAAGAATAGCACCAGCAACTTCAACTAGCAAAGCTAAAGCTATTTGCCTCCTCATCCTTCACATTTGCCCTCTCAAGTTCTCCATTCTCTTCTGTCTCAAGTCACTCATCCTTCCATTTGCCCAATAAACTAATAAGTTACATCAACAAATAATTAATGGGAATATAAATAAAAATAATTTTTATATATGAACAAATACTAGAAGACCATAATACGCAGCGGAATTAAATGAAAGCATAATCAAACAGAACACAAGATATACGTGGAAAACCCCTTCAATGTGAAGGGTATAAATCACGGGACAAACTAGAGATAATTCATTATGAGAATAATGAATATACAAATCTCAATCTCTTGCCCAAAACCTTAGCAACAACCACAAGAGAATAACTGGGATACAAGGATCACGTCACTGCTCACAATATCTAAAACCTCCCCAAAAGCATAATAATTCTTTTTCCTCATTGTGTATTAAAATGGGTTCCTCATCAAAATACCAACTTAATATCAAAATGCTAATATCAACCAGAATAACATAAACAATAGAGCAATAAATCAATCACGAGGTCAAATTTTTTTAACGTGAAAAACTCAATGTGAGAAAAACCACGAGATCATAGTCCACCTCAAACTTCCATTATCAATAGTAATGATAACAGGTTTACAATAAGTCTTCTCTAGAATAATCCGAGAATCACAATAACATCAAGATCATATGTCTTGGCTCAAATCATCATCTCATAGGATGGATCTCATCAACGAAGAATTCTAGATATCACAAAATGAGTATAGCAGGAAAGTACCTCAAATAGTTTGCTGTAAGAATTCTCTGTATAAAATTTGGACCAAAACTAATAACGTTTGGCCACTGATAATCAAGCAGAAAATTTAAAACCTAATCTTTCTCTTCTCTCTCTGTTTTTCTCTCTCTTTCTGCGCGTCGCCGCTGCACACATTTGCTACGCACCCACTCACTGCCCTATCTCTCTCTCTTTTTAATATTTTTAATTTAGGTTTAAAAAGTCCAATTAGCCAAGCTCACATATGGGCCGGACCAACACAATCTAGGCTACTTGTAAGATCAATTAGCCATGGAGTTCTCAAACACCATGGAAAGAGTATGCAATCTAGCCTACTTGTAAGATCAATTAGCCATGGAGTTCTCATCACTGCAGGGTTTTTGCAGAGTCATCAACATCTGGCCAACCGAAGTTAAGACACAAGATGGAACTTCTGATCACATAATGAGTTATGACCACAACTGAATCTTTGAAGCCCAAGCTGAAGTTTCATCGATATTGGACAGTAGATACATGACATGCTGTCACAAGTTGGTGATTCAGAGTGCTGCGTTATCACGAGCAAAAGAGCCTCATAAATCACTTGTTTTCTGAAACAATCTGACAATTAAATGCCATCTGATGATAGATCAACGTGGCCACAGAGGATTAACAGCTAAATGTCTTTTGCATGTATCAGTCCTTCAAGCTCAGCTCTCTATATGTTGATTGTAAACGATGAATCATTGCCCAATTCTCGGAGACACTTATTGTAGTGTCAATTTCTTTCATTTAGCATGTTATTTCAGCTCACTCGATGCATCTCCTCCTTTCAATTTGTCACTGTATGGAATCGTTTAGGAACAACTAGGAATCATTTTCCTCTCACAGAAGCTTGGAATGAACGAAAAGCTACAGTGGAACTCGGTGTCATCCACAAAAGATCAAGTCTATCACACAAATCATAGAGGACTGAAGCAGAGGATCTTTGTGAACAGAGACTGTTTGCATGGCCTGATAGCATAAAGATCGATCTTTTTTGCAGACATGGTGATGGGCTGTTTGTATGAACTCACATTCAAGAAATCCTTGCTCTGTAAAGCAACACAATCTCCCAAAACTAGTTTTCAGCTGCCGAGGTCAATCACCAAGCTTCAGATCAGAGATGCTGACGCAAAATTTGCTCCTTCGCTCTGTGGAACTCAGTACTACCACTCGGTTGGGGTCTTACTGTAGTGTGTCACTGAAATCAATCTTAAACCTTTCGAGTTGGTTGTCAGATTGTAACCACAGATTTCTCATGCCTAGCAACAAGCATTAATGGTAGTCGGTCCTTTTGTCTAATAAAGGAAAGGTGAAGGATGGACCTACCCATCACCTTTAATGTGAATTAAGGTGATTGACATCCACTCTCATCACCTTCCCTCTTCATGAAGATATATCGGACAGGCTGAGCTGCCCACAGGCCTTATCCAAAGAGGTCTCTCATGTGTCATGTGGTCTGGTGTCATGGCAGAGAAGGGCCCTCCTGTGTTAAGGCACCTAGTTAAAAACACCTTTACCTTTCCATTGGGCTCTCCCCCATTGATGGCAACCCCTCTCCTCTTTGCAAAGGTACACTTTACTGAAGGATAGCAATAATGGCAGTGTCCTTGCTGCCAGTAAAGCCATCTCTCAACATCCCTTTACTTGTGTGTTCTTTATAGATGCTTTCCCCTTGTCATTTTCGCATAGGATTAGCTATTGGGTCATACGAGTGACTCAACTTCTAGTGTCACACTTTTGTCTCTACCAACTTGATATGCATCATGTTGCTGCAGCTTATCTAGGATTTTGGGCAAGGTTAAAGGTATGCTTATCTAGAATTGCTGCAGCAACAAGCTAAGATTGCAAACCAGTAAGACTCACAAGCACATGAAACCTTTCGAGTAATTAAATGAAGGCCACGCGGACGGGGTGCATCTTCTTCCTCGTAGCTATTCCCATGAAAGAGAAGCAACCGAGGTGGTCTGCCATGGCAGCACTACCTTACAGAAGGCCTCTACCCCTTCTTCATCAAGCGAAGACAGCTCAACCAATCCTTGCTAATAGCAGCGGGAGATTGAAGAACCAGACTGAACAAGACTGCTAACTGCTTTACAAGCATAAAGCCAAATAGTGTTGCATCGATGGAACATGAACATGCCAATGTTGGATTGGAACTATCGAGGAATCAGCAAAGTAATGAAGGCTTTGCACTGAGGTTGCAGGCAATATGCTCGTGGATCCTACCAAGGGTGAAGACCTCAACTAGTTGGCAACGCTTGAAAAGAAGATGGAGAAAGCTGCTGATGTTGAATAAGGTGGCAGATTGTGAAGGCCAGAGGCACATGAGGTGATAGTGATTTCTACTTCTTTTCCATGCATCATGGGAATCATCCACAGTAGTCGCATTGCTGCAACAAAAGTTTGGAGAAGTTCTCAACCAGTATGAGAAATCCCACTGTAATTAACTACAGTATTACGTTCTTATACCAATCATTGCTTTCCTTCTCTCTCCCATCCAACCCATGTTCCAACAGTGATCACAATTCTTTGTCCAGTGAAAGCACTTCATTACTATGACAAGACCTCTCTGGTTTCATGCAGTGGGGAATTGTTCAAGCCAAGGGGTCATCATCTATCTCACAAGTTGGAGATGTTGAGAATTTCTTTTCCTTTTAGATTAACATCAAGAAGGTGAGCAAATTAAGAGTTAAACAGTCTGATCATTTAACTGCAATTGTTTTCAATGACAGCCAAACCACTTTGATGTAACTGAGAACCCAATCATTCAAATTACATGTGCTTCTTTCTAGCTTAGCTTTCCTTCTGCTGTTATTTCTTCTCCTTTCTCTTTCCTCCTTTATGAAAAGCAAGTAGTTCTAAGTAAAACTTAACCTCTCTCTCTCTCATATTTTAAATCATGGTAGAGAATTGACAGTTGCAGCCAATCCTTTTGCTCTAGTCAGAGCTCCTCTTTGGTGTTATCAATGTGACAATTAATGCTATAACAATAAATGAGTGCATTAATGTCTCTACAAATATGAATCGCTCCAACATTAAAAATTCTAGCAAAGTTGGGAGTTCCAACGACATGCAACTAAATAATTGTGTGTTGGCTTCTACAATCTTATGAAGTACAAGAGATGATTAAAGGTTTCTCAAGTAAGCTAATGGGTGATTGGTTAATCAGATTCAGATGGATACATTCTACCAGCACTTTACTGAAAATTTATGCTAATTAAATTTGATTCAAAGCCTGCATTTAATTGCACTGCTAATAAAATTTGATTCAAAGCCTGCATTTAATTGCACATAGTCTAGGATTTTATTAGTTTCACTTATTCACTACAAATGACAACTACAATTAGTTATCTAAAATATGACCATTAAACCATGTGACCAGGATGACGTGGATCCATTGAGATGATTTGGACATGAGGCTGTTGTCCACGTGGACTACTGAGGAGAGCATGTTGTGGGTTCACTCATCAATTTTGATCCAAGAAAAAAGATATATTAGAGGGATGATGGTTGTATCCTAATTTCGGTTGTTTAGAATCTTTTTTTTTTTAATAAATAATTTAAAATAGTAAAAAATATTTGATCATAATATAATTTTGAAATTGAATGAATTTTAATATATAAAATTATGAATGTCCTAATCATTTATTTAGTTGATACATTGAATAAGTACACGTTGTTTTTATGGATAATCTTTTATTTTCGTTTCTCTATTTTGATATAATCATTAATACATACTTAAGAGTGAATTGATTCGAGATCATATTTTCGAGTCCAATCCCATTCTCTCTTTTTCTCATGTCATTTAATTTGATTACTTTTTTATTTTCGTTTCTCCATTTTGATATAATCATTAATAGAGTCAATTGATTCGAGATCATATTTTCGGGTCCAATCCCATTTTCTCTTTTTCTCATGTCATTTAATTTGATTACTTGGTGGACTCCCCTATTCTTTAACAGAGACATTTATCTCATGATCAACTCAAATAGTCCTAAACAATCAACCAAAAAAGTTTTGATTGATTTAAAAAAAAAATCTGTAACCACTAGTTAAAACCGTTAATTCCAATTCCCAAAAGCCAATAATTGAAATTAAATTGCTCAAGCTGGTTCAATTTGGAATCGATGAATCGTTCGACCACGTTGATTCAAGTTCCAACCTAATTTAATTCTTATTCGAATTGTATTGATGAATGAAATGTTTGATCGACGAGAAAATGCCACCTAGACTACGCTACGTGGATAATGACCGGCTGAAATCCACGTAGACAACGTGGGTACTGCTCTGGTACACGAGAATTTGAGGAGGCGTCCTCTTTTACGCCCACTTCTGAAGGTGGGGGAAGAGTTGGAGGACACGACCTAATAAGTACACATGACTCACTTGCCCTACCTTCGACGTTACATATAAAGACTTCCTTCCATCCAATCACAACCCAAAAGGCAGCGGGCCCCGCCATGACATTGTTAATATAAAGCAAGAATATTTGAGGAGGAAAAAAAAAAGAAAAAAAGTTAAAAAAAGGAAAGGAAAAGAAGCGGTAGGATTCTTGTGGTTTAGACCACGCTCCATAAATACGCTCCTTCGAAAGGCATTAAACTATCGCTGGCCCCACCTCGGGTAGAAAAGGTAAAAGGCTTGACGCGTGGGAAAAGAAAATGTTACTCGAATTATTCCGATTGATGAGTAACCAACCAATCAAACCCATCGGAAGATAACACACCGAATCAACGGCCAGGATTAGTCGTTGGCGTAGTAGTTTGGGGTGTAAAAACTGGCGTAACTTTCTATCTGAGGTTACTCCGTCACGATCTGGTCACCGCTTTTGGTTGGTCTACCTTTTGTCGACACTTTAGCCCGTGGTGATGGTGCGACTACCGTCGGTGATAATAGAAACTCTTTCTCCCTCCCTTTTTCTTTTCTTCCTCTGTAGTATATGGTCGGAAGTGAGAGGGAGGCATCTGTGCCAACGAAGAAGTTGAAGGATCGAAGCTTTCTCTGAAAGGGAAAGGAGTGGAAGGGGTAGAGAGGGAGTCAAAGCTGGCATTTTCCCCTCTCTTCCTCGCCCATGCTCAGGTTTAAATGGTCATTCCACGGCTCTGAGATCGCCCATGCTCAGGTTTAAGGATCGAAGCTGAGATCTGAGTCGAGCTTCGAGTGGGAGAGTGGGGAAGGTGATGCTTTGGTGACAATGACGGTGGGCTCACCTTCTCTTGCCGCGGAGAGGAAGCACTGGTGGCTGAGCAACAGGAAGGTGAGTGTTGCGGCACTGCCGTGGTGCCTCTTCTCCTCTTGTAATGGCTTGCGGCTGATATACGTCGGGTGGTGGTGTTTCAGTGAACCGGGGCTCTGTTTCTCTCTTGCTTTTGGCTTTGTTGTTTGATGCGTCGAAGAGCAAGCATTTACTCTTTAGCTTTCTCTGCCATTTGTATCGGCCGAAGAGGAGCACGTCATAGTCATGTTCTCGATGTAATGCGGCCATTTTTCCGTTCGAACTACTTAAGAAGCATGAAACAGAGAGATGGATCGAAGTAGAAAAGATAGACTTGTTGTTTTCCTTCACTGGTACACATCAAAATCTAATCTTTGTCTCCGTTTTTGCGAGTCAGGTGGTCGACAAGAACCTCCGAGAAGCACGGGTTCTCATAGCGACGCAAGAGCAGTCAAATGTATCGAAGGCGGTGGGCCTCCTCGACGCCGCCCTCGCCCTCTCCCCGCGCCTCGAAGCCGCCCTCGAGCTCAAAGCCCGCTCTCTCCTCTTCCTCCGCCGCTTCCGCGAGGTGGCGGACATGCTCCAGGACTACATTCCAAGCCACAAGGCCGGCGGAGGCGGCGGGGACGATGGCTCCACCTCCTCACTCAGCGCCGGCGACCACTTCTCCATCGCCTCCTCAGCCCCTCTCAGCCGGGAGCGCGCCAACCTCCTCTCCCCTGGCCGGGAGCAGTCCGACGGTGACCGCTCCTTCCGGTGCTTCTCCGTCTCAGACCTCAAGCGCCGGCTCTTGGCCGGCCTCTTCAAGACATCCCAAGGGGAAGGCGAGTGGAGGTACGTTCACAGGCGGTCATCGGACCCATCCATTTTAAGCCCTTATACAAACAATGGTCAACCAAAATCAAGAAAAAAGTTCTTTGGATATGCTAACGAGCATATCTAATGAATTCAATATCCAACAACAAATTCATTTATTGGAAGAAGCAAAAGAGTGCTCAATTATAAGTTCTCTCCCTGAAATCTTCCACAACCTACATGTATTACATATATGTGGAAGCTTTGTAGGTCAGCCATTAGGTGAGGGCATGGATTTACTTGCCTACCTTTTCTCTCCACCAGTACGCAAACAAAAAATACGGAGGCAGCATTGTAATTGTAAGGATTAGTAGGTAATTTTCCCTGCATCCGCACGCAAACACTTGCTGTCCATTCTACTTCGTACTGAACCGGCCACTCGAGTTAAGCCGGACCGCACTGGTTTCTTTTAATCTTCTTGTCTTGGGAGTTGCCGTTGGATCTCGGTGATCTTACCGCTTGGGTTGGTGATCTCAGGTATTTGGTGCTCGGCCAAGCTTGTTGCCACCTCGGGATGATGGAGGACGCCATGGTCCTCCTCCAGACCAGCCGTCGCCTCGCCTCCGCAGCTTCTCGCCGCGAGTCCGTCTGCTGGTCCGACGACAGCTTTGACTCAGCGGCCGGCGAGGACGGCGGCGTGGCTGCCTTCCCTTTTTCTGAGTCGGAGTCGGCCTCCCAGCTCCTGGCTCACGTCAAGCTTATCCTCCGGAGGCGCGCGGCCGCGTTGGCTGCGCTGGACACCGGCCTGCCGGCCGAGGCCGTTCGACATTTCTCCAAGGTCCTCGACAGCCGTCGCGGCCTCCCCGGTAGCTTTGCCGCTGGCTGCCTCGTCGGCCGTGCCACCGCGTACCGCGCCATTGGCCGTCTTGCGGACGGCATCGCAGATTGCAACCGCGCGCTCGCCGTCGACCCTTCCTTCATCCCCGCCCTCAGAGCCCGCGCCGACCTCCTCGAGGCAGTCAACGCCCTCCCGGACTGCCTCCACGACCTCGAGCACTTGAAGCTCCTCTACGACGCCATTCTCCGCGACCGCAAGCTCTCCGAGCCGCCAAGGCGGCCAAACCATGACATTCGGTACCGCGACATTCCCGCCGATCTCCGTACACTCAATGCGCGTATTCAGCAGCTCCGAGGCCGCGTGGCAGCCGGCGAGGGGAACAACGTTGACTACTATGCGCTAATCGGCGTTCGACGCGGGTGCACGAGGCCGGAGTTGGTGCGGGCGCACTTGCTGTTGACGCTGAAGCATAAACCAGAGAAGGCAGTGGGATTCATGGACCGGTTGGAGTTGGCAGACGATCACCGGGATTTAGACACAATCCGGGATCAGGCAAGAATGTCTGCCTCGATCCTGTACAGGATGTTGCAGAAGGGGTACGCTATAATGGCAACGGTGATGGAGGAGGAGGCAGCCGGGAAGCAGAGAGCGAAAGAGGCATTGGCCAATGCAGCAGCTGCAGTAGCAAGCCAAGTCTCAGCACTGAGGACGGCGGAGAAGCCAAAAGCAGAAAGGAATGGTGAGGACACGGCAGTGGCAGCAACAGCGGCGGCTGCGGTGTTGCAGAGTGTGTTTTGCCGCGACATGACGGTGGTGGGGAGCATGCTGTCGCACAGGGCAATTCCGGTGAACGTCGGGGCACTGAGCTGCTGAAGGAGGAGGAGGATGGCGGGAATGAGATTCGAATTGTTGTCCACTAGTATCACTGTACAGCTGGGGGAAGATGTCATATGGAAATTTTGTTCGACTCTGTGGATCTTACACTGTTGTTAGATTTCTGGCACTCCTCTTCGATCTTGTGAATCCTAGTTGTGGTTAGCATGATCTATCAGATGTTTGTACAGCTTAATCTTGAGCTTCAATCAATGTCTAGTTCTTTATCCGCTGCTACTACTTTTCATCTTTGATATTTTGATGCTGTAACTTTTATAGTGTCAGAAGAGCAAAAGAATCTCTTTCTCAGCTTTTGGCAATGAAAAGAAATTTCAGATATAAAAGGGGGAAAAAAAAAGAAGGGTAAGCACAGTATTGTTTACAGTATACCAAAAGATTTTACTGCCAAAGTAGACAGTGAAGGACAGAAAATGGAAGTGTAGAGCATCTGCTGGCTGAGATTGTGAGCAACAAAACTAGTGAGAGCAATTTTTGCTCAAACTCACTGGCAAACAAAACCAAGTTAAAGGCTTCCATTAATGCAGACGCGATCATAGCATCACAGAACAAGAACTTATTCCCAGCAGCACAGAACTTTTGCTCAAAGCAGCTCGGCATCCGTACACCTACTCATTTTGCTTCGGCAGCAAGCTCTGGTCCCCAGAAAACTTCAACGTAATCTCTCTCTGTAACTTTATGTGGGTGCATCGAAGTGCCTTTGAGGAGGCGTCCATGAAGAGTCACATAAATGTGACATCACAAGTTTTATCCATTCTCTCACTCCTCCCACAAGCATGAACGAAGGATAACGTGATTCCTGCAGCTGATACGAAGCTTACAGAGAACACTTTCATTGTTTTCTTCTGATGCACAGGAGAGCACTGCCATTATTGCATGACAACTCACTGCAACACAGCTGCAACGATCCTCGGATTAATTTAATGGGGGGATTATAAGCGTCCATGGCGGCTAGGGTTCCGAGCACATGAGAGGTTGCAGGAGATACAACCGAGTCACATGTACCAGAGGTGATGCCACCTTCTGCATTGGCCTAATCCCGTCATTATGACGTGCTCGATCGCCATCCTCCACATGCTTCCCTGTCATGTCGTACCCTGTAATCCTGGTGTTCCACACCTTCTCCAACCTAAAACAATTTGGCTAGTAGGTGATCACGAAGCTAGTTTGAATATTTTGGAGTCGCTTGTTTGATGATTCTTGTGATGTAATCTAAGGAGACATGAGTAGCTTCTGATGAAAAGAGACGAAGATATGGATTTGACTATTATCTATCATAAGCCTATTGAATGTTTCACGATACAAAACTGCATGCGATGAAACCCGTGACAGTCTTGAATGCATGACTCAAACAAACACCTCAAGATTGCTCTCTACCGAGATAGAATCCAATGCAACTCCATGAAATGCATCTTAGCTTACGTCTGCATGGAGCTGCTGCTTCCCACGCCAATCCAAATACTCTGAGACTTCCATCAGTTGAATGGGACATGTGAAGGCCACTCACGCTCTTGTAGCCTTTGGGACCAACACCAAACACCTAGGCACCCTCACAGAATCCGCCATATGTTGAACCTGCAAAAGGTTTGTTCTATGTTTAGGATCATTACACAAGGAAGTCACCAATAACAACTGCGTGAAAAGCTCAAGCTTAGATTACTGTTTTACATGCAACAGTGGTTTGGCATCTGATTTGTGGAATAAACAACGAAGTCATACACACCTCAAAATAAGAGAAGATGATTAGTTTAAGAGCATAACATTCTTATATAAACCTCTCTCACTGGGTGTGATGATGAAAACGAGGTGAATCTATCTCAAATCCAATGCATCCGGAATTGTTTTGGAGTTTAGACTTTTATCTTTTGGCGAAATAAAAGGAGCACTCATAACCTTCAAAGTAAGCTCTACAAAAAGCTCCCGAGTCTGAGAATGAAGCTAAGGGATACCACAGAATGGGGAATAAGGTGCCAAAGGAATCAATGGAGAGGCTTTGTCGAGCTCCTCATGGTGTTGGAAGAAGAGGGGACACGACTCGATACGAGGGAGAGACGTACTCACACGTGATGGGTGCAAAAGACTGGTTTTGTGCATCAAAAGATGGATTAGAGAAAGGACTCCAAGTGGCCATCATGAGGGCTTGTGAGAGCTGGATGGCACGTGCGGAGAGGTCAGAGCCCACATGGGCACGAGTGAAGTATATGTTCATGGCAGCGAGTGGGGGGCTTGAGGAGTCTGTCGCACGTGCCATGTCAAAGTATGCACGCGTGGAGTAAGAGTGAAGTATATGTAATTAATTGTTTCCATCTCTATATTTTAAAAAAGCTATATTTAAATATACAAGAGTTAAATATTTAACTCTATTATTTTAATAAAATCTTTTTTTTATTTTTAATTTTATAAAATTATCTCTTTAACTTTCTATATAGGGATCTCAATGTTTCATTTTTGTAAATCCCAATGTAATTTTTGAAAATATAAGAATTGAGATATTAAAAGTAGTTAATTATAAGAGATAATATATAATTATCTCAGAAAGATTAAAAATAAACTTAATTTGATTAGAAGTGATCATAATGATGTGAGACTCCTAATACTAGGTTTTTTTTTTTCGTTGTGCATTTTGGTGCTGGTGTCTATTTAACTTAAACGACATATAATTTAATTTTTTTTATTTTCACTGTGGAAACACCTTTTTAAACCCCTAAAATTTATATGTACGAAAACTGATCCATTACCTTACAAAGTCAAAGATATAATAATCCAAAATGATCAAGTTAATGATATATCCATCTAATTATATATATAATATACATCCTTTTGATTTCCGTGTGAAACTAAATTAGGGTGTCATAATGTCTTTGTAATGTTGTGGGAAACAGAGTAAACTTCATTTGTAAATGATATATGCAGTAGACTCCATTGGCATTCTTAATCATGTCAAAACATATGATTCCATTTATACATTGCAACGCATTCAAAAATCAAGTTTCTACTCCAATATGCCTATTTCAACTATGTCACTATTTTCTTACAAGGATTTGATAACAACAAACATTTAAACAGATAAGAATTACTGGAAATTCAAAGAATTAAATTAAAAGGTGGTTGTATATATGGCCAAAATCAAAATTTGTACTTCCCTTCATTATTTTTGATAGATTGGTTCAAAATTATGGAGCTAGACGACTCGAAGCTTATAGTAATAAACAAATAAATGGAATTGATTATACCAACTTATATTTTTAAAAAAATATAATTCTTAGAGATGCATGGATATTCTAAGTAGCATGAAATATCTTAAAAGAATATTATCTAATATATTTATTCAAATCAAAATTTACTAAACCTTTTGGTAACAATGATTATATATAGTCTGTCAGTCTCCTCATAATCTCAATATAGTGATAAAAAAATTAATAATTTTAATTTGATAAAAATTAAAATAATTTTGTAAGTTATGAATAATTATACAACAAATAAATAGCTTTTATTGTCGAATGCTTGGTGGCAGAAATATCGAAGAAGAATTTCCTAAGGTAAACTTGTTAATTTGGAACCTGCGAAGTCTAATTGCCACTAATAAGTTAATTTTCATGGCACCATTGCATCTCATCTTTATCCGTATGGCACCTGCATGTCTTTCGATCTTGTATGTAAACAAACTTCTATCAAGTTGCACCACAAAATGTTTAATTATTATGATCAAGTACTTATGCAAGGGAATCATATTAAGCTCCTTCTTCATACACAATTTACTTTCCTCATCAAGCATGAGAGACGTCATAATACATACACGGATGTAGTCAACAGACCACTCGTAATTTTTTCCCTTACTGATGTCAAATTCTAGAGAGAGAGAGAGGAACATGTAGATGTGACTCCAAAGAAACATGCTATCCGAAAATCTTCGGCCACAAGACAAGACAAGAAAGACCAGTCATCATCCGGCGGATCGAAGATAAACCCATTGGATACCTGAAATTATTTAATTATGTGAAACTATTTAATTATAAGCGGCTAAATATATAACTTTATATTTGTTAGATTATGTAAAACTATTTAATTATATAATATATATTACGTATATGATTGAATTTTTCTTATAGTTATTGATCAATAAAAATTAATTAATTATGATATAATTTCTTAGGAGATGATCTTCATGGAGAAGCTCTTCTAATTATCATTATAAGCCATTTACTCTCGCTTATAAAAGGACATAACTTCGTAGGGATAAAATAATTAGTCATTGAAAGATTGTGGATCTTCTCTCATCTTCCCTTAATCCTCAATCTATCGTTCATAGTGGTTCAGTGAAAGATAAGAAGAGAGGAGAAAATAAGTTTAGTTCTCTTTGTAGGTCGACAATGTTATAATTTTTAGATCCAATGATGGTGCACTTACAAATCAAATAAAAGCTTTCTAAATAGTATTAAAAAACTACACATCATAAATTTGATTTATCATTATTTGATTTCAGTTTCTGGCATTAAAATTTTTTCCATAACAATAACATACTCATGGTTCTTATAATTACAATTGGTATCAAAACAATATTTTAAAATCAAATACTTTCAATTGTAAAAGTATTTTAGATTTATTTTATATTTAAATCTATTTATTAGTATACTTCGCTTGTGAATAGGTATTATCAGTTTTGATTTACGATACTTGAAAATTTTATTTATGTTGTCGATTTGCTTTTTATTTAGTCCATCATGTCGCTTGCTTGCGGGCGATGTGAAGTTTCTCATGTCTGATCAATGGACTACTATTAATAACTTGCTATATATGATAGTATTGTTAAGGGTGACAGCCTACGATGGTCGCTAGTTCAGTCGCAAGCAACAATTACATATGCAATGAAAGCATTATAGATTGTGACAATCAATCATTATCAAATGCACGATTGCATGTGTGTAGTAGCCTTACAGCAACCCTTGGTCACATGTAGCTATAGTAGAGTTGTTGCATGCAGTAACTGCAATAGTGCCATGGTTACAGCAATGCCATTTCGACATTTGCTAGTCGCGATCGACGTCAATCGGATGTCGTAGGCCAACGAATGTGTCAAGTGAAGGCATAGGCAAAAACATACTCCCGACGACCCTCATCATAGCCATTGGGTAGCATGTTTGCATAGCTACTTGTGGGTAAGATGGCACAGCACCACACGATACGTAAGTAAATGATCGTCACCCGCATTCATGGGCATGATATAATGTAGCAATGGTCGTAGCATAAGAATTAGAATTTTTTTAAAGAATAATTTACCCCTTAAAAAAAAAAAAATTTATTTCCCTAAATTTTACTTTTCAGTTTTATGTTGGGAAATATGGGGTGACATCACATGCGCAATAAAAGAATAGAAAAATAAAATCCCAGAATTCTCGCAGCAAAAGTATGTTTCATCGTTGTGCAAAAGTTGGCATGCAAAAACCCATGAAATCGACAAACTACGCGTAAGTGAATTACCTAGGGAGATCATATATCTCTGAAAACCTATAGATCTATGAGAGAGAATGAAGGAGGTTAATTGTCTAATAAGATAGGAGCTCCAACGGATATCTCATATTCGAACCTCTACTTATCGCAATGCCTACCATATGTGTGTGACCCTCTAGGTCTAATATCGAGCTAGCCGTAAGTCATACATGTCAGAATTCATTCTGGTTCAATGAATTATTATCTTTATAATAATTCACTCGACTCATCGATTGTGGACGTACTAGGCTACTACACCACAGTCCCCAGACGATACATGAGAATCCAATCCTTTGGTCCTATCTATCCTCAATTACCGTATACATATAGTTCATCATCTATCTAATATCTCAAAAATCATATACCGGATATGGTGTTATCAGGCCCCTACAGTTTCTAATTGAGTCTCGCTCTAATCGAATTCTCCTCGAGAACTCTTTCTCTCAATCCGAATGACACTAGCCAATGATTTGTCTGAGCAAGAACACATAAGATATTCCTCTCATGACACCGAGAGTGGATGATTCTCTATCGACACTTAATAACCCTTGTAAGGTTGGCTACCACTCCCGATGACCGATTATGCTAGATTTGGAATCTCCAGACCTATAAGTCTTGTATCAAAGAGTAGAGTACTCATATAAGACATCCTTGGTGTCTCAAATCTAAGGACCATATACAAACTGGGACGATGGAATCATTGTCTATCAATAAGGCATCATTAACAAACCAACATTTTGTGAGCGGATCAATCAGTGAACTAATTCTCCAATGAGCACCTACATTGTATCCCTAGTATCCCAACATGAGCAGCCATGAGACCAGTTGCATCTATCATGTGGATAGGTATACAACACACTAATCTGTCTGGTTATCTCTATTGAATCTCGAATTTTGATAATGAAACCAATCGATGTGTTTATGTTTTAATCTGCGTTTTGAGTGACGTAGGATGCTTTGATTAGGATGAGACAATTAAAGTAGGAAAAATCATGTTGTGCCGAAGGAAACATGTCAGAAGATTGGACGTCAAGCCGGAGGAACAGTCGACGTATTGACAGAAGGCTTCGGGCCGTGGATTCGGGCATCGGGCCAAGAAGAGCCGATATTACGCCAAGGATATCGGAGTTGCGGAGTCAACTGGCCGATTGTGCAATAGGCCGCAAGAGAGGACGATGCGCCGAAGAATCGGACGAAGCATCGAGGGACCAATGATATGCCGGACAACTTGATTAATGCTTAGTATTAATTGTTTAGATCGAAGTATGTTTTTACAAGTGCAGAATTAACTACGATAGCAAGACATGAAGCAAAATGAAGTCCCGAAGTCAAGGACGCGATTTCGTTGGGAGTTCGAGAGTTCGTCAGAAGTTCTAGCGGAACCATCTGAGAAGTCTCAGAGCTTGCCAGAGAAGCTCATCGAAACTTGCCAAGAAGATCATCGTGAAGTCTAGGAGCTTGTTGGTAGTTCGCCGGAACATCGCCGAGAGATCGTCGGAAGTTCGCCGGAAGAATAGACATAGGGACTTGTTTAGCTTAGCAAATGTCTTAGGATTTTATAGTTAACACGTAATTGTGATTGGATTTGGGCCAACCCAATTAGGGGCCAGCTAGGCCCATGTAAGGACTGTGTTGGGCCTAATGAGAGGCCCAAACAGTGCCCTAAGAAGTCTCACCGTCGTGGCACAGTCTTCGAGACTGTGTCAGGCGGTGGTACTACTAGTCTGGGCGGTTGTACTGCCCCTGGCAGGGTGCCAGGCGGTGGTACCACCCAACGCAGGCAGTGGTACCGCCCGTGCCCGGGGAACCCAGGATGACATATTTTTAGGCTCCAAGTTTCAATCAACTTGAAGTCTATAAATACCCCTCTCATCCCCGGTTAAAGTATACAAGCACAAAGAGTTTAAAAAGAAAGAAACCCTGCTAAAATCTTGTGTGATCTCCTCTCCCTCTTCTAAGTGTTAGAATAGTTTGAGAGAGGAGTGAGTGAGTGCTTGTAACGGTTATCTCCTAAACCCGGTAAAAGGAGAAGAGGGGTGTAAAAGGTGATTGATCTTCACCTATTGAAGGAAGACCGATAGTGGATGTCGGTAGCCTTGACGGAAGAGGAATCGGCAAAGTGGATGTAGGTCATGACGACCGAACCACTCTAAAATCTGGTTTACATTTCTTTGAGCAATTTACTTTAACTGCAAATCATCTTACTTGCTCACTACCCAACTGCCTTTAATACATTTACGAATACGTACGCTTTCAAGTTAAGTTTCCGAAATCGATTTTCGTCGAAATTAGATTTTATCGTACGAAGGTTTTTTGAATCGACGTAACTTTTACCGCTGCACTAATTCACCCCCCCTCTTAGTGCTAACCCTAATCCTAACAATCTCGATGTCCCTCTTGAGTAATCTATTACCGGGATTATTTAAGATATGTGTTTAAAGGCGAATCGATCTCATCACAATCTGATTCCCATTGTATAGATCAATGAACATCACAATATATTCATACAACATGTAATATAAAGTGATAAAATATCAAATAATAATAATAAGTAAAAAAACTACGTACCAAGTCACATATATTATCAATCACGTGATTGGCTTACAAGACACTTATGACCAACATTATGCCCTTCAAAAATCAGATATTTCTATTATATCATATAAAATTATAGTTTTGCCTTTTAGAAATTAATTTTTTTTAACTTATGTCCTTAATTATAAAATTGACTAACTTGATTTATTTTAATTAAATATTTTGATCATGATAATATTTTAATTGCTTGATTAGATTTAGATTCGATCAATCGATCAAATTTGGGAAGAGTCAAATTTTGATTAATTTTAAATTTTAATCAATTTTAATTTTAATGGGCCTAATTGAATATATGGTTTATGAGCCCAATTTAAATAATTCATTTATAGGCTTACCCAATTAAATGGGATTGACTGGTTTTTATGATTTTTTATAATTTTCTCATATGACATATTGATAACATTTTATAAATGATAATTGTAAATTTAAATATTATTCTTGTTTATTTGTTTAGTTATTCATATGTATATTTTTAAAATTATTAAATAATATTTATTTTTCATAAAAAGGAATGATTTATGATTTATCATGATTATAGTTATCATATGAGTTTTTTTATACTGATTAATATTTAATAATTATTATGATTATTATTTTATTTTATTAAACTATTTTAGCATAAATTAAATTAAAAAATTTTAGTAAATATTATTTATAACTCATATCCCTAAGTTTTATTTGATTGATAGCTACCAAAGTGTCCTAAGATGGTAGGCTTATAGAATATAAATTATAATAAATATTTTATCATTTGTAAGATATTTTAAATTATTATATTGGTCTTATAGTTATCAAAGTAGCCTAGATCAATAACCTATAAAATTATATCAAAGAGTGGGGCCTAAATGACACTAAAATTAATAATGACACACATAACTAAGAAATTTTGATAATCTCAAATGAAAATCTATTTTGAATAATTATGTGATATGGTACGATGATACTGTTATGAATATTTTTGTAGTTTAGGATTATATACACAAAGGTAACAATACTATTCCATAAGAATGATTTGAGTTTTCTAAAAATAATTTTATGTAAATACTAGATATGTCAATATTTTATGCAAAGGTGAAATTAAGATAATATCAATAGTTTAATATTTATTAAAAATTTAAATATTATTAATATTATATTAATTTATTATAGTGATATTTTCTTCGTTATTTTTTTATAAATATCTATATATTTTTTAAATTAAATTATTATAAATAATTGATCATATATAATTTACTTTGAGTGTGTTAGAGTTGATCAAGGTAGTTGAAAGAGTTACAAATATAACTATTAAAAGTTTTATGGAACAACTTATTGCGATAAATGATCGAAAAATATCTAAAAGACTCAATCTTATAATAATTACTAATAATATTTAGACTTCATTATAATCTATAACTAATGCATTGAAATATTTAAAGATCAATTTAAATTTATTGATAAGTCACCAGTTGACATATTAATGAAAAACTAACTAAAATTCAGTATAATTATATTTAAGAAATTCAAGATTATATCCTCAATATGGTTGATAAAACTCTAAACTCAAGAATATTGGGCATCAATATAATTGAGTTCCTTTTCGTATAATTCATTCTTAATTATACTTCTTTGACTCATTTAGAATTCACTATAATAAAATTAAGGATAAATAAAACTTAAATAAGCTAACTAGTAGTATATATGCATAGAAAGAATTAAAATTATAAAGCACTCAAGGAGTAGGTAACAATAAAAGAAAATTAAAATGTAAATCAACTGAGTTTATAAATATTATATTAATTCATAAAAGAAAAAACTTTATAGTAAAATGCTATTTCTATACTAAGAAAGGTTACATGAAAAAAGACTATAAGATTTTGGTTTGAAAAGAAGAGATATAAGTTTGATATTTGTATATTTCAAATCAAATATTACATAAGTCATTTTCTAATACTTGATGGATTGATTGTGACTCTTTAACTTATGTTACCAATAATAGAGATTTATTTTAATATGAAAACTAAAAGAGTATAAATTATTCATCGTTATAAAGAATCATCTTAAAATAAAAATGAAAGTAGTTGATATTTATCGCTTATGCTTAGAGATGATTCATATAATGTTATGTTTCTATAATTCTAAAATTTTAAGTTATTTATATAGAATTGTCAAGATATTATTTCTCTTTTGATGGAGGTAAACTCATCATGATTCAATAAAATTGAACTTTTAAATTTTGTATGATGATTTGTACAGAATTAATATGAATATTGAGTTTATAATAATTCTATAATTAAATATTATAATAAAATATAGTTTCATAAACTCTTGAGATTATATATGCTTGTATCTATTGGTCACTCAATATTTTTTATTTTAGTAGAGAAATACATCTTATCACCTTTATATATAAGATATGACTATATATATCTAACTCCTGTAAGATATCAAGCTATTGACATCTTTAGGTATATATAAACGAAGCCAAAAGACTATTAGATAGAACAGTTAAAATTATCAGATTTAATATGAGTGATAAATATGATATTTATGCTCAATATATTTTACCAAACATGTCACAATAAAATAAAATTATTAAAAAATAAAATCATACTCTTATAGATATGATTAGGAGTATGATGAATTATTCTACTATACTTGAGTCAATATAAGATGAAATTCTATGGACAATTACGTATATCTCAAATATAATTCATAGTAGGTCAATTTTATTAACTCTTTTTGAGTTACAAATATAAGAAAATCTGGGGCGACATCACATGCGTAGCAAAAAAAATAAAAATAAAAATCCTAATTTTTCAAAGATGTGATCGTCGTCGTACGAAAATTGGTGCGTAAAATCCATGAAACTTAAAACTACGTATATGAAAGATTGTGTTACCTAGGAAGATTGTATATCCATGAATTCCTGCAGACCGTGAACTCATTCTCTAATGAGCACCTGCACTATATCCCTAGTGTCCCCACACGAGCAACTATAAGACCAGTTGCATCTATCATATGAACAGGTATACAGCACACCAGTTTGTCTAGTTATCTCAATGTCCCTCTCGAGTAACCTATGACCAGGATTATTTAGGGTCTGTGTTTAAAGGTGAATCGGTCTCATTATCGTGGTCTCATCACGATCCGATTCCTATTGCACAGATCCAATGACATCACAATATATACATATGTATATGCAATAATCAATATTAAGTGATAAAATATCAAAATATAATAAGCAAAAAGATTGCATGTCAAGTCAATCACATATGCTATCACTTACGTGATTGGCTTACACGGCACTTATGACTAGCAACAAATGGGTAAAAAATCTAACTTAAGACATTTACATATTTAGGATTATCCTAAAGAGATAAAGATCTTTAATTCGTATGAAAGGAATTTGAATTTGAGGACTATTTTTATGTATTTTATTATTTATCAAAAAAATTTTAAAAGGGTGTAAATTTTATTTTTCTAATCATAATACAATGATTATTAAATATGATAATATAAGATTCTTAAAAAATAACAAATCAGTGAGTAAAAATCTAAAAATTTAATCTTGATATTAAGAAAATATAGGTTGATATTTTTTTTAAGAGATTGTTATTCTCTAAATCACTAAGAGAATTGATAAGGATAAATAACAAAATAACATTGATAAACTTACACATAATATTGATATCATTGCTAATAACCTTATAGAATGACCACAACTAATAATTTTGAGAAGACATCAAAGGGAAAGGAGACTTGTTATTTCTAATTATTATGTGATATATCTACAATAATCATATTATGAATCAAGAGGATCTCTCATTATTTTCATAAGTTATGAAAAGTAATGATTTTAAAAAGTAATATGACATAATAAAAGAAGAGTTAAAATCAATGGATTAGAATGGTATCTAATAACTCGTCGAATTACCCAATAATTATAAAAGAGTATTATATAAATATGACTTAAAGAATAATATTAAATAATATAACGACTAGACTTATGGTCAAAGTTTTTACTCATAAAGAATCATAGACTATAACAAGATATTTTTTTTACTTTTTAAATAGATTTGTTAAAAATCATCATCACTTTAATGGCTTATTATGATTTTGAGATACAATATATAGATATAAAAATCAGTTTTCTAAGTAGAGATCTAGACTTATATGAATTAACCTAAACAATTCATAGAGAAAATAAAAGAAATATAAAATTTGGTATGTAAATTTAGGAAATCTATTTATAACTTTAAACAAGTCTCTAGATAATGGTATATACAATTTTATATATCATTATTTTATTTAGATTTAAGAAAAATACTATTAATCATTAGCTTATTATATTAGTATATATGATGATAATATTTTGCTTGCCAATAATGATATTAGTTTATTATACCGAATCATGAAATTTTTCACCAAGAATTTTAATATAGTTGATATGAATAATGCATCTTATGTTATTGGCACTAAGATATTTAGGGATAAATTTTAAGAATTACTATGATCATCTCAGAAAGGGTATATTGATCAAGGCTTAAAGACATTTAATATATAATTTTGTTCAACAAATGACAAAAGTAAAAATTTTAGTCACAACAAAGTATTTTTTAAATGACTTAAAAAATAAATAAATAAATATTCTTTATATATGTACAATTGGAAGTCTATTACATTTTCAAGTCTATACCAAACTGTATATTAATTTTATAGTCAGAATAGTGAATATATATTAAAGTTACTAATGAATGAAATATTAAATGACTATAAGAAAATTGATAAGATATCTAAAAGGGATAAATGATTATATACTCACATATATGAAATTTAGTCAACTCAAAATAATGATATTTTCATATGTTGATTCTTTAAATTGCCTCAAGAAAGTCTACTTTGTATTTTATATTTATATTAGTTACGATGGTAATTTATAGAAAAAAGTAAAATAATATATTATTTTATTATAAATAATATAAGCTAATTTTGTGGTATACTTTGAGACTACTGATCAAGTTTTACAACTGTGAAATTTTATCTCAGGACTTGGTATTGTCAAACTTAATTGCCAAGTCGCTAGGGTTACTTTGTGACATATCACAATAGTTTTTTTCTTTAAGAATAGTAAGTACTTTAGTAGTTCTATGCATTATGATAAAAAATACTTGATGGTTAGATAAATAGTTTAAAAATAATCAATATTAATTAAGAACTTAAATTCTACTGTATTGATTGTTGATCCATTTACTAAAGCCTTATATCGAAGTATTTATAGGAACATATTTTTATGATTTGATTTATGAGCAAATCATAAAAAATATGATGATGCATATTTTAGTGGACATTATAATTAATATTCTTATTTATGTAATTAAACTTATTTGTTATATATATATATATATTATGGTTGAATAAATGGATCAAGTAAGAGAATGTTATATTATGTGGTACTATCTAATTAGATAAGATATATTATAGATATGATTTGATTTTGATTATAATTATCGACTAATAGAAATGAAGTCTAATTACGATAAATTTTTTTAGGATGTGACCTTGATAGGAGGGACTCGCTTAATTACCATTATATACATATAAAAGGTTAGGATATCCTAAGGATAAAATAATCAGTTATTAAGAGATTATAGATCTTCTTTAATCTCAACTTAATCTTCAATTCATCGCTCATAATGATCCTATGAATGATAGAAAGAAGTGAGAAAGAAGTCTACTTCTCTTTGCATGTCAGTAATATTATAATTTTCAAATCTGATGATAGTACACTTACAAATCATATAAATATTTTCTAAATGATATCAAAAAATATACATCGTAAATTTAATATATTATTATTTGATTTTAGTTTCCAGCATTAAAATTTTTCATATAACAATAGCATAATCATGATTTTTATACTTAATATATTAACATCTTAGCTTTTTATACTTAACATCTTAGTTTACTTCATTAATCTAGATTTAACTCAAGCTCTACCCATCTGCCTCACTCAGATGATCGTGCGATATCTAACAAGCTTAAGCTGTAATGAAACAACTCCAACATATATGAATTCTAATTTATTTTAAAAGTACCTATACATATATGTATATAATATAATTGTTGCGTTTGCTCATTAGTTGTCAAATCAACACTGTTTGATTCATAATCTACTACGGAGGTCTGCAACCACTAATTAATGAAGCTGGTTGATCTCTTTGTTCTGTGTTAATTATGCAAATGAGATATAGTTGTCCATCTTTTTCAGCACCCATTTCATGATGCGAGTGAGGACACACAATTAAATCTTATCTCAATCAACGATATGCTTTACTTAGTAGGCATACACCAATAGATTTAACTAAAAAAAAGTTTGATTAGACTATGTGTGTTATCTAATATTTTTTTTATTTAATCATTTGATTCATTTATGTATTAATAGAAAAATATTTATCTAATCATGACTTGACACGTGATAACATGATACAAAGGGTTTAGTAAACTATTAAATTGTGTAGATATCAATCCTATACCCTAGAATATTTCCTTCGCTAAAAAAGTCTACTAGGATATCATAATCATAATCAATTACTATCTATTTAAAATTTTTATTTTGATTGATTAGAGCATACGAGGGATCGCATTGGTATCCCTACTCAACCTTGGTCTTTGTGCAACTTGACATCCGATCGAATTCTTAAGATTTTCTTAGCTCCACTCAAGGTCCTTGCACACATAAATTTTAAGCAAATTAAGTTGATTTAGACATCACTCACATCCACCGCGACATGTATAAATATTTATTTAATTGTAAATGTTTGGTGTACATGTTATGTTTTATCATAACGGATGAATGATAAGAGTAAAATTAACGAAAAATGATGCTTGGATTGAGTCAAACTCGTGTCCGACTTCAAATGGGCATGAATCATCAACGTGATTCGTGGCTTTTCAGTGAACCAGACAATCTAATCTTAGGGGCAATACAATGTCACAAACATGTAAGGAAACTGAATTGGGGACGGCCAATGGGACGATCTTTGTGGTTGCTTTCAGCCTAATCAGCATGAGACTTTTTTGGTGGCGAAATATTCATGAAGACGACAACAACGGCCCTACTAACAACAAGAAGAAGAAGAAGAAGTCGTCAAGTACCGAATGATAGAAAATGAAATGACAGAAAGTGAGAAAGTTACATGCGATGGACTGATCCCCAAAAAGTGAAGGGATCATAAATGCACACAAAGGTCCCACGACATGCGTATGCTACTCGAACTCTTGAGAGATCATTAATAGTGGTATTTTTTGGATACACATGCATGTCGACATTATTTAGTAAAGAGAAGAATGAGAGGAAAAAGGATTTTTGCTGTGGAATAATCCAAGTTGCTCTCGTTATTTGATCATATGAAAGGTGTATTCGAGGCAAGTAGTAAGTCATAAAGTTAGAAGAGGAAATAATCTGATGTTTTCTTTGATTTGTTCCTCGTAATAGTTGATTCTAATGAACGATAGAGTGTCTGCGTTGATGCAATGAATGCCACTCGAAGAGTGTGGCGATAGTTGCATGACTTTTTGTTGCGGACGGAGCAAATAAGGGAGCCAAAATGAGCCAAGTAGACATAGCAAATCCATCACGTAAACCAAACCACAGCGGATGCAGGTCTTGGCATGAGATGGCAGCTAACATGACTGTGCGTGTGTGTGTGTGTGTGTGCGCGTGTGCTGCTTCTCTAAGCTCTCAGCCATGCACAAGCAGTAGTAGGAACCTTCCTGATGCCGTCGTGGCGTTCGAGACGGACAACGACGCGAACCAAAACGCTGCCGGATGCAGTAATGGCGCTTCGACAGCCACGGCTCCGCGAGAAGTGCGCGTGATGGAAAGGTGACAACGCACGAGGAGGTTCTGGGAGGTGTGGTGGAGCAGAGAAGCCATCACGGCGGTGGAGACTGCAACGAGCGAGAGAGAGAAGCCCTACCAATCAGGGAACAGTGGAAAATTCTGGTGGCCGGGGGTGCAGGTCGGACGTCTACGTCTCCATTGCTCCGACTCTTATCACCCACATGCCTTTGTAATCAAACGCACCATCACAAAAGCAATAATCACGTATTGCCATCCAAAGCCTAGAAGCGTATACCCTTCTTGTGAGCAGGACCAGTCGTCGATCGGAATCGTCGTAACGTGTTAGCTTAAATCGTGAGTCGAGTCGAGCCTTAAGGGACAACCCGAGGTATCATCAGTCCACGCAACCCCCAGGATCGTTCACCGAGTCGTATCAAACATACATAAGCTTTCGGGAGAAGTGATTAAGATTTCCAATCTTTTGTTTTTTCTTTTTATTAGATTTTACTGCAGAAAGATAGGATATATATATTCTCCATTCTCGGAACAATACAAATCCTCCTAAAATGAGTTGTGTATGTCTTAATTCGACTGAAAGTCTTGTAGCTACAGTACAAGTAAATGCCGCCATCATGTACATGGCTAGGGTTTAATGTATCCGACAAGATATGGGCTAGTTTTTGTCATGACTTCAATGGACTACAGTCTCAATTTTGCCAAACACAAAGGTCCATTTGCTTGCAGTGTTTATTTGGTGAAGTGGCATATTTCCAATTGCTGTTTCATTCAGACAAAAGCGTATTGTGGGGTCAATTTATCGTTTGATTTGTACTCGAGACGATAATGTTCTCCGATCGGGAGTACTGTATTCGCAGACACTGATGTGGATAATATAGTATAATATGTGATCTTCATTTGTGTCATCCAATTTGTAAATTTATGACCAAAATGAAAAATCCGACTTGCTTATGATTGATTACGTTTGCCTCCTTAGATATATTATAAAATACAAAACATGATTGAATTTTTTTTAATATTTAATGGGTTATAAAGACGGCTGATAATAAGTAAATTATGGCCAAAATGTATACTGATTTTAAGCTAGCTAATAAAGAAAAAGGTTACTTGGAACCAAGGTCCGTCATATCGTATCATATCGGAGTTTCGACCCAGGCTCGGTACGGTACGGGTATACTGAGCGGTACACCCTAATTATATATTTTTTTTTCATACTATAACAGTGCTACAGTATATCACTATAGTACTATAGTAATGCTATAATATAATACTGTAGCACTGTAACGGTATCAGGCGATCCGCGTACCGATAATCTATCGGACCGGTACGTATCGCTCGTATCGGGCGGTACGCTTCAGTATAACAGGTCTTGCTTGGAACAAATTTTATATGTGATACATATTCTGCAATTACGATATAAATAAGTCATAAATTTGAAAGCAACAGCATCTTATCATAATAACAATTATGATAAGATTAGTTATGCAGTTTATATTTATAATTATCGATGTGTCATTATATGATTAGTTATGCAGTTTACATTTATATCAAATCTCTCTCTCTCACTGTCTCTTTTTACAAATGATAAGTAATGAAGATGAGAATTTGATCTTAAAAACTTTTGATAAACACACACATATATTGATGCATATCATTTTTCTTTACACGATTAGGATGTCATTTTAGTATAATAAGAAAATAAGTCATAAGCTTTTCCATCTACACCAAAACATAATCCATTTGTCATCGAGGGTTTCGTTATGAATTAGCTATACACAATTTGACATGAAATCATCACCACGATAGCGATCTCATCTAGAAACATACATGTAAAGTTGGCACCATTAATTCCTTAATGCCATCATTATCGTTCGACACGGGTCGAGCATGCCATTGATTTCCGTGTCCCCCCTTTTGTCTTTTTCTCGATTAATTTCCAACCATATGTTCATAATTTACATGACCCCATTTAAAGCTAAACCGGTCTTAAACAAAATCTGTACTTCAGCTATTATCCATCACAACAGGTGGGAGAATACTTTGTACAATCCACATAAAATTTTGATAGCCATGGTCTAATGTTAGGATAGTTAAAACGTAGAATGGACGGTTTGTATACGTATTAATGGATCATCAGTTTGTTGTCATCTGCATCTGCACATCCCCACACTATCTATCTTTTGAGTGGACATGCATCCCAAGATATAATTTATTTACCACGTGACGGTCGTGCGCCAATCAGTAAGACCACAATAGATTCGGTGTGGTGTTCATGGAAGGAGTTATATATTCATCTATCCAGACTTGTCACAGAGAGAGAGAGAGAGAGAGAGAGGTGACAGACAAATGGTGGCAAAGGGAGGAGTCGGAAAGGAGAAAGAGTAGCAACGTGGTGGACTGGAAGTCCGTGAGGCGCGTACGGCGCCAAGGATCGCGCCACGACAACCCCCAGAGACACGATGCACACGTGGCCCTCTTCCCAACCTCGCGTTTCCTTCCCCTTCCCCATCTCTGTCAGTGTCTGCCTCAAACCCACTCCCACTTTTAATTTTCCCCTCCCATTTCTCCTTCTCTCTGTCATTCACGCACCCACACTGCAACAGTGCCAACAGTGTCCAGCTTTCTACTATATAGAGTCCACACAGTGATCTCCCTCCTCGCTGCTGCTTGTCTCCGACTGTCGGGAGAGTCGAAGATGGGGAGAGCCCCATGCTGTGAGAAGGTGGGGCTGAAGAAGGGGAGATGGACAGCGGAAGAGGACGAGATCCTGGCCAAGTACATTGTTGCCAATGGAGAAGGGTCTTGGAGGTCACTGCCCAAGAATGCAGGTAAACGGAGCTCTAATGCACTTCTTCCTCCTCCGACATGAGATGGTGTCTGATCTGCTCCTTGTTTCTTGTCCATGGGGATCTGAAGGGCTGTTGAGGTGTGGGAAGAGCTGCAGGCTCAGGTGGATAAACTACCTCAGATCGGACCTGAAGAGAGGTAACATCACCAAAGAGGAGGAGGCGGTCATCATCAAGCTGCACGCCACACTCGGAAACAGGTAAACCATTTCTAGTCCTTTTGATCTCCCACTGCGGCTCCGTTCATCATCGTCTTGTCATTTTGCATTAAGTACTTCAAGATGTTCTCGGTGCCGTCGGACGCATAGGAAGTAGAAAGCGAGCGTCGGGGACCCGTGCAGTCGCTTTGTCTCTGCAAACTAGTACTGACCGATTCCATATTTTGGACACCGGCAAATGGTGCCGCACTTTGATTCAGACAGCGCGTGGTTCACATGATGATTATTTTTCTTTACCTTGAGTTCGAAATAGATTTGCGATAGCGCACCGATCCGTGGTGTACACACGGAGTGTTCTTCTTCGTCTGCCTCTGTCTTCCTCCTTTTTCGTGCGTGCGCCTGCTCTCACATGCGCATCGCACTTTGCTCGCCTCATGTCCCGGGGTGGGTGGGGCCCGCCGTGGTGCATTCTGTGATACGCCTGGGTGTCTCTGGGGTAGCACCCGTCCGCTTTGTTGGGTAAACGAAACAACGACATGGTCTCTTCACCACCATCTATCTGCTGATCTGTACAACCAAAAGTCAAAAGGACAATGTGTTCAGATGGCAGCGAAGAGACCACAGAACTATAGTTATGCTTACAAATTATGCTCTTAATTAGATATCACTCCTCTTCACTTATAGGTTGGCCTTCTCGACGATAAAGAAAATATTATTTAATTAAGACGTCTAGTTGAGCTAATTAATTAGGTCAACATGAAGCGAAGTACGCTGACAGCGAAAATTAACCGTCGAAATATAACCTGATGCAAGTAATTACTGCTGTGATGTGATGTTTATCATCGAGGGAAAGCTCGCCCATTGATTTCGTCTCAACTGTTTCAGTAGAAGCATGTGACTGCATTAAATCTGACCTGAAACAATGGCTGATGCGTCCATGAAATCCTTGCTCGTATCATTGCAGGTGGTCCCTCATAGCTGGTCATCTCCCGGGACGAACGGACAACGAGATCAAGAACTACTGGAACTCACACCTCAGCAGGAGGATCGACAGCTTCCGGAGGCTCGGGCTGGACGGCGGCGATGCCGCGGTCCTGGACCTCAGCACGCTCCCTGGCGCGGGCAAGCGGCGGGGCGGCCGGACGAGCCGGTCGGCTGCGAGGAAGAACACCATCGGTGGTGCTGTCGGAAGACGGCAGCAGCAGCAAGGCGTGGTTGTGAGTCCTCCGGTTTCGTTGGTGCAGAGTGACCACAGCGTGGTTTTGGATCCCGATCAGAACCAAGCCAGCAGTGTTACCAACGAAGGGCTTGTGGATGCCTACGAGGAGATGGCGAGCGAGCTCCTCTGCTGCACGAGCCCCATGGACGGTCGGCTCTGGTGCACAGATGCTGAGATGGAGCACGTGCTGCTCGGTCCAAGAGAGGAGAGCATGGCCGGGTGGGGTCGGTCCCGTGAGGGGGACGGCGGGGTCATGACCTCAGGTGAGGAGAGAGGGGGTCTGGTCCCTGTGACAAGTGCGCAGGAGGAAGGTGGCGCCACAGGCTTGGGTGTGGAGAGGGGACCCGAGTTGGTGACCAAAGGTGAGGAGGAGGTGGGCTCATCTTCATCCCAAGCGGAGAAGCTCTTGGACTGGGACTTGGAGGACATGGAGGCCAAGCTATGGGATGAAGCAGGGGATATGTGGTGGCACAGTGAGCACCAGGACTTAGGCCTGCATGGCTTCGACGACGGTGGATACCAAGAGGAGCCATTGGATAGCTGGCTCATCTTCTCAGGCACTTCACTTGGTGATATCACTGCTCTTGGTTGGTAGAAAGTGACATGGTAGGAACCCATGTACAGGCATAAGAAACCTGACGGCTCGTGGCATGCATGTAGGAGTGCCATAAAGAATGCTTATTGTCCTGTACCTATTTAGACAGGATCTCTGTGGCTTGTCCTTCTGGGATTCCTTCCTCCTTTCCAAATAAGAAAAGAGTCTCAGAACCTTGCAAATCTTCATGAGACAATCCTCTTGTGTGCAAAAGTTGCCTTTTGTTCTGTTTTCTAGGTTTTCTTCTCAGGTGCCAACCAGTTTCTTCTTGCTAACAGACACATGAAGTTCCAAGATAGTATGCTTTCAATAAGCTGCTAATACATTAAAAAAAAGGTCAAAGAAAAATCTCTTCTCTGGAATCTGTTCAGCTTAATCTGCATTGAGTTGATCAGTGTTTTTGCTCCCTGATCTTTACAGAGCACATTATATGCATAGAGCTTTTGGATGAAGCAACTTATCCGTCTTTCAAAGTGATCTAACAATGATCGACTTTTTCTTTGAGCAAGAAAACACATCAATAATGTTGGCATGTCTGTCAAATTAGCAGAATTCAAATGTATACAACTACTGGCCAGATTAATGGTATATAAAACATCAAGAAGTACTATAAGTGGACAGAAGAGGAAAAAAAACAAAGGATTAGTGTTTCGACTAAAGCATAGATAGGACTGAAGTGTTGTCTCCTTTTTTATACTTCTGGTGCATGTAAGTTTAACAGGACTCAATTAATTAATCAATGATGAATCTGGAGGGAGAAATAGAGCTGTCCAGTGGAGAGAATCTTTCTCTTGGAAAAGCATGCATACCACAGCCGGCACAGAACCCAATTATTTAGGCTGTGTGGTTGGCTTTTAGCTATTAAAGATTTGCTGGTCTTTTGGCTAAAGAGACTTCGAGAGTGACAAGGAGTAGCAGGGCAAAAAGCTTTCTTTTACTTCGGTTCCCATTGCCTGGACATGCAGCAGCTGAATACTCTCGTTGAGCGAGTCACGATTGTAATGAATCATGCAACATGTAACTCAAGTTGCAATATAAATGCCAACGTACTCTGTTTACAAAGATATAACTGCGTTCATCGATCACAGTAGAAAAAGGAGTAGAGAGAGAAAGATTCGTCTTTCCTTCGTCTGTTTTCTTGTCCTTTTGATCCTGACGCTGCGACAAAAATGAGAAGGGTTTCTTGTAGAACGAGACAACGAGGGCGACAGACGAAAGAGACGTGCCTGAGACGCTCAGCTTACAACAGCTGATCTCTTCCTCACATCTCCTTTGTCTTGCACAGCAGCGAAAGCAGCATCATCTGCAGCCCTCACCAACCTCTCACTGTATCTCTGTACTAAAAATACAGTGAGAGGGGCTGCAGATGATGCTGCTTTCGCTGCTGTGCAAGCCTAAGGAGATGCGAGGAAGAGATCAGCTGCTGTGAATATGATGAGCAGAAGAAGGACATCATTTTCCCATGCTTTGCAAGGAGATGTGAGGAAGAGATCAGCTGCTGTGAATATGATATGATGGGCAGAAGAAGGACATCATTTTCCCATGCTTTGGGGGATTCCTGCGAATGCATTTAGGAGTTGCACGTCCTGAGTAGCTCAGTCACACTTAGAAAGAGGAGCAGAGATTGTTCTGATTGAGCTTTCTACAGTTGAATTCTGACTCCTAATTTTTGTTTATCTTAGATTGAAAAAAGACTGATTCAGATAAATTGATTTAAGATTTCTAATCGATATTGCATCTGAGAAATCATGTATTAGATAAAGAGATGAGGCAGAGACTTAGTCTCATATTTAAATTGTCTGATCAATTTGTCTTAGGCGATTAGATGTCACTAATAGGCAAATGAAAGGTTACTCCAATGATCATAGTAATTTGTGTACATACTTTTGTGTGATTATTTGGTTAGTTTATGCATTCATTATGTACAATATATGATCCTGGTAATAATGTTTCTTTTTGCATTGTATCCCTGTTCACTTCCAATCTAACCCTGCCTACAGATTAAGATGGAGGATCCATATCTGATGTTTTTTACTTCAGAGATTGAATCATAAGTAAATTTTACCTCCACAAACAACACAACCTATCACTCCAGCAGATGAAGGAATCACTTTCTCATGGGAGATCTATCTTAATTTCTTTCATAGAGAAAATTGGAGCACAAGCAAAGTCTACTTCCAGGACCAGATTAAAGACATCAAACAAGCCACAAGACACAGGTCATTTCAGGGATATGTGCAACAATTGTTAGGGTTTCAATTGCAAAATTTATGGCACACTGGGGAATGCAGCTGAGTGTGTTTTCAATAACTTCATTATGCAGTGAAGATCGACTGTGAGGCTACAAGCAACCAAAGTAGGTTATCGGTAGACAAACATTGACAAGAAACTTGTGCTTGATGTTGCAATCACTAGCTGCTATGTAGTGATTTCATATTTAGCCTGTTTGACTTCATGTCAGTGAAGGAACTGCATAGAACTGGTTTCTTGGCCTTTGATATACTTCCTGAGAAAGAACACCGTACTTATTTGCCGCTCCCTTACAGATGGAAATCTTCTAAAAAGATTTTAACCAAGGATACTGAAAAGAGGGTAGCTATTTAGATCAGTGAAAAGTTTGCTAACTTCTATACATCTTTTGACTGAAGACCATTATCTCCAATGTCATCAATAAGAAATAAGTAGATTGAAAATAAATGTGTCAATGACCAGTAAAAAGTAAGCCATCTAACTTGCATACTTTCAGAGATGAGGGCAACAGAGAGTAATTGCTCATCAAACCAAAAATTATTTGTATGAGAAATAAAGAAGAAATTGATCTGCTTACAAGGAGACATCCTAGAACTCATCCCTGAAAAAGGAAGCAGGTTTCCAGGGTTCCTCAGATTTAGTTGAGTCCGCAATTTGTTCGATATCAAATTTGGAGCACTTGCCTTATGAGATTTCAAATGCATCTGCTTATGATATGCACTCCTCTCTCTCAATGAGGATATCAGAAAGCTAATCAACCTATGCATCATTTCAGTAGGTTTCTTCCACTTTGTGATCAAAATGTAGATTAGCTTAGACATATCTTTCAAGAAACAACATAGGACACATTAACAGTTACCATCAGATCTTTTCCCTACTTATCCAAGGAAATCCCACAATCTTGTCTTAGCTCAAAGGTCTCCAGATCACAGTATTACTACAATAGAGCTCTTTAAGTTGATGAGATTATTTAATCAACCAAATTTGATGACATCTAATGCTCCAGATCATTAAGGTTGTGGAACTCTATTGAAGCCCCCTAACTTTAAAAAAAGACATGATTTTGAATGTTTGAAAACATGTTTCAATTTTAACATCAGAAAGCAAGAAGCAAATGGTGATATCATCAGATGCAGCTATCAATTTTAAAATACTCCAAGAAAATTGAAACTTTAGACAACATTGTTAAAAGTTTAAAATTTCGCTTACATTAGATCTTCAATTACTCGATATAATGCCATTAAGCTAATAGATAAGATTGCTGTTAATAGTCTTTGATTAGATGAGAGTTTTAGGGAACACAAAGAATAATATGTAATAAACACATAATTATATGGTTTGATTCCGAATAAAAGTGCCAACCAAAAACAGCTCCATTGTATATAGACATATAAAGATAGAAGTTACCACACGCGCCATTCCCTCCCCCGCCGCCTCTCTCACCAACCGTGGATGAGCTCCGAGCACTTGATCTTGATCCACCGGAACCCCTTGCGGATCGACGACTTCACCTTGCCCTCCACCGCGTACGCCTTGTACCTTGCCACCCGCCGCCGCCGCTTCATCTCCGGATCGCCGAAGCACCACGCGCTCGACCTCGACGACGACGACGAGACGCCGCGCCGGGGCGGGGCGAAAGGCGGATCGGGGGACCGGCGCCGAGATGAGGGTACGTTACCCTTCACTCTCTCCAGACTGCGGTCGTCAGGGCCAGCGCCGGCGCCGTAGACCGGGAACTCGTTGCGGTAGCCGCCGTCGTAGGGGCGTCGGCCGCCGTTGTAGTCGGCGTCGGAATACCGGAGCTCGTTCCGGTACCTCCGGTCGAAGTCGCCCATCTCCAGTCGGAGAGGAGGCGAGAGGGGAAACGATGAAGCGCTTTAGAGAGAGGGAGGAGGCGATAGGGGAGGTTGGAGATTTGGTTCAAAAATGCTATACTTAAGAGACAGAGGTGGCGATGACTATTTATAGCTCCTCCGTTGAATGGTGGGGAAAGGAGTTAGTTTCTTTTATTTTTTCGTTAGTCGTAATGCATTTAAATTTGGGAGATTTTCGAAAAAAATCCCTTTTTTATTTTCCAAAAGATGTCTCTGTTTTCTTTGTTTTTTCTTTTGTATTTTTCTTCCCCACCCAATGTCGCCGCCCCCACTTCCATGGTAAGGTCCATCCTCTTTTGAGTGGCACTCTTTCTTATTTTGTCGTACTCATCGTCTTCTTGCTACATCTTTCTCGTTTATCTTACTTATCGTATACACTCTTGTAATGTTAAGAGCAAGATCTTTATGTGTCATTTTTCATCCATCATCTTTGCCCAATGAAATAACACAGACGGGTGTTGCATAGTGACAACGAAACCTTATGGTGGATAGATCTCACGTCTGAATCCACTTAGTACTAGGCTACTTAGTGCAGCATCATATCATCAGGTGAATACACCTTAATGGATGGAGAAATTATGGCAGATAAGGTAAGTCTTACGTGCTAGAAAAAAAAATAAAAATCAATCGATAAAAATTGTCTTTCCATAAAAATTAGCATTGTTTATGTAATTTCTGAATTTGTATGAATCTTATTTCATCATTGACAATCATATTATTATTAGTTTTCATCAATATTCCTTTTCAAACAAATCCTATAAAACATATCCACAAATTACTGAAAGAAATAATGTTATATATATATATATATATATATATAACATTATTTCTTTCAGTAATTTGTGGATATGTTTTATAGGATTTGTTTGAAAAGGAATATTGATGAAAACTAATAATAATATGATTGTCAATGATGAAATAAGATTCATACAAATTCAGAAATTACATAAACAATGCTAATTTTTATGGAAAGACAATTTTTATCGATTGATTTTTATTTTTTTTTCTAGCACGTAAGACTTACCTTATCTGCCATAATTTCTCCATCCATTAAGGTGTATTCACCTGATGATATGATGCTGCACTAAGTAGCCTAGTACTAAGTGGATTCAGACGTGAGATCTATCAATTCTATAATGTTATACTAACCATAAGCATGGAATGCTAATTCTATTATTTCAATCTTCACTAAATCATTATTATTTCATAAGAATAAACATAAAACCTGTCAATTTCCATAACGAGGAAGCAAATCCAAATTGATGGGCAGATATCTCCACCATTCATTTCAAGATGGTTGAGAAGTAATGTGACAAACGAATTGTAAGACTCATCAATCATGTTGATTAGAGAAGATACAGACAAGTGGGTGAGTATAAATTTCTCAAGATTTGTGCCTATAGTTATTTATACTTAAAATTTTTGAAATAAATAATTTTATTTATCCTAACACAATCAGTACGTAGATGAAAAATATAACACGTGATTTCACGTGTATCACGCTCTAGATCAACACGAAAGTAATGAGCAAAAAAAGATAGTTTAAATATCCCTTCTACTTCTGGGATGTTAAAATTACTTTTTAATCGATAAAATTATTAGAAATAAAAGGAATATTAAAATTATCTTTTTGTCCATCACTTTTACATTGATCCAACATGTGACATCACATTTTGTGTTTTCTGTCAATGTAGCTAATGGTATTAGGGCAAATAAGGTTATTTGTTTCATTTTTAGAATTATAAGAATTACATTGTAAATTTAAATATGGTCTAAGTATAGAGAGTATTATGTAATTAGTCCTAGAGTGTGATTTGTCCTACACATCTATGGAATAGAAACAAATAAAATGAATGGTGAACATTAGCATTCATTGTCTTGAATGAAAGTGGCTATGTATTGCATGGGTTAATTATAGATTAGACCATGTAGTTAGACATTTTTAGTATCTCGGTCTCTTGACTTAAAAAATTTATATTGAAATCCCTATAGTTATGAAAATAAAATATTTAACTCTATTTACCCTAATACCATCAGTTTTATGAATAAAAGATATAACACATGATAACATGTGTATAAATGATACAAAAATAATAGGCAAAAAAATAATTTCAATGATTGTGACATATGATGATATTGTGGGTGGCTATTATTGTGGTGCTCGACGATAACAATATGATGATTAATCTTGCCAATGTCGATTTGAACATCAACAAGAGGAGGAATAAGAGAGATAGCGATGAAACATCTATGTTAACACCGGAGGAGGAAAAGGAGGAAGATGAGACATCTGCGTCGATGCAGCAATATTATGTCTCCTCTTCCTCCTCCGAAGCCACTCTACATCAGCGTTAAAGGAGGAAGATGAGCTAGGCGAAGCATCTGTGTCGCCAACGATGAGGAGGGATAAGAAAGAGGAGGTAGGTGAGGCAAAGCGGTGCGACGCCATTCATGCACATGCTATCACGTATTGTATCTTATATCGGTAAAACTGACATTGTAGGTAAATTGGGTTAAATGCTTCACTTTCATAATTATATGAATTTCAATGTAAATTTTTTTAAGCCCTGTGACTAGAATACTAAAAAGATCTAACTACATAGGGTTAGGGTTAATATGTAATTAATTCATCACCATTAAAATTATCTTTTTACCTATTATTTTTATATTATTTATGCACATATTATTATCTTTCATTAGTAAATGTATTGTATCTTACATCGGTAAATCTGACATTATCAAGGTAAATTGGGTTAAATGTTTTACTTTCATAACTATATGGATTTCAATGTAAATTTTTTAAACCTGATGATTATAATACTAAAAAGATCTAACTATATAGGGTAATATGTAATTAATTCATCACCATTAAAATTATCTTTTTACCTATTATTTTTATATTATTTATGCACATATTATTATCTTTCATTAGTAAAATTGACGACATTAGGATCAATGAGGTTAAATAATCCGCTGGTGCAGCAACTACTCATGCTGAAATAACGCTTATGTCGATATGTGGCAGTCACATTAGCAACCATTAATTAGGTGATGAAAAGAACCATGAGAACCTTCGATGCATCGAATTCCACTTTGACCGGCCAAAATCCTCACCGAGTGAATCAACCTAATTAAAGTACTCTGTTGTGAATAAGTGGGATCTAAGTTTCAATCATAAAGAAGAACACTTATGTTTGAAGTCGCCTCTCCATTCATCAGCTTGACACTCATCAGCACGGTTTTGGAGGAGTTGGTGATGCTGAGCATGCTGTGATCAAAACAATCCACTTCCTAAACTCAATATACAACAAAGAAACAGAAATAGGTTTCTTTCTCCTTTTGGCTTCACAGTTAAATGTGATTCCGCGTCAGCCCTCTCGTCCTCATCTTCCACCCCTGCTCGCACTGTAAGAACCCTAAGATCCCTGCACAACTCCATCAAAACGTCAAGGGATGCAGGGATTGCTTCACCAATATCCCCATTCAGTATTGATCAAGTTTCCCGGATGGACGTGAACAGACGATATATGCATAAAGGATGTTAATATTTGAAGGGATGTACATGACAAATACATTATTTGAGAAATGACAAATATGATAGAATATTTTGACTCAGAAGAGAGAGAGATAGAGAGAAACAAAATGAATCCATCAATCCATATAACATAAAATTTTCTGAAACAAAGAAGATAATAACAATCACATTACAGAATTTTAAGGAAGTTCTTGACATTTACATCGAATTATTTAATCACTGATCAAATATTTTGACTCAGAAGAGAGAGAGAGAGAGAGAGAAACAAAATGAATCCATCAATCCACAAAACATAAAAATTTCTGAAGCAAACAAGATAATAACTATCAAGAAACAATCACATTACAGAATTTTAAGGAAGTTCTTGACATTTACATCGAATTATTTAATCAGTTGAAACTAAATACACCCTTGGGATCAAAATCCAAGAAACAGAGGTACACACATCTTCTTGTATTCTGCTTTGCATCAGTATTCTATGCTTGAAGAGGATATGATGTTTGACATGTGAAAAAAAAGAACAAAATGCTGATAATTCATTTGGTTAATGGGAACAGAGAACCCTTTGGTCTCTGTTGATGGTGATGCCAAATGCAGAGAGCATCTATCAGATGAAAACATAATTCAATTGGACTAGCCAGGAGAAACCGCAATTTATTCCCCACTTACACAACAATGAGACCTCCCTAGATCGCTGATGATGTGGAGTGCACAAGATGATGTAAGCCAGATTACTTCATGAGGAACAAGCTATTGCCAAACCAGAAGAGAGAATAAAAAGGTTGAATTAAAGGGATCATCTGGCTGATGGAGCAGCAGAAAAGTGACAATCCAGAAAATGAGAAATTTTCTAAGTCAAATGTTGCATTTCCATTATCCATTATTGGAATCACAAACTGTAATTGCTCCTACGGGTGGCGAGAAAAAGAAAATAAGAAACTGAAATTTGTAGTATTTATGAAAGCAGGTGCTCCTTTGATCAATAAAATTAGTTGGAACCAGGTGTTATCTAAGCAGGAAGCTCACTTTGTTTAGTAAATTTTTTACAAAGAGCTTTGTTAATGTAAAAGCCATCAGTTCTTGATTGTAGATGGACAGTTAAAAGAGTATGTTAATGCTTTTTGACATGGTGCACTTAGACATTAGTTATCTCTTTCCTACATTTACTAAATCATGTGGCTATCAAAATCCTTTTCTTAACTGTTCTCTTCTTAGGCATTCAAGCACTGGAACTTAACTATTAAAAATCATGAATCTTCTCTTTGGACTCCATTAAAATTTGGGATCACCTTAATTCTTTTTAGAGTTTTCACTAAGTAAAATTTCAGATCTAGACGTACGAATCATTGAATTTTGTTAGAAAGTCTCATCAAGGACAAGACTGGTTGTTCAGCAAACAGCATTGATGCATACTGCACGACTTTTTAAGTTAGTCTGGATGCTGTGGTGTTTCTCCTCCTTTTTGCATTGAAATGTCATGATGTTGTTAGACATTTTTTAAGAACAATTTTATATGCAATGTTGATTTTCAAGGTTTAATGTTCTCTACCCAATCAAAAAGAATAGTAGGGGCTCCCTATACCTAATAGACTGAAGTTTTATTGGTTCAGATCAGCAAACTGTACTGTATCAAGATTTTGGCTCTTAGCTTATCAAATAACCTGCAAGTAGAACTTTGATAATTTCTCTAGAAAGAACACTAACTTAGAAGAGGATACCAGCAAGTTAAATGTCCCTTGAGTATGTATTTTAATCTACTTGTACTATCTGTTTAAATGCTAGAGTAAAATTGCTGAAATAGAATGTTATCGAGTTTCGTCAGGGATCAGTAAATTTTCTTATTTTGTTACTACCTAAGTCTTGTCTTTTGTTGCAAATTACAGGATGAAGATGCTCATCCTGCTTCAGCCGTTGGATGGTCTCTATTCTGGTATGACATAATCTATAAACAATAGATATTACAAGCGGAAACTCAAGTGCAATGCCCAACAATTTCATTTTTGTATTTCATTTTGTTCCTGCAATCATTCCTAAAACTTAAAATAAAATTATCCACATGATTAGATATACATGGAGATTCATTAACACAATTCTTCAGGAATTTTGAAATTGTTGATAGGCATATCAAGAATGAAAACATTGATACGTCCATCAGATCTATAACAAAATGTATGCAGTAAAAGTGTGGCAAAGATCTCATGACAGTTTCAGGAAGAATTATGTAAATCCAAGTAACATCTACTTAAATGGAGACATCTTGGACTCTATTCAAGCTGGCATTGCCCAAAAGTCCAGAACAGTTACTGATCTTAGTATAATCGACAATTTATAATCACTGGTTTATAAGCTTAGCTATAATGATTTTTTACACGAGAAGTGAAGAGGCAACTAAAATTTTTTGCATGGAGAAGTTTATAACAACACAATGAAATCTATAGAAGACATTGGACACAATTATTTTCTACCTTCTCTTCCATGACAATCTAAAAAAAATTTCCATGCATCCAGCTACCAGTTGGGTATACTACAGCAATTCGAAAGTTATGAAAGGCTAGACCCAAAGAATCCCCAAAAGATGATTAGGTTTCTTGTTACTTTAATCACATCAGCAAAGCAACGTCCAAAACTTATACACAACAGCTCATTGCTCCTTAAACACATAAATGTAGCGGGATTGAAGTCATATTAGTCTTCCTGGGTACAACAAGCATAAGCAAGCACAATTTTGCTATTAAATTATTAAATGGCATTTGTAGGTTACATTCTATTTAGATTTTTTTAACTCTATGATCCCTAGTCTTTTATGATCTTAAATCAAGTATCTTGTCCCTTCAATAGTCAAAACACTTCTCAAAAGCTCTGAAGTAGAGAAAAGAAACAATCACCAAATCATGGAGATTCCATCTTTTCATTTTAAATTAATACTAATATTCCTGTCAAAAAAAATCCCACTTCAATCGCTACAGGATACAATAAAAACCCAAAATAACTTAGCTCACATCAAGGGAAATATGAGGTGGTAGCTTATATGGCATAACCTTTCTAGTAAGAATTCAGATTTTTTTTAAGCAGTGGCACTCATGATGTAATTGTTTTAAGTTGCTTGCATATTGTTAAGTAAATTTGAGTTCAGGATCCCTTCCGAATTGGACTCCAGCGAGCATCCAAGCACCCATGGAAGTATTGCATGCATCTCAACATTATTAATCAAGATCAGTTGCAAATCTCAAACACCCACATCTTCAACAAGTGGTGATCATGCATAAGAAATGAACCATTAATGCAGGACAAACCTTAGAGCAACATAATTTTGTCTTCCAAAAACCTTAGATTCTATTGACTTTCTTCACCATGATGTGATTGCCTATTCATGGATATGATTGCCTCTTCTTGAATCGATAAGCATATTCATGGATATGATTGCCTCTTCTTGAAATTTGGCCTTCACCAAATATTCCTACTATTTGTCATTTCTTGAGCTCACACTTCTAATATGTTTTCTCCTTTTGGGAAACAAATAACACCCTTTTGAAACTTTGTGGGCACAACACCCTTTCTAATATGTTTTCTCCTTTTTGGGAAAAGAATAACACCCTTCTGAAACTTTGTGGGCACAACACATCCACTCTATGTTTGGTCTCTCTTCTATTTCCCTATGTACTGTTAATGCACAACATGCTGATACCAGAGTATTCACTGATCAATAGCTTTATTTGAGAAAACTCTTTATCATGAGATAGGAGGGCTACAATATTACTGAAGTCAACATTAATCATAATCGAAACCAAATGACCTTAATGTATCTCTTTGCACTAGTTGCAGAATGGAGATTTAAATACCATCAAGAACTCACATCCAATAATAAAGTGATATGCACTCCTATAATTCAAAAACTGGAACTAGCCAATTCAATAGTTAGAAGAAACCTCAGCTTAATCATACACATCCAGACTTGATCCAACAATAGAATATGAGTAAACTCCCAAACCTAACATCAGACTGAAATAATTCACCAGGACTCATGTAATCAACAAAAGAAAAATTACAACCCAAATGAATCACCTGAAAACACTCCTCCATGAGCATGAACATTTTCAAAACCATGTAATTTGCAGGGTACATGTACTTTTTGAAAATGCAGCTTGGGGAGAAGTTCATGAAGTATATGAATTTGAGGAATGGTAATATCCCACCATTAGTCACTCTCTTCTTCCAAATTCTCTTTCTGCAAGTTTTCCTAATTCGCATCTTATACCTACGTCCTAAACATAAATCGACCATCAAATTTTCTGAAGTGGATTTTTCTTTATCAGAAATGAAATTCCACAACAAGAAATAACAGTGGTCTATGATTCTAACAGAAGCAAAGGATACACTTCAATGCTCCAAATTAACGAATTGCAGCATCTTTTCAGCTAATTCCATTTTATTAGGTTTATAAATCACAAATGAATAATACTGCCAGTCATACATCATTATTGATCACAGACTCTTATAGGATTTCAAGAAGTCTGAAATTTACTCCAATGATCTAAATAATCGGTTCATATATAGAGCTTTATTTTCTAGAGAATGGAAGAACAAGAATCTACCCGGTCAACAAGAAGTCCAATTCTTGTGGGTGCTGATGAGAGCTGAAAGGAGGCCGGCCGAAGCCATCAGCAGGGAACTCGAGAGGAACCCCTCCCCATCCCTCACGTCTCCGAGAGCCATCAGACCGTCGGCGAGGTCTTGAATGACCGAGAGCTGCTTCAATAGCAATTTCGTCCTCAATTTCCTGATCTCCTCATCGCAATCGGCTGATTTCCCACTCTCGATTCGCGATTGGATCAAAGAGCCGATCTTTCGCAGCTCCCTAGCCTTCAAAGCGACGCTGCCAAAGTAGCCGATGAGCTCCGCCCAAGCGCTGATCTTCTGAAACCGCCGCGAAAGCTCCGCGGGTATGAGGCCGGCCTTGGAGAGCCAGACGAACTGCTCCACGAAGTAGTAGACGCCCTCCCCGCCGTAGGCGACAGCGGCGAGGAGGCGATCGGTGGGGTTGATGGCGCCACCGGTGGCGGCGCGGAGGGCGTTGAGATCCTGGACGAACTTGCCAAGACGGAAGGCCTTGCGGCTAAGGCCAACGCTGGATTCGAAGGCCTTAAGGCGGGGAGCGAGGGCTGGGGGTATGGGGGAAGAAGGGGCGGATAGGGCGATCTTGGCGGCGTAGCGGGAGATCTTGAGAAGCTTGTCGACACCGTCGCGGCGAGCGAGGTAGGCTTCGAGGTGGAGGAGGAAATCGCGGTCGCCGCCCCGCGGCGGGGCGACAGCCGGTGGAGGAGGAAGGGAGGCGTCGGGCTTCCGCGACGGTTCCGCCATGGAAAAGGGAGAAGCGCCGTGGAGTCGGGTATCGACCGCCTCCGACTGACTCGATCCCCTCCGAGTCAAACTTCAATCACGGAAGCGCTGTAAGATGCGTGTCAATATTTACTTTGGGAAGAAGATTCATATATTGTTGAACCCGTTGGTAAAGTACCCCAAACATCTCCCTGCCCTGCGCGCTGGAATCAACAAGGAGATGTTGCAGGACCCACATTTTAATCCAATCTCAAGGCATGCAGGAGAGCTGGTAATCAAATGGGTAATTGCCGATTATTTTTCTAATAGATAAAGTCAGTTGTCAAAATCGTGGCCTGTACCGATCGCGTCTCTTTAGGGTTTAGATCCTGACATTATATATCTCTGATTGCTGTACTTTTGTACTTATCTACCACTTCAAGATGAGGTCTAATGTGTCTAAGTAGAAAAAAAAAAAAAACTATGTTAAATTATCAAAAATTGGATCAGAAATGAGGAATAATCTAATCAAGGCAACATTTTAAACCCAACAAAACAATCATTCATCTCTCTCTCTCTCTCGGACAACCATGCATAAGTGAATCAAGTGAAGCTCTCTGTATCAAATTGTGCCACATGGACAGCATATGTGCATAATACAATAATATGCATCAGAAAAGGCCCTCTGTTCATCTCTACTACTACAGTTCAATTATCAGAAATCATTTGTAAAGTATTTATCAGCTAAATTATTTAGTATACTATTTATTATTATTATTATTATTGCATTGCACATGTGGAGAGCATCAAGAAGCTTTGGTTTTTAGTTGATATGACTAGTTTTATTACTCCAAATCCATAGGTGCATGCAGATTAAGATCATCAGATGTATCTTAATAACTTATGAGAGGAGGGCTAATTACATGTTACTTTAGACTCTATTAATATTATAATTTTATACTTAAAAAAATTATATTGAGTTTTCTTTTATTTTAAAAATAAAATAAATACTCTAATTTATTCTATCATTGTTAGCTATGTTGATAAAAAATATAACACATAACATCCCGTGTTGGATCAATATAAAAATGATGAGCAAAAAAATAATTTCAATATCTCTTTCGTTATCAACACATAATGTTAAAATTATCTTTTTATTGATAAATTTATTGAATATGAAAGAAATATTAAAATTATCCTTTTGTCCATCACTTTTGCTTTGATCCAACATATAATGTTACGTGTTGTGTTTTTCATCAATATAACTAATTTTATGTTGATCCAACTAAGGTTCGCAATACCGTATCGTACCGGTGTTTCGACCTGGGCTCGATACGATACAGTACAGGTGTACTGAGCACTGTAGCACTGCTACAGTCGAAATCAGTACGTACCGTCCGATAGCGGGCGGTCCGCGTACCAGTAACCTATCGGACCGATACGTACCGTCCATACCGGATGGTACGTTTCGATATGACAAACCTTGGATCCAACACATAATGTCATGTGTTGTATTTTTCATCAATATAACTAATGACATTATGATAAATGAGATTATTTATTTTATTTTTAAAATTATAAAGATCGTAATATAATTTTTTTAAGTATGAAATTATGATACTAATATGATTAAGAATAGAAGATAATTTATAATTAGCAGTACATGAAAGAGGAGTTCGACTATTTGCCTCTTGCTCTCTAAGTACATGAGAGGAGCAATAATAGGCGGTGCGGGTAGCTAAATGATTCACATAACGACAAAGAATGATGTGTTTGACGACAAATTGGGTTGGGTTTGATATGGGCCCAAATGACCGCAAATGTTGACCAAGTGATCGAATTGCATTCGATTGGTTTAGACAAAATTAGGCTGTGTTGACATTCATGCTGCGTCAATCTCACCGAGACAAAAAGCTGTCGGTGCTTACTTTCGCTGGCACATTATTTTGGGATTCAACATGCAATTTATACTGATTGCTGGTTAATAGAGAAAATTAACCAGTGATAACATTCATCATGTCTCATCTGCTACATTGCAAAGTAATGCTTTCGGTGTACATATACGGATAATTCTACTTGCAACTCCAAATCTCATCTTGAACTAACAACACTTGTAATCAAAGGTTTAATTAAATTAATATAACTTAGGTTAGACACTCTCACCAACTCAACTTTTCTAGCTTTTGAGTGAGTTGAGTTGTCCATCCGAAAGCACTTTGCTTTGCATAACCAAATGCTGAGTTGCCTCCCTTCTTATACCTTCTTCCCATCATCTTCGATGCTTATTTCTCGGCATGAAGTAGTATTATCATGTGCTTCCAAAAGGATTGACACGCCCTTTAATTAGGAAAAGTTTTTGGACCCATTCAACCTTTATCACATTAACATGCTTCCTCTACCACAAAAAAGACTTGATCGACAACCATTCGATCAAAGTGTTCTTGAGTAGCTCCGATGGTCCTTGTGGTGCCTAATTATATCCTAGAAAATAGGGGCAAAACCATTGATGTAATTAATGTCTCCTTTTTGATTGGGTGGGGGGGGCCGCATGAGAGGGTAAAGTGTGATGTGCATCATTGCGAATAGGTGAAGCTTCGCCTGTCATCAAAATAGATAAGCATGGATGGATTCTTATATGGCATATGGTGTGAGCTTTACACTGTGGGGGAGAGTTGGAAAGCTGCCACTGCAACACAATATGTGATCTCGCTCCTCCGTGCGGAAAGAGAAGTGTTAGGGGTGCACGAGTAAGAGTGTAAAAATATATATATATAATTTTAATTTTAATTTCAAAAATCATAAATGTAATTCATAAATAGATCAATAATATTATGTCGATGAGGCGCATTTGATTCGATAGGATGATCGATCCATTACTTAATAAACTTAAATTTATGTTAATTATATTATACCCATCAGATTTTTATAAATCAAAGATCGTCGGCTCTACTAAATATCTTTTTGTTAGACGCTAATCTAGTTCTTCTACAAAAATAATGAAACTTCAAAACATTACCTTTAGGAATTTAATCCAAAGATCATATCATCACTATTTCATATTATATTTTCTATTGGGCAATAAGTCGATTTTCTGAGTCCAATTGTAATCGATTTATTTGAAAAAAAAATATTTTTGATGAGATATTTTGATCATATTAAAATTACAATGTGAAGATTTTTTTTTTGATAAAAGTAATATAGTGAATTCTTTTTGTGTGCCTCATATGACAATTAAGGCTGCATTGTATGTGTAAAGTGAAATTGGCAATAATAAGAAAAGGAATGGACAAATGGCATAAGTTAGAGAGAGAGAGAGAGAGAGAGAGAGGGGTGGGGAAAAAAAAAAAAAAAAAAAAGAAAGGGGGAAGATA